>CM038224.1:39594504-40016377 GCA_021442155.1 Cymbidium sinense
CAAGCAAGAACTTTTAAAGTTCAAGTTATTGAGAGATGAGGCCTCATTGGTTGAGGAGGCAAATCGTGAGAAAACTACATAAATGATATTAAATAATAAAAGAAATATATAGATAAAAAATATAGAATAAATGATTAAGAGTCAATTAATGCATGCTTTTAATCTAAACTCTTTCAAAAAATTTCAACCTTATATTATTGTGCATAAAATATATTTCAAGTTAAGCCGACCTATCTTTGCTATTTGTTTTTAGAAATGCATCTAAGAATCTCCAAATGTCAAGAAAGAAGCTTGTGTAAGAATAGAGTATTAAAATGAGTTGGTAGAGAAAGTTAGTATAACTCAAATTCTAATGGAGACAGATGAGCTATATAGATTTTTACTTGTACTAAAATACCCTCAATCGCATGGTGGTTGGGTCTTTATTCAATGGTTGAAAGATGAGCAACGTTTATAGCATTTGATATTCAAATTAGACCACTAGATTTTTCAATAATTTTAGCAATTTTTCTAAAATATGTTCAACTTACGTAGGAGATTTTATATCTTAATTAAGATTGAGAAAACCTTCCGTTAAATAGGAGATAATGGTCTAAAATCATGAATTTTTCAGGATACGCTTAGCCTAGCGAGGATTAAATGATTTAAAGACCTTGAGATTGCTTTCAATATTTTAAAAACTTTTCTTTTGGAAAAAATCTTTTATAAAACTTAAAAAATTTAATGATTGTACAACTTACTAAAAAAATCCATAAAGATGTCATGTTTTGCAGAAAAAGATAGATCTTAAATGATTCTTTTATTTAGTTAAGCCAAAACTATTTATTAAATTAATTGTGCAATTATTATGAGAAAATATATCATTATAACAAGCCTTTATCTCTTTACATGGGCTTGGATACATAAATCATTTTTCTAATATGTCCTATTAACATATTTTCATTTAATCATAATAAATTAATTTCATTTTTTTATACTTCTTAACCACGCTTTTAAGGTCCACCTCTACCTTTCTTATCATAGGACAAATATAATAAATCTATTCTCCTATCTAGGTCATTAGATCATAACATTTTATGTGACAAAATCATCTAAGTTAATTCTTTAATCTTATCTACCATTGAAGTTACTCCAACCCTTCCAAGGATATATTTCATTTTTTTTTTTTCTATAAGTGTAAAGCCACTCATTCCACGAGCATCCTCATCTCCACACATCACTTATTTTTATGCTTCTCTTACTTGCCAACATTTTGTGCCATAAAACATTGCTGGTCTCACCATCATCTTATAAAATTTTTCCTTAAAGTGTAAGCGATACTTTTTTAACACAAAATAGGCCCAATGCATTCCTACACTTCACCATCAAACTTTATGCTACTAATAATATCCCCATCTATTTCACCATCACTTTGAACAATAGACTTGAGGTATCTAAAACATTCACTCTTCTTAATGACTTGATTACTTATTCTTCCAACCACACCATTAGATCTACTACTAAAAATTACACTCCACATATTCAATTTTAGATCTACTCAAATAGAAGCCTTTAGACTCTAAGGTTGACCTCCATAACTTATGTTGTCTTGATCTCACTCTCTAGTATTATCAACAAGAAGAATATCATCAACAAAAAACACATGCCAAGGTACATCCTCCTATAAATGTCTAGTAAGAGCATCCTACATATGTCTAGTAAGAACACCCATAACTAAACAAAAAAAATATGGGCTTAAAGCTAATCATTGATATAATTTAACTGAAATAGAAAATACTTGGTCAATCCTCCTTATATTTGAACTCACTTAACAACTGCAATATGCATATCCTTAATGACTTGAATACAAGTAATATGAGCTCCTTTCATTTCTAAAACTCTCGGTTCCTTGAAACTTTATCATATGCTTTCTTTAAACTAATAATTATCTTATGTGGATCATCCTTACTCTCTCTATATCAAATCTCTCAACAAATGTATAGCATCCATAATAGACCTTCCCGACATAAATATAAATTGATTTTAAGAAACTTTTGCATCATGTTGTAACATATACTAAATTTCTCTAGCACAATTTTAGTATATAGCATATTAACTTAATTCTTCTATAATTTGCACTCTCCAGAGCATTTCATTTATTCTAAAAAAAACAAACCAAAAAACTCTTTCCTTACTCATCTAGTATCATTTTAGTCTTTAAAATAATATTAAAAAATTTAGTAAGCCAAGAAATTCTTTAATCACCTAAGCGTTTTACACTTATACTAGAATATCATTAGCTCCTACAACATTTCCACACTTCATATTTTAAAGCCTTTTCAATTATGGTTTTACTAATTTAGAAATAGAAACTAAAATTTCTATTATTAATTTTGGACATTAAAGTTGCTAAAGTCAGTTGTATTTCACATAACCTTCATTGAAAAGTTTATCAAAATTTCTAATTCACTTATGTAGAATATCTTCATGAAAATCACTTATGATCTTCATCCTAAATGTACTTCACCTGAACTAAACCTTTTACTTCTCCTATCTCATTGCATAGCTAACTTATATATGCATCATATACCTTATTTAATATTCAATCTATTGTATAACTCATTAAATACTAAATTCTTTGTTTTTACATATTACTTTCTTAAAATTCTTTCTTGCTACTTTATATCTTTTCCAATCATCCATGCTTTTGCATCTAAATTGATTTTTATAAAACAACTTTTTAGTTTTGATCTTTTCTTTTGATTCTATAAGTATATTTTTTACATCTTGCTTAATATCACTTGCTACTTTGACTGCATAATATTAGCTTTTTCACGCACACCTTAAATATTAAGATCTTGTAACTTACTCTTAAAAATAATTTTTATCAGCATTCTTTAAGTATTCCCATAAAATCTTAGAATAATGTTTCAATGTTGTTATTCAACTTCCAACCCTCCATCTTGAAATGTAAAGCTAGTAGTCAATGTTGAGTATTTAAACATTCAATTAGAATGATCTTATAATCTTTACAATTTAAAATATATTTTTTCTCATAAAAATAATCAATTTGTATTTTACCAATTCAATTCTTATATATGATAATATGCTCCTCTCTTAAATAAAATATTAATAATTATAAAATCATAAGATAAAGTAAAATCTAATATAGATCTATCTTCTTTATTAGTCACTTCAAATAATAGCCACCATTAATATTTTTAAAATCTTCTACCACTCTCTCAACATGTGCTTTTAAATCTTTTCTAATAAATACTATTTGTTTAAGAGGTATCATTTGTATTAATTCTTCTAGCCTTTTCCTTTTTTTTTTTTAAACATACATCTAAACCTACTTAAGGACCATAAACACTTATAATATTAATAATTTTAACATCAATAATAATCTTTAAAGCTAGAATGTTATCTCTAATTTATTAATTTTAATAATATTATTTGAACACTTATCTATAATCACATATACACTATTTCTAGTAATGCTCATACATGAATACTAAAGTTTAAAACTTAGACTTTCATTGACCTTGGCTTTTTCCCAACTATCTTTTATGAATCATTACATCCATTAATTCCATTATTTTGCCTATAAGAGTACATAAATTCCAAGTTTTTATTTTAGTTTTAGTTTCATTACTAACATCTTTATTTGTATTCATCCATAATATAGGAACTCTTGTATATATAACACTCCACACGAGCATCGTCGTTGCCCCTTGCACACTTTTTTCACTATATTCAAGCTATACAACACATCTCTTCCAAGGAATGCCTTGCATAGATTAATGCATTAAAGAATTCATGGCATAAATTTTTTTGACAAGTTTTATGAAGTGTTGACAACCTAATACAACCCTTTAGATTTCTCATTCAAATTTAGAACCCTACAACAACAATGTTAAAGAAAAATATTTTTTAAAATTATTATTATAATATATATAACAACTTTAATAAAATTATCATTCTAATCTATTTGATTGAAAAATATCTCTCATCATAAATTTATAATAAAATGAATAAGAAAAATACATCTAAATAAAATCATAATAAATTTTAGAAAATTAAAATAATAAGAACTTAGCTCAAATAAATCTATAAAGTGTTAAATAAAAAAGGAACAAATTATAATGGGCAACTCGTATCATTTAATTTTACTATAAAAAATATGACTATTAGAGCTAAATTAAGTTCAAAACTTTAACAAAATTTATTCACTTAAATTGCAGAAATATGCATTCATCTTTTTTGGAAATATCTGCTCAAACATTTTGAACAAACTAATAATTTTGGATGTAAGTCAACCACTTCTTAAAGGTCACCACAACCAAATTAGATTTGACAAAGTTCGAACAAAATCTGATCAAAGTTAGACTTGCGAGATCCATGAATGAATATTGTTTAAGCCTTAATTGAACATTAATCATTTTTTTAAATTTCTTGGGTTTAAACATAGTTCAAAAGGCTCAAATAAGATATTGTTAGAAGTTTTTTAAAATAGCTGAATTACAGGTTTGAACAAGGTTTATTCAATGTAGAAAATTATATAACTGATTTAGAGAGTAATCACAAGAGACATAATATGACAAATTTCACCAAACATGGCTATTGAATAATGACCAAATAGTGTCCAAATAAATTAAAATATGATAGATGCAATAGATAGTGATGACAACATGCATAACATGATAGATTTATTTACAACACAATAAATAAATATCTAAGACATATTGCATAACCATTTTAATTAAAAAAATTACAATTGATTCAAGCAAAAAATTGTTATGAAAGTAGTGGAAAATTGGGATTGCAAATACTTCAATTATAACACGTAACTCACATCGGGTACACTTATGTTGGACTTCATCCTCTCCCCTTTCATCACATCCTTCTAATTTTCTTTAAATGGCCACTCTTAGGCTTCAATATTAGAGGCAACATAATATTTATCTTTATTTTACATGGAACCTCACAAGTACCTTCTTTTATTCTAGGTTTAAAATTTTAAATAAGATTAGCCTAACATTAAGTAGTTCTTTTAAGAGACCAAAAGAAGATTAGGGAGCATAGGATGTTAAAGATGTAAGAAGTACTTCAACTATCCTATGGTTGGGTTTTAAAATTAGATATTTAAATTAATTATATTTTGAGTGGTTTATTTTATTAGAAATTTGGGATATATAATACACTGACATAAGACCATAAAAAATGTTTAGGAGATGAGAACTTATGATATAGCAAATTGAAAACAATCTATGAAATCTAGGGCATTACAAGTAGTTTATTCATGATATTTTTTAATAACTGAAATTACAAGTATCTAAACCCATATTTATAGGCATTACAAGACTCTAGGGCAAAGAATTTTGGAGGGAAAATGGAAGGAATAAGGGAGGGAAAAGTACGGTTGGTGGCCATTTATTAAAGAGAGGCTCCAACCACTCATTTTTTAATGCTTCTTTCATATCATGGCTAGTTATACAAGCTTATAAATGATAAATACAATATAATAAATATTATAATATAAAATATATTTAAAATATTATAGATAATGAGCTCTTTATTAGGTTTTTCCTTGAGATCTTATAATAGGGCCTATTATAATATTTTTCTTGTGCTTTAATCTAAGCTCTAGTAATCGACCTTTAGATTGATTTTATTGATCTTCTTGATGTGCTATATTAACTTTTCCCGACAATTTAACTCTAATATATAATGTTGAAATCTATGAAATCTTTTATCAATTGAAGGGCCAAGGTCTCCATGCTAGAGCGGGTTAGCCAAGTGTCATCATTAGGTGATTTGTTCTTCTAATGAACTAAAATCAAGACTCAATAGTTAGATTAATGGGAACATATTCATTGATGATATAATTACCTTTTAAAAATAAGAGATTCTATTAATGGGGAATAATGTTTTTTACCAAAGAGTTATACTAACTAATTAGAGATTTGCTAACTCTTTCTCATATGATAGAATATCTTTAATATTAACAACTAGATAAATTTGCATATCAACAAGCAAATCAAGGTGATATACATTGAAAAATAAATTTGTATGTACTTTCAACAAGCCCTTGCATGTAATTACTTAAACTTAATGGGATTGTATCACTTAGGATGGATACACATCAAAACATAATCACCTTTAAATTCTTTTGTTGATCAATTATAATTATACTATATATTTATCATTACATAAAAGTAATTTATTATCTTATGGTGTCATGGAGGCTTTAAAAGTCTTTAGCAAATGAGAATGTTAAATAAAAAATATGCATAAGATGGAATGTTATCTATATCAACAAGTCTTCTTAAAGGTGAAGTTTTAGAAGTTCTTCAAATGGTACTATTATATTCAAGTTCTTGTTGGCAAATGAAAGTCCAAATTCTAAACTTTTTCAACAAGACATTTTAAGTATGTTCCTTAATATTCTACTTCAACTCGGCCATCATTTGAGAATGCAAAGTGATAAGAATTACAATTAAATATTATATAATTTTCATAAAGTTTTTCAAAAGTATGAAACAAAAATATAACATCATAATTATACATAATGACAAAGTACCATGTAGGTGCACAATTTTCTTTAAAATAGTTTATCATTGTGTGAACCATCAATAGTTTTGGAGGTAAGAAATGAGACATCTTAGATATACCATAAAATCCTATCATTTCGTCAAGCTATGTGTGGCAATCCTAAGATGAAATTCAATGATAAATCTTCCTAAAATCTATAAGTAATAAGAAAAGAATAATATTGGCTAGAATTTCTTTAGTGGATTTAACTTGTTTACATGTACATTAGGGTACAAGTTTTTGAACATATATCTTAAATGATGGCCAAAAGATTGATTTTCCATTAAATAATTGTCTTACCTTCCAAAATGACCATTAAAAATTTTCTAAGAGAGGTTCTTGGGATATAACTTTGTTTTCCCTATTAAGATACTCATTACTAATAAAAAATATTGACTTTAAAGTTATTGGTTTGTCTAAGTGCTTAGCATTGATTAAATAAAATTCTGGGTAAATTAGATAATCATCACGAATTCAATCAAAACTTAGAATTTTAAATCTTAAAGAAGAGAGTCAATCTTACCCTTAATAAGGTGTCAATAGTGTGGTTTTAGTTTGGAATCATAGAGACACCACATCTTAAGGGTGTTGATTAAAATTATCAAGTGCAACATCTAAGAGATAATGTATTATCTCAAAAGATAGAAACACCACTCTATAATGGACTCAATCGCTTAATAAGGACTCCTGGAAGATGGGTCTACATATATACAGAGATCTTTTCACATGGATAAGTAAAGTAGGGTATATTTATCTTGGATTCTTTAGTTTCTTATAGAAGCAAGCTTTCATAGTTAATTACATCCTAAGAATGAGAATTTTCTAAGAACACTCTTGATTAAAGTAGTTAACTAATGTCTTCAAATATTTCAAAGGTTGATAATAAAAGAATTTGTCATTTTGGAAAGCCATCATGGAGGGCTTAAATAGAAAGAGATCTTAGCAGATTCTAAAGGAGAATAAGTAGGAAGCACACATGATACTAGGATGTCAAATGAGTGCTTCAATCTACTCTATAGTAAGGCTTTACATTTTTGAAAGAGAGAAATTTATTTATTTGAGTTGAAATTTTATTCGAATGTTCGGACTTAGATTCCAACAACAGAAGATTATAAAAATACCTAAGAGGTGAGGACTTATACTAATAGAAAAAGAAAAAATAAGAAGCCTTTGAACCTATATCTAGAGTTCTTTAGTACAAGCTAAGAGCTTGACCTAAATCTACTCAGGGGAATGGGATATATTGGTCTACTTCATGGAGAGTGGACCAATCCAGACTCTTCTGAATTTATATTCACCTAGAGTGGCTGCTAACTAACTCCTATGATTTAAAATCATGTGGCCTAGTCTTATGTAAGTGCAAGATGATTAGGCTATTATTAATCAGGAAATAATCTAGATTTCTAAAGGCACATCTCATTCTCAATCATTTATATAAGTACCTCCTAGATCTGTATGATGTCCCTACAACACTACAAATAAAAACACCACAGCTAGCTATAACATGCTCAGAGCTACTATTACAAATTATCCATGTTTGCATCTGATTTATGAGATGTGGAATACTATGTTACTTAAGGTAAAAGAAATCAATATAACATAGAAGCAAGTCAATTTAGAAGGACTTATAGATTTTGACCGTTATTCAAATTATTTTGGAGTACAAGGGGGAAAAGAGAAACACACTTTACATTGCATGGCTTACTCTTTAAATCCTAGGTAAGTTACATTTTAAATATTAAAATATTTTCTTTTCATAATATATTTATTATCTAATTTTATTTTATTATTATTTTTTATAAAGAAACTCAAGCTAAGAATGAATTTTAGAGAATCCTCATTGTATTTCACCAAAAAAAGATTTAGAAATTTCAAATATGGAAAAGTCTTGGTTATTATAATTCTTCCTAAATGATTATGAAAAAAAGACTAGTAATTGTGGAGTTAGCTAAATTTTTAGTTATTTAAATGAAGTTGGAGATCAAGAATTTTTGTGTGATAGGTGGAAGATGGAACCGTAGATATGATGGTTAATTCATGAAGCTTTAACACCACTTCTTCAAACTTTTGCTATAAAACTTTTAATCAAGTTTCTTCTTTTTTGTTGAGAGAGAAATTGAAGCACTTTTTCATTCATACACTCAATGAAGAAGAATAAAATCACCTCACAATGAGCTGAAGATTTGGTTTTTGTTCACAATCCTTCAACCAAGAAAATCTGAAATTTACATTAAAGGTGATAACAAGATGTTCTATGTTATAGGAGATGGATTTGAATCTCTTGATGATATGAGAATTCTATAAATTACAAATCTATCTCTTGATAAGCTGAATTAGAAGTTATTTTATTCAATGATAATAGAGGTCAAAGACATGTGAATGAAAGAGAAAATTAAAAATTATAGTTCATTGTTGAATTGTTTTCTATTGAAATATTGATGTTTGTATTTTGATATTTTAGTGAACAAATTAAAAATATTTTTTTTCTATATTATTTTGTTGTTATATAAAATTTATGAATTGTCTTATTAAACATATTATTTGCATTCAGGAGCTTTTAGCTTGTTTTATTCCTTGTTGCAAATTCTTTATTCATATTTGTTTGTTAAAATTTATTAGAATAAATACATTAATGTTATTTTATGACATGTCAAAAGTGTGTCTTGTCCTTTTTTTACTGTCAAGCATGCCTCATGTCAGATCATGTTTTTGTCGTCATGTCCATGTCTGCATCATAATAGACCTTGTAAGAAAAAGAAATATTAATTTTTTGACAGATAAATTATTGCTCTTAAAATTATAAAAATTTGACTTGATATGATTTATAATAATCATAATTAATTAATTGTGTTCACTTCTTTGCTAAAAGATAATGCTATGTCTTAAAAGTTTTAAAAAGAAAAACTTTGAATAAATATTTAGTAGTAATTATGTTAATTTTAGTATGTTTTATACTAATTACTTATTTAACTTCTATAAAAATATGCTATTTATAGTTAGTTTTGTGTTGAAACAGAAAATTTTAAAATTCAAAGGAAAAGTAAAACTAGGCCCATCGCTAGGCAAAGAAACATCGCTGTATGATTTAATTTTAGACAAAAGACAAAGAAGATAGTGCTTAGACACCCAAAAGGCGTCGTGGTTTACAAGGATCAAGAATCCAAAGACATTAAGGATAGCTCTAGCGCCAGTAGTGCCACAACATTAAGGACTTAGATAAATTTTAGCTAGACACACCAAGATGGATCTTCTGACATTAAGTTTGCAACTTGAGCACGTAGCACTATAAAATCACTGAATCAAGCCAAAAAATAGAGGATCCAGCATTACACTACCCATCGAGTCGCTGACGTTGTACATAGTGCATAGGCACCATACTCACAACATTATGCTAACTCCGACAAGTAAGTGGTTTTGACAAAAACTTTTGGGCAGTTTTCATTCCACTTCTAAGGGAGCAATCACCTAGATTATAAATAGGGATCAATTCTCTATAGAAAAATTATTTTGGCTTGTGTGATTTTTAAGTGTGAGTGAGTGAGGGACTACACTTGGAGATTTGCACCAAGTGCCATGTACCGTGTGAGTGCTATGTGAGTTTATATTATGTTTTACAGTTCTTGTGGAAGATAAGGTGAAGATGATCGGGATAGAGTTTGTAACTAAAGTCATTTGTTTCACCACCGGGAAGTAGGGAGAAGGCAATAAAGAGTAAATTTAGAAGAAACTACTCGGTTATCTCTTTCCTTTCTCTCTGATTATTCTTAGTTTGGTTGATGAATTTTCTCACTTGTACTACAAATAGCTAAAGTAATTGTACCTTAAATTTGTATGTTTTAAATATCTTGTATTAAACTATGTTTGTGGAATGATATATAAAAAGTGTTTATGTGTTCATTGCAAATTATGTTTTATTTTTTTTAGCATAATTTACTTACATTCTGACAAAATATAATGTTAAAACTAGTTGTAACTTAGGGACATTGGAAGAGTACTAGAAAAATAGTAGGGATAAACAAATAGATGTCTAAATAGGGATTTGCAGTCAATGAAAATAAAGAAAATGTTCAAAATTTTATGGGACTAGACAAAAAATTAGTTAAAGGGATTGGTTATGTTATATTGATCTAGACATAGATAATATAGCATATATATTTATGCTTGATACTATAAACTGAAATGTCATTCATAAGTAAAAAATCAAGTTAACGCTTGTCGTTGAACCCAATGTGCCACGGCGTCGAGTTTGTTCAAAGATAATTTAGTCTAGATAATCACCAAAACTGCACAAATTTACAGTACTAATTTTAATCATAAGAACATCAACCTTATTTCATGCAAAACTATAAAAAATATATTTTCTAAAAGTTAAAAATATTTTGTTTCTAAAAACTTTACTTAGTTTGATAATAGTGAACTTAGTATAAATTAGTAATTAACTCACTCAATCTTCGTGAGAATGATACTCTATTAATCACAGAATTCAGTCGATCAATAAAGTTAATAAAAAAATATCATATTGTTCGAAAAGAGCAAGGTCATATCAAAAATAGAAAAAAAATAGTAAAAAATTCATAATTAGACTAGGAGATATTTTATTCAAAAAGTGTGACTAAGAATGAATTTGACTAAAAGAGCATAACCAATTTAAAGCATTACCTAGTCAAAAGAGTATGACAAAAGGTGCATAGTATAATCAAAGGGATATGATTATATTATGAGTAGTCTAGATCAAAAGAACATAAATAGTTTAAGAAATTATTTAATCAAGAAGGCATGACTAAAGAGGAATATAACTACATTCAGAAGAGCATAATTGCACTAAAGATTAACTCTAGCAGTTATATGGCTATAATATTAAGAAAAGTCATTTTAATATGTCAAATCAAAGTGAGAGAATGCATGTTAATGATGCAAAATATAGTGGACTAGAATTGGCTTCAAAGTGTAGACCTTATAATACATATTTATATAAATAAAATTGCAACATCATGAGGTAAAGCCATAAAGGGATGCAAATCAAATTACATATATCATCATAGTTTTCATGTTAGTCCACATCGTTTACAATCTTAACATAAAAAATTATAAAAACATTTAAGCATAGAACCACCAATACAATAGTACAATCACATTATCACATATGAGCACCACAAGATAAAGTGCAATATTTTCCAAAATAAAGTTCAATAATATAACTATCATCCATCAAAGTTCAAATTATAATTATAGAAAAATGAGAAAAACTAATTTGCCATATTAACTTAATTATCGCCATCTTCCCTATTAATTTGAGTGATGGTACTCCTCATGATATTTTTAGTAACCTTTCAATTTGAGTCAAGTAAATCTACAAAAAATGGATGTTTTAACTTAGAAATGCAATTTATGAAACATGTAAAAAGTGGATGTTAATCTTGGTCACCATATAACCAATCCTTTGTAGACACGAGTGCCTCAATAATGACATGTTTTAGTACACTTCAATATTAATCAAGAATTCTTCTATAATTTTGCACTTTCAAATAATGAAAAATGGTATACACAAAACATCACTAGCTACGTATTTAGGAAACCTATATTGATTACCTCCAATAGTGTAAGATATCTAACTCAACATTTTCAATCCTAAGCTCATCTAAGTAAAGCTCAAGCTCATACTTTCTTGGCATGTTATCTTCATCATCAAAAGAATCAAAGCCCTTACAAATTATAATAAATGAGATATAATAAATATTAACATAATGAAACATGCAAAATTGAATTGATTTAAAAATTTTAAATAATACTGATAAAAATTGGGATTTAATAAATGTTGAGTTGGATATTCTTGAATTATCATGATGTGTTGCTTGAATTACTACTGATGTTCATGTTGAGGAACCTTGAATATTTGAGTTTGAATAATTCTTGAATAATAAGAATAATTTTTCCCTCACCTTTGCAACTTCACTTACGTAGTCACCTTCATATAGTTTCTTATAAAACCACTCAGTAAAATTAAACTTATATCTTAGATCAAGAATAACAACTATAACAAGTATTACACAAAATCATATCAATATTTTTCAAACTTTATGAACATGTTTGTTGCCACGTTGTAATGTATTCTTAAGCACTTGAACTTTCATGTTTTAATGTTGCTTATGCTGTAGAGATGCTATAAAAGTATGAATTTGTAGTAGAATATTGTGTGCTAGAGAAAACATAAGTAATCTCATAAAATGGAGCTACGAAGTTGCATATATTTACCATTCTTTCTCACTCATTATTTGAGGAATAATTCTTGTAATTTGAGTCATCTATTTGTAAATGTAGAAAAGCATGCTGTAGATGACACTATCAAGCATAATAAAACTAAAGTTCCATATAGTAGGAACATCTTGTCTTAACCCCTTCTTTTCATCTGGTAGCTTTATCTCATACACTCTAAAATCTTTGCTTTCTAGCTTGAGAACCTTTGACATATTTAATACTTTCACAAACCTTTGAGATTGATCCATCTATCTCCTTCAAAACATTTTGAGCAATCAAATTTATAATATGCACAACATCATATAAAAAAGAATTTCTTATTACAAAGACCACCACCTCTTAAATTCAAATGATACCTTAAGAATTCAATAGCTACATTATTAACAAGCATTATCTAAAGTAGTACTCAAAATATTCTTTCAAATTCGGTCATATAAGAATATTTGTATTGCTTCAAATAATACAAGACCATATAAATTCATTAGTGTTAAAACATATGGAGGTGGTATAAAGCGAAAGTCTAAAATTTTTCTGTAATCTCCAAGCCTGATCAATGATATGTGTAGTCAAACATATAAATTCATTAGTGTTAATAAAATACACAAATCAGATGTCCACCAAACTCGAGATTATTTTACTTAACATTGTCTTGATTTGTCCCTTCTCTCTTAAAATATTTTTTGCAACCATTTCTAACTATATTTCTTCATACAAGGTATAAGTCTCGACATAGATAAAGTAAAAGTAAATCGAACTATTCAATAGATTGAAATGGTAAATTATGCATGATAATGCAAGTTGTAATCAAATCATAGAACACTTGGTGGTCAAACATAGCTTCATAGCAATAGATGTACTAGAATTACTTTGTAGAATAAGTTATCCTATATCATATGTTTTCCTCTTCTTACAAGGTTGCAAATGCCATTTTAAATTACCAAGGCTGAACTTACTATATCACATATGTAATTTGCACCACACTTCTTACATTTACATCTCTATTTTCCATCATTTTTAAGTGATAGTATATAAAAATGTCCCCATACAAATGAAGGCAATCTTCTCTTCTTTCTAGCTTGTCTATTACATGCCTTGTCATCTATTTCTCTAGTTTCATTCTCCTCAACTTTTCTGAAATAAAATCCTCTTTCTAGTGTTAGCAATATCAATAAATGTACTAGAATCTTCCATTTAAATAGAGAAGTTTACAATGAGTAATTGATAAATGATCAATCAAATAAATAATATCGATGCTATCAAATTAATGAATAATACATGACCCACCATGACACATTAATTTTAATGCTTTTTTAAAGCATTTAGTGCATTGTAACAAGCTCATAAGAATAACATCATATAAAATTGTATACTTAAATGCCCATGTAACTTTTATTAGAAAACACATCAAACATTTGAAATTTGAAGGTTTCAAACTAAATTATTGTGCCTGCCAACCTAATTTTTTGTGAAGCATATTTCTAAAATTTTAAACTACTTAAATCAAAAGCAAAGATGATAAATGATTTGATTTGTGGCTCTTCTCAATACAAGATAGACAAAAATTCTTTCTGCATTACAATCTGTAAAACATGTACCTTGGAACACAAAAGGAAGAAAAACAAAGGACCAATCGACCAAATTGTTGTAAGGGCCAAACCCTAGTAAAAGAAATATTGTAGGAGTGTAAGACATCAAATAAAATAAAGAAATGTTGTGAAGGTCAAACACATTACTTACACTTTGAGTTTCAAATTTCCTTAAAGTTAGAAATAGTAGCTTAGTGGCAACCCCAAACAACCAAACAAAGCAAAGCTCAAAAAGAACACATTAGTTTTAGTGTTTTACTTTAAGTTTTTTTCAAAAAATAATCAAATAGAGAAGCTTTAGTGGCGTCCCCAAATGACCAAACACAAATAACAAAAATTCTTTTCTAAGCTTTCAAGTATTTCAAAAACTTCCTATATTTTTATGCCACCAAATATTCTAAATAATAAAAAACATATACCATTACACAAACTCACAAAGCTGTAAAGCTTCCACCACTGTGGAGGTGTGTGAAGTGCAAACCTAGCCAAAGACTTGCAAATGCAAAGCAATGATGGGCCAAAGCTTTGTGGCTTAACGATTTGCAAATGTTGATGTAAAGGTGTAAAGCCTAGGAGCTTTACCTTTGTCGTCGAGGTGAGCTGATGAGGGATAAGATGATAAGATCAAGCTTTGAGAAGCCAAAATGCTGAATAGCGAAATTAGGTTAGGTTATTAATTGTGAGAGTCAAGACTCGAGAAATCGGAGGAAGGTTTAAGGCCACAAATTTAAGAGCCACCTCAAAGAACGGGTCAATTTGAGTCACTTTGGGTTCACATATCAATCCAAATCACTTGAAATCTTAAATGCGTCAATTCAAACCCAACCCAACTCAAGATATTCGTCAACTCGAGCCAATTTTTCGAGATGAGTTATCGTCGTCAATTATATATATATATATATATATATATATATATATATATATATATATATATATATATATATATATATATATATATATATATGTTATTTTATTAGATATTTTAAAATTTTAATTTATATATTTCACAATATTCTTAATTGATCAAATATAATAGCTATTTATTTTAAAACAAAATGCATGAATATTCATTTTGGAGTAAAATTTCACCTCTTTTGACTACAAACTACATATTTTAGGCTTTAATATGGTTCAAAAAATATTATTTTAAAAAAAAGTTGAATATGGTTCAAACAGAGTTTTAATCTTTTACATGATTTGAATTTTATTTGAATCATCTTTTAACCTTATTCTAAGAGGATTCAAATAGAATTTATCTTATAGAAGATACAAAGAGTGTAATCCAACAACTTTGACACAACATGCTACATGGTTGATGCAATATAATGTAGTCAAAATTATTATAAGACAGGACATTTTAAGATAGATAAAATAGAGTGAAATCCATTGGCCATGGTACAATAGAATGTAATCAATAGCTATAGCACAATGAAGAGTAATCAAATAGTTATATCAATAATACAGGAGAATCTAAGAAGCCTTATATGGAAAAAAAAAAGATTATAATATGAGAGTTCTCTTCTCAAATAGGAAATTCATGAAGAAAAGATAAGGAAAGAGGTCTAATGAGCTTGTGCTAATAATTACTTTTTAAACTTGTATAAAATATTCATAAGAAATCATATTATGTGATCAAGTCACTTCATATAAGGAATTTTTTATTAATCTCATAATGGGACTTTGTTCACTAAGATTAATTATAGTTGAGGAGACCATTTTGAGAAACTTTCAATTATTGAAGATATGTTTATATTTTGATTAGCTAGAATTAACTTGAAGAAGATATTTTGATTCAAAATTTATTGCCCTAATAAGGTAGTATATGCTTTTAAACTAGTCAAGTCACAAGACAGGATAAATCATCATAATAAATTGAAACAACTCTCTCTCTCCATATGGAAATTTTATGTGATATTAATCATTAGATCATGATATAGCTAGTAGAATCTAAATTAGACATAATGGGTGATGAGTAACGATAAAAAATCCAACAAACATAGAAATAATAAAATTAATTTTTTAAAGGACTTATAATCTCTAACAATATAAAGAATTAATGCTCATTAAAGAAGGGAATGTGATAGCCTAATTATATGTAAGTAGAGCCATTCCATTGAATTTATAGTCTTATCTAGAGATAACTAGTACCTAGTATGATAAACCCTTAAGCATATCAATGAAATTCATACCTTATATACTAAGAAACATGATGTGCATACTAGTTATTGATTCTTTGGTGAGAGACTCCAATTATATACAAAGAGACTAGCTATATTTTAGATCTAACCTAGTATTAGTAAGCTTTGCTATATAGCTTGTATAGAAGATTGACAAAGATTAATTTTTCCATAAAATTTTGCAAAATCCATTTAGTTAATTTTAAAAGAAAATTTTGTATATTTGAAATTATCTTAAATTGTTTAATTAATATATTAACATTAGCGAAAATATTTTTCCTTAAATAGCACTGTATTTATCTGATAACCATACTCAATAATAAATAAAAGAAAAGGCATCACATAAAATTATAAATTAATTATAAATTAAAATAAGATAGTGTGTTGTGATGATAATAAACAAATAAAATTTATATCAATGCAATTAGGTAATTACTTATACATGCTCATATCTAATCAAAAAGAAAAAAAATTCTATAAATGTTAAAGGAGTTTTTTGTTATTAAACAAGAGTTAAAGAAGGGTTAAATAAGGTTGGATAATATCTAAATAAGGTTAAAATAGAAATTAAATTTTATGACCAATCTTGTTTAAAGTTTTGCATAGATTGAGAAGCAGAGAGAGAGAGAGAGAGAGAGAGAGAGAGAGAGAGAGAGAGAGAGAGAGAGGAGATACCTATCTCTAACTCAATCATTCATTCAACTGAGGTTGAGGATGAGGCATAGAAGGAGGAGATTAAAAAAAGGTATATATAGTCAAATGGAGAAGTCAAAAAAATATTAGCCATAAATCTTTGATCGAGAATTTAGAAGAAAGTTAGTAGAGTTTAGAAGAAAGAGTCAAAAAATGAAATGTATTGATCGAGAATTTCATAAATCCTTTCAAAAAGGCACAAGGCCATAAATATTTGCTCATTATCTTTTCCTAATTGATGAGAAGTAGTTTGCTTTCTTTAAGTCTTAGATGCCAAGATTAGTTGATAACTCTAAAGTTATTAATCTAAGAGCGTGATGAAAATACTACATGATTCTAATAATTGCATACTCCAACAGTATAGTCAAATAGTAAGGCAAGGAATATATTATTTTATTAAAAGTAGAAGTTCAAAAAAAATGGTTTACATTAACTTTAAGTTTTAATTATTCTTCTAACATATTAATTCCTTATATTTTCTAATAAGAGAGCTAATCTAATGCTACCCAAATACATATGGATTTGGTGTCGATGTGTTGGATTACCTTTGATGAATATTATAGATGCAATCTCTACAAACACAAAAGTTAAAGAGGAAAGAATTTTTGAGTACACGAAAGAAGCCTTCATACATGTCATAAAGAGAAGAACAAAAAATTTGGAAGTCATGGACTGATGCGAACTCATCTACTTTCTAGTAAACTAAAATAAAATACATTAAATAATATTTAAGATCACACTTTTATAGCTTTAACCCCTCATATACCTCAATGCACCTTGTAAGTAATGATGAGTGCATTCTATAAGTACTTGCCTATATTGTTTGAGATGTTAAAGCTATTTGATAATAGGTAGAATTTTTTCTCCTCTAAATCTTTTTAATAACAAAGAAAGATGACCACTAATAAGGTACCATAAATACAAGTACTTTTAAGCAATTCTTGCTCATAAATTTTAATGAGTGTTTTATGACATATTTATAGAGATTGTGAAGTTTATACAATACAATACAAAATATACTAGATTTTAAAGAAAAAAATTTCTTAAATGTACATCTAGTCATATATAATTCTACCTAAACATTTATGTGTAGATCCATAAGTCCTTCAATTATACATTACTTTTCTCTATTTAAATATTAATTATTTATGTTATGGTTTTTATGTATATTGTTTCATTAATCCATTTATGTACATTTAAAATCCTTCTTTATTTACATCTTATAGATTTTTTTTCTTCATTCTTTATATTATAAATGATTGCACTATATTACATTATGATTATTGTGCAATATCTCCTAATCTCAGATTTCTTACAACTATTACATTTGCACTCTAGATTATATTAACTCAATAGTTTGCAGTGTCAATGCTATGGAAAACACACTCTACCATATTTGTAGTAGGGCATATCAAGATCAAGTTTAATTCTTATGTGGACCAATCGAAGTCTTAGTTGAACTATGTTCAAACCTAATTTAGATCTTATTTGAACATATTTAATTCATATTCGAACTTTGTTGGAACTATATCTTAACCATATTTGATTAATATTTGAAGCATATCCAAAACTTACTTGAATCTTATTTAAATATGATTCTAACATTATCACAAGTGAGTAATATCTAGTCATTATCACAAGTATTTTTTTTTTTTGGAAAACTTTATAAAACAAATATTTTCACTATTGCACTTCTTTAGTTTATATGTATAGATCAAGTAGAAATGCATACTTTTTTTATATAATATCCACCTATATTTGTTGGTGTATGTCAAAAATAGACTGATAAAATAATATGATGTATGGAGATGGACATGATATGACATAGATACATGATACATCTATTATTGAAAATAGAAGACATAGACACAAATAAGACAATATAATAAATTTTATATCTTACCAAATATAAATAAGTGTTTATTTTGAAATGAGCATATATACTCATCTATAAATAAATTTAATGATTTTAAATTTCGATTCATTTATAATGTTTATCAAATGTGGAGGGGATGATTGGACGAAAAATAAGGAGGAATGCTTTTATGGAGCAAATATTACGTGAGTCCATGCGGACTCCAATCGGGCTCGTTTTTTTTTTAAATTAAAAAAAAGAAAAATTTTGATTGAGTCTAATAAACATTTTTTTGAAGCTATCAAATATCTGTATCAAGAGCACACTCAATCATATAATGGTGCTATGGGGGTCACTTTTGAACCTTGGTTAACCATGATAGAAGGTATCAAAAACTGATATGAGCTACAAATCACATGAATCATTTGATTTCATTCATACCATTCTTTTACCACTTGTTAGAGTATAGACCAAAGAGAAATCAAAGTTGCATCAAATGCAAAATGAGTATGTTCGAGAAAAGTTGGAGTAGCTCAGTGGTAGATAAGATTAGGAGAGCCTTAGATGGTTTGGCCACATAAAGCGGCCGTCCATGACTCGATTAGGAGAGTAGATGCATTAGATTTGTCTTATGTTAAGAAAGGTAGAGGTAGACCTAAAAAGACTTGGTTAAGATGTAAAAAATGATCTTAGTATACTTGAATTAAATGAGAATTTGACATATAATAGGACACAATGGAGACGAAGGATTCATGTAGCCAACCCCACCTAGTGGGATTAAGGCTTGTTGTTGTTGTTGTTGTTGTGACGTTCAACAACTTTATATTTCTAAAGTAGCATATTTTTCAACTATTCGATATGATACTAAACTCAATACTCTGTGCTTTAACAATTCACTAATATTCCCCTTATAATTAATGATCACCTACATGGAGCTTTACCTCTTGTTTAAGACAGAAGTTCTGATTAATGCTCTAAAAAAGTTATATGATATGATGATTAGAGATTGAGAGAAAGAGAACATTTTCAAGTAAAATGATTTGCTCCTGATGATCCATCTCTTTCTATCCACAGTTGATACAAACAACAACAACAATAAGCATTTATTCCCCATTGGGTCGGCATCCACATTAGGTGATGATGGAGGAATTTCTTTTCCATGGAAAAAAGTGAGGTAGTGGATTCTAGAATGAATGCCATGATGTTGAGACTTTGAGAGAAGAGGAAATATTCCCTAATGTAGTAGGGTTCAATCTTTGCCTTCCTTCCTTACTGGTTTTGGCCCACTGTTTCTAGTTTTAGAGATGCCTCCACTGCGCTCACTCCACCATGAACTTTCAAGCATGTGAGTTAAGGGTTTTGTTAAGTCAACCTGCATGAGTCTGGCAACTTTTGTTGGCACTTAGGATTAGGTGTACCACATGCACTTGTTTATGAAATAGTATGGGCCATCCATTTAGACTGGTCATGTCCTGCCCAGTGCAGTGACTCCAAATATTTTGGCTCATAGCGATAGAAGGGGCCAAAATTGAATAGTTATTCACAATTTGGATGGATTTCTTAGAGGTATTAACAGTTCAATAGATAGCCCCATCGTTTTCCACTCTGCTTCTTAATCCTTTTATACGCTTAATCTACAAATGTTTTGATACACTCGAAGTTTTTATACTTAGTCAATTGCTTTCGGTTTATCAATACAAAGTTATCAACAAATTCAAGTTGTTATGGGCCGTAATGTTCATTCTGATATTATAAAATGTATATTTTATTAAATAAACTATGAGAAAATCGTTTCATTTTTCATTTAAACAGTACACAAAAGCATTCGGAAAATATATATATATAATTAAAATATTTTATAAAAATTATTTTTTAAATTATATATTTTAAATATTTTAAATTATTTATATAACTTAAAAATATTTATATAATTTAAATATATAAATAACAAAATAAATTTATAAATATATATATAATTACTTTATTTATAAAATTTATAAAATATTTATATAATATATTGGATTTATATAATAAAAAATATATATAAATAACTAAATATTTTATTAATATATAAATAACTAAATATTTATATAATTTAAATTTTTATTTATTTAACTAATTATATATTTTTAAATAAATAAATATTTTTAAATAAATAAATTACTAATTAAATAAATATATATATATATAAATAACTAAACAAAGTATTTTTAAATTATATATTTAATTATATATATATATATATATATATATAAATAAATAACTAAATATATAAATATTTAGTTATTAAATATTTTATAAAAATATTTTTAAATTATATATTTTAAATATTTAAAATAATTATATTAAATAAAAAAATTAATAAAACCGCTCTCTCTCTTTCTGCTTACTAAAATCACGGAAAAAATTTAATTCACTTACACGGCATTGGCCAGCGACGTCAAACTATTTATTATGCCTATTTTATACATTCATATGTATTTAAGTTAACAAGTATATAATCTAGACATCCCGAGAATAGGCTTTAAGTATCCCCAAGGAGGTCTTATATTATCTCACTTTCCTAGTTTAAACAATACGATTTGCTTAAATCTTTAACACATGTGTATGTGTACTTAGCTAAAGAATGGAATCCCTTCTTTCTACTAAAAATATATGCATTTAAAATTATTTAAGTATGCTAAAACACATTGCATATATAGGTATGTTAAATTCAAAATCATATGCATTATATTGATCTTTGAAATGGAATAATATAACATTATCCATGTGATAGTAATTCAATTTCATTAATCTTAAGATGCCTCTCATTTTTGAATAGGATTCTTTAAGATCAACCTAAATATAGGATTAATAAAATATATGATAAATTATTCACTAAAAGAAACCAAATCATAATTACATGCCTTTAGAAAATAACTTAAGGTAGGGATGAAAGTGGGTCAAACCTATTTCTTCTATTTATAATAACTAGATGCTAAGTAAATATCAAATGAAATAAAAGAAAATACAAATTAAAATTCACTAATTCTTTAATAACTTGAAATGAAATCATCTTCCATGTTTACCTTAAATAATTTCCAAACTTAGATGATCATAATCTTAAGGTCTAGCAAGACATACCACACTAAGCTTAAGCACACACATTAGAATGCTAAGTCACCACTTCTAGCTCTAAGACGATAGTGTATGTTGTGATGTTGTGTTTTGTTTTGTGATGTAATGTTTTAGACTAGATGTTAAGATTACTTATGTTAGATGTTAGGCCATTATTAGCCTAATGATGTTTTCTGCAAGGGGTTATACTAAAGGGGTTCCTAAAATAAAAATAAATATAAATTCTTTTGCTTGTAAGTTGCTTATACCCCTTTACATAATCCACATTATGGGCTTAGTTACCCAGTGGTGCTAAGTTCAAATTATGAAATATAACTACTTGGTTTGTATGGTTGATTTAACTAACATTTGTCTTGTGTGTGTAGTTAGATTTTATTTTTCATAAAGATGTAATTTTGTAATAAGAATTAAGATTAGTGATATGGGGCTTAGGATGAGCAAAGGCTATAAGGCAAAGTCGAGGGAGGCCCCAAGCCTTGGAGAAAATCGAATCATGCTAAGAAAAAAGATGATGAGGAATGAAGACCCCCCATAGCATTTATTCAATTGTAATTGTAAAATTTTATTATAATTTGGGTTGTATAAGGGTAGTTTCGACTACCCAATTTTTCTCTTTGGGGTGTATGGTGGTACCTGGCCGCACCAGGCTTTTATTATTTCACGATAATATATAAATGTTTGATTGTCGTGTTTATCTTGTGCAATAAAAATTATATGTTCTTCATAGGTTTCTTAAGCTTGATGTTTGCATGTGTAGCCTAGATGCGGTATGCTCTTCAGGGTAAAATTAATTTTTCTTCCTCCGCTAATAACTCATAACTCAATTTTAAAATAACTCATAACCTCACTTTAAAGCTTAGGCTATAATCAAGATAATTAAAAGATTTAGAAACCCCTTGGTTGAGTGTTGAATGTTCTAATATCATACATATCATCTTGTTTCATTCTTGAATAGAGGATCTCCACTCTGATATAGGAATGCTT
Source organism: Cymbidium sinense (assembly GCA_021442155.1). Lineage (NCBI taxonomy): Eukaryota > Viridiplantae > Streptophyta > Magnoliopsida > Asparagales > Orchidaceae > Cymbidium > Cymbidium sinense. The sequence continues at coordinate 39,617,745 of CM038224.1, forward strand.
GACTGTGAGGGCATCCATTGTAGAGAGAACTCCCACCCATTTAGCCAATAATTATATTTTATCATGCATTTACGCATAATTATCCCAAGCCTTTGTCCAAATGAATGTGTCAAAATGATATAAAAATTTATAAAATTTTGCATTTGTCCAAGTCATGTCTTCATATCAGTCATGATTTAGTCTCTTAAGTGACTTTAGGACTCTAGTCTCCTTCCTAATGAAATAACCTAACTATCTTTCACATACATAAAACAACCAACATGGTTTTGAATCATGGGAGGTGTTACGGTGGCCACTCTCAGTAAGTCCGAAGAGTCGGTATAGGTTTACCCTCTATTGTGGAGGTAAACCATTATGTCCCATTTTCCATTTAGATTTAGGTCATGCTTCTAGCTTGTGCTAAAGCATCTTAGATTTAGGATCCGAGGTCGCTTATTTCCTTTCAGTATAAATCCTCACCTGCATTTCCATACTATTGTGTGGATGGATTATAAGCCCTAGCATTCTAATAAAATTTCAAGTTAAACAAAATAAACTTCCTCTTTCAAATACATAAAGCCTCACTATAGGATAGATTGGAGTGCTCACTATGCTTCTTAGTATCATGAGTGCTCCTACCTATCCTCCTTTAGAATTTGAAAATAATTCTTCCAAATTGAACTTTTCACTTGATTTTCCAAAAATACATAATCCTTTGATAGTCTAACCTTGAAATCTTTTGAGATTTTGATTAAACATATCACATTTCCTAGGGTGTAAATAACTATGAAAGCCTTCTTTTATAGGGAACTAAAGAACCCTGCATAAAATAAACCCTACTTTACTTTTCCATGTAAAGCAAGGGAAAGATCTCTCATATATACGAAGACCCACCTGTCTTAGGAGTCCTTATTAGGTGATTAGGTCCACTATAAGGTGATATTTCTACCTTTTGAGATGGTACATAATACTTGAATATCGTTTCCGAGCTCTTCAATAAGTACCCTCTAAGATTTGTGTGGTCTCCACACAACTCTAAATTAAAACACCATAGACTATGTCTAGGTTAACAAAACCTACCTATTCACTGATGATGGCCATGTTGATTGTAAAATTTTTTCAAATAGGATATGTTTAAATTGGATAAAATTTAGATTAACTTAAAGTAAACAATCATCCACCCATCTATCATTATTTATCAAGGATGATAAGCTAAGAAAATCTTTACTCACAAGAGTTAATTTCAAATTAAATATATTTATGTTCATTCTCAAATAATTTCATGCTAGTAAAGATATAACTTGTGTCCTCTGTCTGCATGATTTTATCATTAAATGACATCACATGAAATGTGAATACAATCAGAACCCTCTAACCTAGTGGCTTGGCCTCTACATGGCTCCACTATATTTTGATCATGGTAATAAGTTGTATGTTCTTTAATAGCTTTGTTCTTTGAGCCATGAATTATAGAATATATTTAATAGGTAAAAATCTTTTTGTTAGTGATGGTTAACTTAAATTTATTAAATTAGATAAATATCACCCAAGTCTATAAGGTCATCTTGGGCGATGCAACCCATGGCTGCTGATAAGGATTCTTCGATCAGGAACTATTTTCCCCTAGCGAAGTAAACTAGGGACCATGATAGCTCTAGATGATGAGACCATGGGATCTTGATCGGGCATGTCATCAACACACACACACACACAACCTACACTTTAAGTTAAATGACAGTTATTTATGCCATACTTTGCATCACAAGACACCAATTCATATCAGATAAGATATGCTTGTTTTCCAATCTTAATGGAGAGTACTCTCTTACTATAGATAGAGGGATAATTAACTATGAAGGCTTGCATTCATAGGAAGTGGAACCAAGATTTAAATAAACTCAAACATAATATTATGGTAAATCTAGTTGAACCTCACAAAGAAATATACTTCTACCCATCTCAATAGAAGATAGTGGAAAGCATCCTCAAATGTGTTTTTTCTAAGCAATCACCTTGCAATTTCTTGGAGTTGCATGTTTAAGGTCTTCGATGATTTTGGACTAAGGGCACATGATATTTCTCCCACCTTAGCCTTGAGCCAAATCCTTCAATTGATCTCTTAATCAAGTGAGCCTTTTGTATAAGGACTTCCTCATCTAACTCACTTTGTGCACCACAATATATAAAGAATAAATTAAAGAAGGATGATCATACCCTACATTAGTCCTATTTAAGCACAAATAAATAGAATTATAAATAATCCATAGTAAAGCCCTTTTGAATTGCAATAAAATTCTAATTACCTCACTAATATTGTCAATAGGCATTAACTTGGCAGCAATAAAATAATGCCAAGCTTTGGCCTCAACACTAAGGCTAGTAGTAGAAAATTAATAATTTTATCCACCTACCTTTTCCACTAGGCATTCAAATGTTTAATAGTGAGAAAATTAATGATTTCATCAAAATCAAGATGATCATTAAATTTTAAAGATATTGATTGTAATCTACATCTTGTTATTTATAATATGCATTGATAGTACTACTATCAAAACTTAATAGTTTTCCCTAGATGAAAACTCTATTGTTCTAGTGCTCCTTGGTAAAGAACTCAACACCATGAGGACGATGCAAGATATGATGTCACTCATTGATAATCATATTCATGCTCCCTCCCGGATTCAAGAAGCTCCTCTCTAAGATGAGTTGTTTGTGCAAGAGAGCATGGAGGTATCTTTCCTTTGCCTTGACACTAACAAACATGCATATTCTCTTCTTATACTATCGGAATGTTAGCTTTCACAAAATAAAAGCTAAGAGAGGAAAAGATGCAAGAGAACTCTAGAAAGGCATTAAATCCTTTTAGAATGAAAATTTTGCAGCTTATGAGTCTTATTTATGGATTGGTCCTAGTACCAAAGTGCTAACCTCTCAGTTTCTAAGATGCAGGATCGACGCTGTGGCGCTGAGCATGTAACGCCTAAGCACTGATCACCCAGTCAAAATGGTTATTGTGCTTATCAAAAGAGCATTTATTATTAATTATGATAAATAATTTTGTAATTGACAACATGCAAAAAGCGAGGCCATACATTGATGTAGTGCTGCAGAGCTGGTCAAAAAGTTTATCCTTTTCCCATTTAAAGTGCATGTCCACGCCAGATTTCCTTAATCAACTTATGACTGGTGTTGCAGTGTCGAATCTAATGCCAAAGCACCGATCAACTGGTTAACCTGATCCAATTATTTCAATCTTCTACCATCTTAAGCGCTATAGTGCCAGAGTTATAGTGCTGAGGCATTGAACCCTCATTTTTTTTATATATGAATTCTGCCCATAATGATGTTGCTAATTACCGACGCTAAGGCCCCATTTTACATTAGGGCACTATAGCGATATATATATTTTAGCACCAAAGCATTGACCCTTAGAACTATAAATTAATGATTACAACATAAACATCTTATTAATATATATTCATCATGCGAACTACGGCATTGATGGGTGTAAGCTTAATCTATTCATTCATCATGTGAACGCTTTGATGGCATTCTAAAGAGATGGAAGTCCAATCTAATAGCTTTCTAATTGATGTAAGTTCAACCGCCCTTATAATGACAACCTATAAATCTAGCATTCCAATTGATGTAAACCCGTTTTATCTATTGGTTTTCTATGTGAACTAGTTAATCTATTTGTTCGCTATACGAACATCCTAATCGCATTCCAATGGATGTAAGCCCAATTAATCGATTTATTCATTATACGAACATCCTACTATTTGTTCATTATGCGAACATCCTAATGGCATTCTAATGGATGTAAGTCTAATTAATCTATTCATTCATTATGTGAACATCTTAATGGAATTCCAATGGATGTAAGCCCAGTTAATCTATTTGTTCGCCATCACTCTAATGGTATTCCAAATGGAAGTAAGTCTAATCTAGTCGTTTGCCATGCGAACACCATAATGGCATTCTAAAGGGATGTAAGTCAAATCTATACGTTCGCCATGCAAATACCTTATGGGCATTCCGAAGGGATGTAAGTGCAATCTATCAGGTTTCCACACAAACGACCCTATAAACTTGGCTTTCTAATGGATGTAAGTCCAATCTATCCATTCACTATGCGAACAACCTACTAGTATTCTAAAGGGATGTAAGTCTAATCTGATGTAAAGTTCGACCCATGCTTACAATGCAAGCATTGCCCTAACCCTACTAGCATTGTCCTAACCTTACTAGCATTCCATGAGATATAAGTTTGATCTATATGTTCTCCTTTGATAGTTTAGGTTTTAAACTTTGGTATTCAGGTAGAAGTTGAATTAGAAATGGTGTGGGTGTGATTATAGATAAAAGTTTGAAAGATAATGTTATAAATATTAATAGATATGGAGATAGAATTATAGCTTTAAAGATTATTGTTGATAAGATTATCAATGTTATATAAGATGTTCCTCGATGATGTAGCTAAAAATATAATTTTAGAATGAATTAAAGGGATTAATATAAAGATACCTCTTGAAGAAAAGTATTTATTAGAGGAGATTTAAATGGACATGTTGGTAGAGTGCTAGAAGATATTAAAAGTATTCATGGTGGCTATGGATTTGGAGTGATTAATGAAGAATGTATGACTATTTTAGATTTTTCTTTAGCCTATGATTCTGTAGTTGCTAATACTTTATCTAAGAAAAGAGATGAGCATATTATTACTTATAAAAATTGATCAAGTAAAATACAGATTGACTGTTTTCTGATAAGAAAAATAGATTGTTTAGAATGTAAAGATTGTAAGGTCATTCCAAGTGAAAGTTAAAACATTAACTATTAGTTTTAGATTTTAAGATGAAAGATTGGAGGATGAAAAACAAATCAAATTATTTTCCTAAGATTAAATGGGAGCACTTAAAGAAGACCAATAAAAATATTTTAAGACCAAACTACAAGAGCTTAGAATTTGGGATGTTCATAAAGAAGCTAAGAGTTTATGTGAGAAAAAGTAGCAAGTGTAATTAAGCAAGTTGCAAAAAATGGGCTTGGAGAATTAAAAGAAAAATCTTATTTTAATAAAAATAGTTGATGGTGGTGTCAAAATGTGCAAAAAAAGATAAAAAATAAAAAGCATTATTATAAAACTTTGTTTATATGTAAAACTCAGAGAATTGGGAAAGATATAAAGTGGCCCATAGAGATTCTAAGAAAGCAATATATGATTAAAAAATTTAGCTTTTAGTGATTTATAATAGATTGGATAGCAAAGAAGATAAAAGATGTATGTATAAGCTAGCCAACCAAAGAGATAGGAGAAATAAAGATCTAGTTCAAGTGAGGTATATTAAGGATCAAAATCATAAAGTACTTTTCTTAGAAAAGGATATTGAAAATAGGTGGATGAGGTATTTTGATAAACTTTTAATGAAGGATCAAAATATGGTTGATTTTAATAATTAAACAAAACAGAGAATTTTGTTTTAATATCGTATTAGTAAATTTGAAGAGAAGAGAAATGAAATGTGGAATAACAAGAGACTGATGATATTAATGGAAGTCTGAAATGTTTAGGAGATCAACTTTGGCTTACAAATCTTTTAATGTTATTTTAAAGATTAAAAAATGCTAGATAAGTGGAGAAAGAGTTTGTTGGTTCCTATATTTAAGAATAAAGGTGATGCACAAGAGTGCAAATTATAAAAGAATTAAGTTAATGTGTCATATATTAAAATTATGGGAGAGTAAGTAATAGGTGATGATGTGATATAAAAGTTTAATTAGTTTAGTTTCATGCCAAGTAGATCTACTATGGATGCTATACATTTGTTAAGAAGTTTGATGGAGAAAGAGAAAGTAAGGAGGATCTACATATGATATTTATTGAGTTAGGGATTTAACATGTTATAAACTTTTTCAATAAAGATAATTTATTTATTAAATAAATGTAAATATTATACATCTTTTGTTGTTCGATTTGTAAATAGGCATTACTTATTTCTTATTTACAATAAATTGTACATGATTCAAAAAAAAATGAAGTTTATACTTATTAGAAGGATTTTAAATTTTTTAATTAAAATTAATAAAAAATTTCATTTTAAAAATAGTAAATCGAGCCAATTTTGAGCAGAACACAAGTTTAAAACGAACAAAACAACTTTTCAAGCTAAACACTTAATTCTATTAACCAAATATTTTAAACACAAATTTCAAACAAAAATATATAAACAAGCTTAACATGAACAGATATTCAGCTTGCTCGTTTCGTTTTTAATAGACTTATCTTTCCATTATTCTTTTCTGGAAAAGACTAATGACTACTTTAAAATTGATTCTGTGCCCCCAATTCCATTTCCCAAACATAACTTTTTTTTTCTAATATTGCACCTATATTCAGTCAAAGTTTTCAGTCAATTTCATTATTCAAAATATAATTATGGGAGAGAGTAATTGAGCATAGGTGATGATGTGATATAAAATTTTCTCACAATCAGTTTAGTTTCACGCTAGGTAGATCTACTATAGATGCTATTCATTTGTTAAGAGGTTTGATGGAGAAGTATAGAGAAAGTAAGGAGGATCTACATATGATATTTATTGATTTAGAGAAAGCTTATGATAAAATTTCAAGAGATTTTTTTTCCACTATAATTTTTGGGTTTTACTATGCTTTTAATTTTCAAATGCACTTTTACTAATTTTTTTTGCAGTTTTAAATTTAAGCAGCTAGCAAGCTATTAACGACATCAATGATTACTTAATTTTATTTTTTGAGTCCATTCATTAATGTTTTATATATTTGTTTGGTTAGTTTTGCTTACATGAAATGCAGATTTATCAAGTGCAACTATACAATAATTAGCTCTATTGAATAATGGATTATGAAGAGTTAAGAGATTACTAATTTGAAGATTAAAGGATGTTGAAGCCTTGGAGGATCACTATTGTAATTATGTAAGTATATAAATTGTAATATACTTCTTATTTGGTATATAGTAGTTATTAAGTATTATTGTACTTTTGATTTTTATTGAATCAAATTGTTGATCATATATAATCATGTAAAGTTTTATGTTGGATTTATTATTATCAGTTGTAATTATATGAGTTAGAGATTTAACATGTTATAAACATTTTCAGTAAAGATAATTTATTTATTAAATAAATGTGTATATTATACATCTTTTGTTGTTCGATTTGTAATTAGGTATTACTTATTTCTTATCTACAATAAATTGTACATGATTCAATTAAATAATGAAGTTTATACTTATTAGAAGGATTTTAAAATTTTTAATTAAAATTAATAAAAATTATCATTTTAAAAATAGTAAATTGAGCCAATTTTGAGCCAAACACGAGTTTAAAACGAACACGAACAACTTTTCAAGCTAAACACGGACACTCTATTAACGAAATATTTTGAACACAAGCCAATTTCAAACAAAAAATATATAAACAAGTTTAACATGAACAGATATTCAGCTTGCTCAAGCTCTTACAGATAAGCACTTATCTTGCCATTATTCTTTTCTGGAAGAGACTAATGACTACTTTCAAATTGATTCTGTGTGCCCAATTCCATTTCCCAAACATAACTTTTTTTTCTAATATTGCACCTATATTCATAGTCAAAGTTTTCAGTCAATTTCATTAATCAAAATATAATTATTTTTAATATTTGTATATCAACGAGTTCTGAACATGCCCCTCAATTCTCCCAAAGGTTTAAAGTACTGATATTTAACACTAAATGATCACTTTTGCTATATTTGCAATTATAAAAATAAACATTCACTTACAGAACTAGAGATCATTTTCATTTCTAAACAATGTTTTACATTACATCCATGCATCATTGTCAACACCAACTTTAGCAACCAATTCATCTATATTCATTCAATAAGAGTGTTAAACATTTTAAATTCTAAGATGTAAAATCAATTTTGTTCAAGAACTTCAAAAAAAAAATGGGTGAAACTAAACCTATCATGCCAATAGGTATGGTCTACTTTGGCTTTAGCAAATCATTCTCTGTCTATGATCCACAAAGTACTGAAGCACTGTTAAGGTAGATCAACTAGTTCACATGAGCTTGTCAAAAATACTACTACAGAATTGCCCCAAACGATACAATTTCAGGAGGCAGGTATCACAAGTCCACTTTTCAGACCTATTAAGATGAGGCATCCTCTGCGACTATTGTTATGGGTCTCAACTGGCATTTATTATGTCCCGAGACAAAGAAGAAGCGGCAAGCAAGGAAGTGCTCTCGATGTCTCTTGGTCTCTTATATCGTAGATATGGCTATGAATGCACCAGCGCATATGCTTTTATTTATTTTTCCATTCTGCAGAATGCCTACAAATTATTTTTTCCTTCCCTTTCAAGAAGGTCGGCATGGCTGGTCTTTCCATAGTGTCAGTATGAGAGATGAGTTTTTAGTTTTAGATTTCTTTATTTCAGAGCGATTGAATATTATTTCTGAGATTAAAATTAATCTTACTTTTTTTATAAAGTGATGAAAATTATTTTTTTTTCTTTTGAATTTAGGTTGATAAAAGTGAGATTTGTGTTTTATTATTAGTACCTGAATGTCACCTTAAATTTAAATTAATTTTACTTTTAAACCTAATAATGACAAATTAACCAAATGACAAAGGGAGAGTAGCTTAAAATTAGTTTTACTCATGATAACTCGAAAATACTATGATGTCAATGAAATGAAATATAACAGTGATCATGTCAAGCTCTCAATTCTTATTATATTTATATGCAATAATATTCATATTTTCATTGCCATATTCCAATCAAATTTTATGCAACTTCATCTAAATGCTTAGTCCGTAAATTCATCTCTCGGCAGCTCACCTGGCAACACGTAGTCTCTCCAAGTGCCTACTGCTGCTACCTATAACAGCAGGATGATCTGACCCAATTTGAAGTGTTTAAGTGTTTTAATTCCACAGGATTTTAGTTCACTGGCTTCGTTCACTGATTTGCTAGCAGGTGAGAATGATCTTTTGGTGCTCTTTAGCTAAAAAAAGCTACTGTTGGATACTATTTACAAGAGACATAAACAATAGATATGCACTTAAGACATTGGAATAATTTTTAAATATATGTATAGAAATTTCGTTTAAAATAAAGTGTTTTATGGGTTTATAGTTTTGCGAAGGACCAGAATCCAACCTGTTGAAATTTGGATAAACATTATATTCAGCACAAGAAGAGAAAAGGCCAGCAAATTGCTGCTTAATTTTGGACTCAAGTTTTTCTTGATACCTCAACAATAGTTATCATAAAATAACCAACTATCATACTATTTTTTACTTAAAATGACATTCTGATCCAACAAAATTATAATCAAAATTTCAAAAGAGTATTTTTAAAAAAAAGTTATTATATTTTCATCAAAAATGTAATAAAATTCTTTCAAATCTATAAAATTCAAAATATATCAAAACTATTTGTAAATGTTCCTAACATAAAATTAAATTATATCTACTTAAATTGGATGTGAATACGTTTAGCATCTTCAAAAATTACACCAATTGACATACACTCTTCTGTAATATAATATAAGACAATAATTTAGCATTTAGTATTTTTGTAAAAGTTGTCAAAAATTTATATTATTAGTATATTTGTCAACTAAAAGTAACATAACGACATTTAAGCAGATATATATAAACAAAATAAATGAACAATCATTGTTCGATCATTTTCTACATTTGTAAAAAATAAAAAAAAAAATTATATTATTATTATTTATTACTATTATTATTTTTATTTTTATTACATTATTATTATTATTATTGTTTTTATTACTATTATTTATTACTATATATTACTATTATTTTACTATATTTTTTATTATTTTATTTTATTACTATTATTTATTTATGATTATTATTATTGTTGTTTATTATTATTATTATATTATTATTATTATTATATTATATTATTATATTATATTATTATTATTATTATTATTACATTATTATTATATTATATTATTGTTTTTACTATTATTATTATTGTTATATTATTATATTATTATTATTATTATATTATTACATTTTATTATTATTGTTATTTTGTTATTATTATATTATTGTTTTTATTATTTATTATTATTATTATATTGTTATATTATTATTATTATTATTATTATTATTATTATTATTATTATTATATTATTATTATTTATTATTATTATTATTATTATTATTATTATTACTTATTATTATTACTATTATTATTATTATTATTATTATTATTATTATTATTATTATATTATTATTTTTATTATTATTATTATTATTATTATTATTATTATTATTATTATTATTGTTATTATTATATTATTATTATTATTATTATTATTATTATTATTATTATTATTATTATTATTATTATTATTATTATTATTATTATTATTATTATTATTATTATTATTATTATTATTATTATTATTATTATTATTATTATTATTATTATTATTATTATATACAAACACATTTATTTATCATAAATATAAGTATAGCTTTGGAACTTTGTTATGCCAAAAAAATTGCCCAAGTTCAAATCCTCCTTCATAGAAATTTTTGGATTATTGCATTTTGAGTCAATTTCAACAGTAACACCTAACAAATCGATTTTTAAGCAGCGAACACGAACGAAATTGAGTCATTTCAACACGCAACATAACAAATATAAATTTTCAACACGAGCACACAACAAAATAAATTTCAAACGAAATAACACGAACAAGATTTGCAGCTCGTTACACCCCTAAGTATGCTTACTCCCACCGCTCTAGGTCTCCTCTTTTATAATAACCTCCAAAGTTAAATTTTCTTACTATTATGTTATTTTTATTTTTATTGTAATCATAGAGTTAAATAAATTATCAAAAATCCTTTTCAATAAGCAACTTCTAAATTATGCCAAATTAAATTTATCTTTTGATAATAGATAATTTATTTTTAAATTCTATTTTAATAATACAAGTTTTTTTCTTCTAAGCATATGATCATTGTTGGACAATCAAATCGATTATGTATTTTTACACCATATTTTATTATGAATGTTTTTGACAACTCCATGTAATAGAGATAAACTAATTTTCCCATTGTACTCTAACATTACATTACTAATTGTCCACCATAGCATTGCTTTCATTTAAAAATTTGACATTCTTGATATAAAATATGTGAGAACATCATCCTCATAAAAATGTCAACTCATACATAACATTTTTATTAGCTTATATGGATTATAAATATTGACTGTGAGGAATATATATGATCGTTGTTAAACACATGAGCTCCAACAAAAGACCAGCTGGAAAATCAGATGTAATCATTTCAATAATATTTCCTAAAGCTACCGCTTTCCATACACGATGCAAAATTAGCAACTAAAGGAGGATTCAAACAATTAACATAAGCCGACTGCCAAATAAATCCCCCATAATTCTATTACAACTATGAGAACATTCAAACGATCAACATAAAGATTGTCAAAATGAAATGTAGGAAAGCTAAAAACCTACATTTGCCAACTTTAATATCTAACATTCGGCCAAAAAAATATCTAACATCCACTTATATTATTATTAATCCTCTATCCTATAAATAATAACTAAGAAGATCAATGACAAGCATGTGACTTTCAACATTCCCGATTAATCATCATCTATTATGTATATCTTAAATTTGTGACTCGAATTTATGTAGGTCTCAATTGCCTTTAGTTGGAAAGTATAAGCACAAGGATCACAAGCCTCTATCATTGAATTGATTTTATTGTAACCTTTAGATTACAATTGTGTGCTCTTGCTTTAGTTTAAAAGTATAAGCACACTGATCAAAGGCCTCTACCATTGGATTGATTTTTTTATAGCCTTAGAATTTGCTTCTACTTTCTTAGTCCTTTTTTTAAGTATTTCCTTGTAAGGGGTCTTATAGAATTCTATAAAACCCCTTCATTTGGTAAACAAGACTTAACAACCTATTCTTCATGAGATTTTGTAAAGAGAGTGTTGGATTTATTTTTGGTCTTTAAAGAAGATTTTTTAGTGCATTCTTGAACCACTGCTTCTCTCTTTTATAATACCTCTTTGATTAGTCCATTATTCTCCCCAGAGTGTCATTTTTACTCTAAGAGATTTCCATGAAAAATTTAGTGTGTTTTTTCATGTTCGTATTGTTTCTAATGTATCGCTTTTTATTACGTTATACATTCAAATTATTCATAAGCCTAATTTTATTTTTGTTACCTAATATTCATAATAAGTGGTATTAGAGAATCATGCTCTTTTATTTTAGAGTTTTGAAGATAATGACCATGAAGTACGATATTCCACTTTAGATCACAACACCAAATTTTTATTGTGATAAGCAAAGATGCGGGCTATTTTTGCTCAAATTGATCTAGATGATACTTTATCGGGGTTTGATTATATACATTCATGTTGGTCTTTGAAGAAGAAATAGTATAAGACTCAAAAAGCACTTCCTATTATTCATCTCTTTCTCTCAAATCAAATTTATAAGATGTTCTATCAGAGAAAACTAATGATGCCTTTTGGACAAGATTGGAACAATTATACATGAGGACCTTAACAAGTAAGTTACATCTAAAGTAGTAGCTCTACTCCCACTATTTATTGGAAGGTAATTCTCTAGAAGATCATTTAAATGCTTTTAAAGAAATCATCTGAAACATTGAAAGTGAAGCATGATGAGAAATTTTTGGTTTTAATTCTTTTTTGTTCATAGTCTTCCTCATATTTGACCTTAAAAGACATTGTCTTTAAAAGTTGAGACTCATTGACATTGAATGAGGTGTACCAGGCTTTGCTTTCTAAGGAGAAGTTAAAATATCCGAACCACAAGGAGATGGTCTTCTTATTCATGTAAGAATTCATGAAGTTTTAGTAGTGAAGCATCAAGGAAATATAATACCAATAATAAAGATAAATTCTATCGATGTTGCAAGAAGAATGGGCACATTAAATCTTAATGCTTCAAGTTACCAAATAAGGAGAAAGCCATCTCTAGTCAAAAAAGAAAAACTATCGATAAAGCTAACATTGTAAAAGATTTTTGTGATGATAATCTTTCTATTACTAGTATTAATGGCCATAAGTCCCCTGAGGAATGGATCCTCGATTCTAGTTGCACATTTCATATGTGTCCCCATCGAGATTAGTTATTAATATATAAAATTATGGTTACAAGCAAGGTGCTTATGGGAAATAATGCATCTTATAAGGTATTTGGTGTTGGTATAGTCAAGGTAAAGATGTCGATGGTGTGATAACTTTCATATTATCAAGCATGTCCCAAATTTGAAGAGAAAACTTATTTTCATGAGTGCCCTTGATGCCAAGAGATATAGGTACACCTATTAAAGAAGAGTCTTGAAGATTAGTAGAGACAACCTTATTAAGATGATGGGGTAGTCTGCAAGTTAGTATATCTTATAGGGTCATACAGTTGATGAAGATCCCACATTTTCAACTTGACTTGGAGCTACTCAGTTGTGGCACACACGTCTTGTGAATATGAAGGGATAAAGGTTTCATTGAATTTTATAGGAGCTCTTCTTATGGGCATAACACTAGAAAATTGAAGTTCTACAAGAACCACTTCTCAGATAAGTAAGAAGTTTTCAAATTTGGAGGGGTGTGGGGCACGGGGCATTCTTGGTATGAAAATAGCCCTTGCTTGTGCTTGATCTGATATAATGAAACTTTTCAAAGAATGTCCACTTTATATTTCTAATCCTAAGCATTGCTTAGATTAGGCAGATGCTTATTGTTATGTGGAAGATGAGAGATTGTTATGTCAAAGGTTTATATTTCTAGCCTAGAAATTTATGTTAAGGTGGATATTATTAAATTTGTGACTTGAATTTTGTAGATTCCACTTGCTTTTAGTTAGAAAGTATAAACACATAGATCAAGAGCCTCCACCATTAGATTGATTTTGTTATGATATTTAGATTGCAATCTTTATGCTCTTGCTTTAGTTGACATGTATAAGCACACTAATTGTAGGCTTCTACCATTAGATTGATTTTATTACAGTCTTTAGATTGCAATACATTTGCTCTTACTTTATTTTCCCCTTTTTTGAGTATTTTCTTAAAAAGGGTCTTGTAGAACTTCATAAATACCCTTCACTTGTCGCAAAAAACTTAACTCTTTTTTCTAAGATTTTGTAAAGTGAGTGTGGGATTTATTTTTGGTCATTAAAAGAGCATTGCTAGCATCTCTCTTTTATAATCACTCTTTGAATAGTGCATTCTTCTCCTCTATGCATAATGTTTACCAATTCTATGGGATTTTCCATGTATAATATAATATGTGCATTTTTATGTTTGTACTTTTCTATATATCTATTCTTATTATGTTGTATCTTTAAAAAGCATTATTCAAGATCATGAATTTACTTCTAATACCTTATATTCCTAGCACTATCAATATATGATGTATGCCAACTATAAAAATTTAGAGTTCATTATTATGTTCACATGATATTCCCTTGTATAAAAAATGTGATTAAGACATCTACTCATAATTATCTACTGATGACTCAAATATCTTAAGACTCATACTTTATTATGAATGATAGCTTATAATTTTTAAGTATACATCATATTAATATGTTCTCTGGTTGTAAAAATGGTAATCCCTTATACTATCTAACTCAGATTAGTGGTATTATGAAAGATAGCTTCCAGAGTTCAAGCATACATCATATTAATACCATCTATAGTTGTGAAAATGGTAATCCTTTATATTATATGACTCAAATTAGTGGCATCACTTTAACACAGCTAATCCCTATGGCTTTATCCCTTCAAATATTTTCTTTTTAAAGAACCCTATGTCTTATATGTGAGTTTGTAAGATTTTGTTTAATGTTAAGATGATAAACTTGCTTATTAGTGTCTTAAATGTATGTGTGTGTGTGTGTGTGTGTGTGTGTGTGTGTGTGTGTGTGTATTCTTTCTCTTCTGCTAGTTTTATTCCATGGAAAATAAATTTTAAAAATCACAATTAGTCATGACTTCTTAACAAACATTGGAACAAATATCTTGTTTCACATTAAGTTAATTATAATCTCTGTAAGCTAAGTGACACTTTTCTTAAACAAATATGTAGAACAAAATTTTTGTTTGCATAGAATAAATTTTGACTATTCCAATATTTATTTAATTTTATTTTCTTTATATTTTTATTTGAAGTAAATATATTTGGCCATAATAGTTGTATTTAGAAACACTAAAAATATCTCAAATTTATTATTAGTTCTTTAAAAATAATGTGATTTTTAAAAACACAACATTAGCATGCTCAATAGAATCAATAAGTAAGCAATATGCATAAATATTCTTTAGTTTTTGAATTAAACGTATTATTTTAATCCATTTTATTACTTTTACTAAATATTTATTAATTATTTACATGTTCATATATCTGTTTATTTGTAATTAGCATTATGATAATTTTTCAATACAATGGCTAACAAAAACAACAACAACAACAACAACAACAAGCCTTTGTCTCACTACGTGGTTGGCTACATGAATCTTTTTTCTCAAATGTGTTCTATTAAGTGTCATATTCTCATTTAATCATAATAAATTAAGATCATTTTATATACTTCCTAACCAAGTCTTTTTAGGACTACCTATACCTTTCTTAACATAGGCAAAATCTAAAACATTTATTCTCCTAACTAGGTCATTAAACGGCCAACATTTTATGTCACCAAATAATCTAATGTGGCTCTCTTCAATTTTATCGACAACCAGACCAACTCCAACCTTATCACATTCATTTCTCATTTTTTTCTAAGAGTGTAAAATCGCTCATCCACTTGAGCATCCACATCTCTACAATAGTTAACGTAATTTTATGTTTCTCTGGCCAACATTCTACACCATAAAGTATTACAGGTCTCACCACCTTCTTAAAAAATTTTCTCTTGACTCTATGCGATTCTTCTATAACACAATAGGCTCAATTCATTCCTCCACTTTAGTCATCCAACTTGAGTTCTACTAATAACATCCCATCTAAATCACAATCACCTTGAACAATAAACCCAATATATCAAAATGTTTGCTATTGTTAATGACTTGATCACCCTTTGTCACCACTTTGCTTAGACCTTCTATAACTAAAATTACACTCCATATATTTAGTTTTAGATCTACTCAAATGAAAGTTTTAAACCTTAAGATTGAATATTTTTCAATCAATATATTTATAATATGTTTTCTTTTCTCATTTAAAAATATAAAAAATGAAAACCTCATAACAGACTATATGCCAAATACAAGACTTTGTGACAAAATAAAAAAGTGAGAAAAAACAATATATATATATATATATATATATATATATATATATATATATATATATATATATATATATATATATATATATTTTTATATATATATATAGTAATTTTATTTTATTGCATTATTGATATTAAGATGCAATTATTTTCAGTAATTTTATATCTTTTAATAGCAAATTCTCATTTGAAGTTAAAAGATGAAAATTTCAAAGTTTGATGATTGATGCCTATGTGTTGTAATGAAGAAAACTTTG
Organism: Cymbidium sinense; assembly: GCA_021442155.1. Taxonomy (NCBI): domain Eukaryota; kingdom Viridiplantae; phylum Streptophyta; class Magnoliopsida; order Asparagales; family Orchidaceae; genus Cymbidium; species Cymbidium sinense. The sequence continues at coordinate 39,634,366 of CM038224.1, forward strand.
GTGTTGAGATAGTAAGGTTGATGCCTATGCACTAAATAATTGGTGATGTGATGCTATATGAGCACAAATTTGGACTTCAAGATAGTAAGTAATGCATTTAAGCATTGCATTTGTAGTGTTACTTGAAGGAGCACAAAGAAGCCTAAAATTTGTTTAAAGATAATAAGTATAATTTGGCACTAGATGACCAATGCTATGATTCCTCATTTCTTTTAATTTACAGGTTAAAGACATTAACAAAAGCACCTTGGCACTAGAAAATTAGCATAATAGTTCTCGAGATTTAGACCTTTTTAGTATATAAGAGTCAAAGATAGCAAATAAAGTGCCTAAGTGTTTAAAAAATTAGTGACGTGTTATCAAAACCTCAATTTAAGCAAAAATATAGTAAGCAGAGCACAAAAGCACTGAAGGATTAGCTCTGTGGTGCCAGGACACATAAACCCAATGCCTAATGCTACAGCCTAACAAATTAGTTTCAAATAAGTTTAGCAATTATTTCAAAGAGTTTCTAGAGTAGTTCAAGAGAGTTACTTAAAATGATGTGGGGACAGCTATTAGGGGGAGACTATTACAATAAAAAAAATTCATTTGCATTGGGAAAGTAGTGAGTGTCACAAGTGTATTAGAGTGTTGTTCATCATACTATTCGTGTGTTAATCATGTTGATGATTTAAGTAGAAGAAGATCTAATAGAAGGGGATTCATAGTGGGAGGCAAAGGAGTTTGATTAAGAAGAACTTAAAAGACCCTAAGCTCTATCTTTCTTTTTCTTTTGATATATCACAAATGTTCTCACACATTTATGACATGCCAATGCTCTCTTTTTCTAGTTTGAACAACTGAATTGATAATGCTTCGGATATATGATTCTCTTATGTTATTTTGTATATATTATGATGTGAGTTTAATATATAAGAAAATTGTTTTTTCTTTAATAATTAATATTATTTTGCTTTCCTCAAGCATTATTTTCTTTTGATCTTGCCAATTACAACGTCAAAATATAGTCTAAACTAAAGATTTTGGGAGATTCCTAGTGGAACAATTAAGAAAAATAATATGGAGAATATTATATTGCAGTCACTTATTTTATTAGTATATTGGAATAAAATCAATTAATTGTAGTGGTTATGACTTTTTGATCTATGTATAGATGGAAAGATCAAAATGCTCCTCATTGACAACTACAGAATTTAAACTTATAATTTCATGTTATATAAAAATAACTAACATTTCATAAATTTAGAGCATAGTTTCTAAAAATTTAAAAACAAATCGTATTTTTGAAATTAGATTTTATAATTTTTAATAATTTAGCCTTTTCTACGGTATTGACTTAGCTGAATAAAAAACATATTATTATAAAATTAATATTTTAATAATTTTTTAATTTAAAAAAAAGATCCTCTATGGAATGATACTATACTTATTTTTATATTACTTGAATGAGATATGCACTTGCATGATCAAGTTTCTGATGTCGATGCTAGGGATCGACCAAAAATTTACACTACATTGATATTAGTCTAACTTAACTATTTCTAATTTAGCTTATTTGTGTTAACTTTATTTAGTTGACTTGTACTTTGAGCTTGTTATGTGTTGTCATTTTTTTCTTACACTTGTGTTTAATTGTTATATGCATAGAGATAAAATTTTGAAATTATTGAAGTTATACTTAAAGATTGAAAGAACTTGTAAGAAGAAAGAGAAAAAAGTCAACTTAGAATTTGAAAGTGGCTAATCAAGCAAGAGAAGTAGATCATCCAAGACAACCTAGAGATTATGGTGTTAATAGATGGAGTGCATTAAAGTATTAATAGACTTAAAAAGCTAGTAAGCTAAAACCTTTAATAATTCAAATGGTATAAAATTCTCAATTTGGAGATTCACCTATTGAAGATCCTAGTATGCATATAACTAATTTTTAAAGATCAGTGGGACCTTTAAGTGCAATGGGGTTAGTGATGATGCCATTACACTTAGGTTATTCTCATTTTCACTTAGATATAAAGCTAAAATATGATTAAATTCATTGCCCTAAGTAGATATCACTACTTGGAATGAATTAGCTCAAACATTTTTAGCAAAGTATTTTCCATCTTCAAAGACTGCTAAGCTTGGGAATGACATCACATCATTTATTCAAATGAAAAATGAATCAATTTATGAGGCATGAAAGAGATATAAAATAAAATATTGAAATTTCCACATAAATCTTTTGCCTAATGATTATTCAATCATTTTATAATGGCTTAGTCAGGCCCCTTAAAATCATTATAGATGTTACATCTCGAGATAGTCTCTAAACTCTTAGAGGAAGCTTATGCTTTAATTGAAAAGATAACTACTAGTAATTTTTGCCCATCAAATAGACTAAACCATAAGAGGTAGGTAGTATGCGTGATGATGCAATCTTCATGTTGACTTCACATGTAGCTACTAAGTTTAAGAAGCTAGATTGTTTGGGGATTAGTGAAAATTTTACTCCTAGTAATCTGTGGTGAAACATTCATGATAACCAAGAATTAAAGATGCTTAATTATGTAGCCAATAGACCCAAGGATCCCTTCTCAAATACTTACAACTTAGTTAGAAAATAACCCTAATTTTCTATTGAAAAATAATTAAACTTTAAGTAAAAATAAAATTACAAGAGATTGGAATAATAAAGATTTTAATAATCAAAATTATAGACCTCCAATTTCCATTTGGATATCCTCCTCAAAATCAACCTTAGGAAAAAACTTCATTAGGAGAATTAGTGTTGCAAATGGGAATGAAATTACAGAGTCAAACTATCTCTATTAAAATTTAAGGAATTCAATTAGGGCAATTGGCTAGTAATTTAACTAATAGATCCCAAGGTACTTTACCTAGTAACATTGGAATAATTCCTAAGAAAAAGAGTAAAGAACAATGTAATGTTATAAAATTGAGAATTGGAAAAGTGCAAGGAGAAGTAAAATTAGAGGATAAGAAATTAGACAATAAAATTGAAGATTTAAATGATTTAGATGAAGAAAAGAAAGAAGATTAATTTGAGAGAAATTAAAAAAAAGACTAAGAGAGAGAGAGAGAGAGAGAGAGAGAGAGAGAGACCCCAACCCCTATTCCCACAATGACTTCCAAAAATAAAATTTAGATAAATAGTTTTCAAATTTTCTAAATATATTTAAGAAATTTTCCATATATACTTTATTTGTAGAAGCCTTTAAACAAATGCCAATACATGATGAATTCATAAAAGATAAAGTTTATAAAAAAAGGAAAATTTGGAGAAAAATAAAATTGTATTATTAATAGAAGATTATAGTGCTATTATTTAAAGAAATTTACAAAACTTAAAGACCCAAATAGTTTTGCTATATTATGTACTATAAGAGATAAAATCTTTAGGAAGGCATTGTGAGATTTAGAAGATAATATAAATTTAATGTTATTTCCTATATTTAAGAAATTAAGATTAGATGAAGTGCATTAGTTAATTGAAATATCTTTGACTAAAGAAGTATTAGTTAAGGATTACAAATTTATATTCTCTACTAATTTCATTGTGTTGGATATGAAAGAAGATAAAGAGATTCTTTTAATCTTAGGAAGAACTATCTAAAAGTAGAAAAATAATGATAGATGTGCAAAAGAGGGAATTAACTATGAGAGTTCAAGATCAAGAAATCACATAAAATATTTTAATAATATAAAATTTCTTAATGATTGAAATGGAGAGTGTTATAGTATAGGACATAGTGACGAAAGTGTAGTAGAGGATTTGGAGATATTTATGATTGCAGATCCATTTGAATAAGCCTCAGTTGAGGATGATGAAGAGAATGAATATATTCAATTCTTTAAATCTACCCTTAGATAATTTAAAGAAATTTTGAGTCTTTAAAAGTGTCTATTAGCAATTGTAGTCTTGAGCCATCTATCTTAGAAGCACTAAAGTTAGACTTGATGCCTTTTCCTACTCACTTAAAATATGCATACTTTGAATAAATTATCAACATTTCCCCAAAATTATTTCCATGATTTGGGTGAAAATCAAGAGGACAAGTTGATGGTGCTTAGAGAATATAAAAGGATTTTGTTGGACTAAAGAAAATATTAGGAGAATCAACCCAACTATGTATGCATAAAATTTTAATGGAAGAAAATTATAAATCATTTTGGATAACCAAAGAAGACTTAACTCAATTATGAAAGTAGTGAAAAAGGAGATATTGAAGTGTGGTATTTTTTATCTTATCTCAAACATTTCTTGAATTATTCTAGTTCATTATGTGCTTAAAAAAGATGAGATAAATAAAAATATTGAAATCATACCCACTATGATAATTATATGTTGGAGAATTTGTATAAACTAATTAAAATGAACAAGACCACTTGGAAGATTCATTTTTCCTTACAATTGATCATTGTTGTTAGATAGAAAAGTAATCAATTTGATTGCTTTTTTAGATGGTTATTCAAGTAATAATCTAATAATTAAATCATCTAAAGATCAAGAGAAACCACTCATTTGTTCTTATGATACTTTTGCTTTTAGAAGAATGACGTTTGGATTATATCATGCACCTACTACATTTCAATATTGTATATTGCCTATATTTTTTTTTATCTTATTGAAATTATATAAATGTATTTATAGATGATTTTTTTTGTATTTGGAGTGACATTTGAAAACAACTTAGAAAACATAGAAATGGTCTAATGGAGATGTGACGAGAAAACCTTAGTGTTAAATTGAGAGAAGTGTCATTTTATGATTAAAGAAGAAATAGTTCTTGATCATAGGATATCTAAGTCATAAATAGAAGTTAATAAATGCAAGATTCAAATAATTGAAAAAAATGCCACCTTCTATAAATGTAAAAAAGAATGGAGTTTTCTAGGATGTCCAAAGATACACCATTTGTATTTACTCCTAACTATTTAGAATCATTTAATTTGTTAAAAACTAAAATTATTTTTGCACCTATCATTGTAACACATGATTGGAATAGTCATTTGATGATAGTGATTATCCTTGAACAAAAGAAATGAAAAGATTTTTCATGTTATTTACTATGCTAGTAAAACTCTTAAAATGAATTGAATGAAAACAAGCTATTAGTAGTAGTGTTTGTTTTGAAAAGTTTAGACCTTATCTTGTTGGTGCTAAAGTCATATATACTAATCATGTAATAAAATATCTTGTAGATAAGAAAGATACTAAACTTAAATTGATTAGATGGGTTCTTCTATTACAAGAAATTAATTTAGATATTAAGGATAGAAGAGGTATAATAAAATTATGTAATTGAACATTTATCTTCATTAGAAGTAAGAGAAGAGTTTAAGTCCAATAGAGAAATTACAGAAGAATTTTCTAAAGAACACTTATTTACAATTAAGCATAAAGTTATTCCTTAGTATGTAGATATAATGAATTATTTAGTAAGTTAGATTTTACCTTTTGGGTTAACATATCAACAAAAAAAAAAGATTTTTACATAATGTGCGATTTTATTTTTGAGATGAACAATTTCTATATAAGAAGTGTTCAGACCAAATCTTAAGGAGATGTGTACTATGTTATGAAATAAATAAACTTTTAAGGTTATGTCATGATTTTGAGTATGTAGGAATTTTGAAGGAAATAGGATGTAGAAAAGATATTGCAAAGTGCATTATACTAGCCTGCCCAATTTAGACATGCTTATGAATATGTGAAGAATTGTGATAGGTGCCAAAAATTGGGGAGCATCTCAAAACATCATAAAATACCTTTGAATTATATGCTTGAGGTTAAGATCTTTGATGTATTAGGAATAGACTTTATAGAACCTTTTATTCTTTCATTTAAAATTAAATATATTTTAGTTATAGTTGATTATGTTTCCAAATAAATAAAAGTAATAACTACTTTTAGGAATGATTCTAATGTTGCTTTTAAATTCATAAAAAAATATATTTTTACTATATTTGGAATTCCTAGAGTCATTATTAGTGACACGCACCACTGTAATATAAATGTTATAAAACATGGAGGGAGACATAAGATAGTTATTGCTTATAATTAATTTTAATATGAAGTATGTAGGGAGAAAAACTCTTTGATTTCAATGAATTTGATGAGATAAGATTAAGAGCACATAAAAATATTAGAATTTATAAAAAAATTTTAAAAATGGCATAATAAGAAGATTCTTAAGAAGTAATTTGAGCCTAGATAGCAAATTTTATTATTTAACTCTATGTTAAAATTATTACTAGAGAAATTGAAGTTGTTAAAGTTTATCCAAATAATGCTATAAACATTCTAGACTTGAAAACTTAGACTACTTTTAAAGTAAATGGTCAAAGATATAACACTATTTTGGGGTAAAGTGAATCAAATTAAGGAGCCAATTAGTTTCATATCTAGTGAGGTTAATTAAGATTTGACTCAATCAGGCTAATGACTAAAATCAAGCACTTTTGAGAGATAACATATGGTGTATCTGTGTTATGTAGTTTATTTGTTTATGCATTTTATATTATATTAAAGTTTTGTTAAAATTTTTAAAAATATATATTTGCAATGTAAGCATTGTACTATGCAATGCCACATTGCTATATTTCATTAGTGTAGCTGTAATATTTTTTGTGTATTTGATAAAAAAAATAAAAAACTTTTCCATATGTTTCTTCATCTAAATCAAAGTGCCTAGGCAATGAGATGATTAGCGTCACAGTGCGAGTCAATGGTCAGGTCAAATTTGAGAAACTAGTAAGCATAATTATGAGCATAAATATTAAAATAGTTAAAGCATTTAGCACTATAGCACTCAATTAATAAATTGAATTTTAGACATAAAATGTAGTGCACTAATTATGGCTACTGGTTCATTTTTGGTGAATATTACCAGCCTTTTCTACAAGAATCTAGATTATGCTTGACTATTGACTAGCACCTAAGCACTACATTCGCATTATCATGGCACTACCCTTGAGAAATTAAGAAAGCAAGTACAATGCCTAGGCACTAGGTAACACCACACAACATTACAAAGCATTATAAGTAGACCTTAGTTGATTCCATTGTTTACTTAAGCATTTTCCATAAACATTTAGAGTTCCTTGCATAATCCTTTAACTCTTCCTTGCAACCTTTTCCCTTAGAAATCATGCCTATCAAAGTCATTCAAAAGGGGAAGAAGGGTGGGCCTTATGATCCGAGAAAGTTAGTTAGTGTCAATGTAGAGAAATGGTACACTTTTGCACTTATTCATAAAAATCATATTCTTGAAAAAGCTTCTTTAGTCCTAGGAGAAAATTTTGAGAGCATTATCACTCAAAAGGGTTGAAAATCTTTTCTGTGATAATTAGTCTAGTATAAATCATGTGGCTAGGGAAATTTTTGTAAATGATAAGGTGCAAAGGGATGGGAGAGTCATTATGAAGTGAAAATGGGTTAGCTATGATAGTAATAATTATTAATCAGATTTATAAATTACATAATATAAAATTTGATGCACATATTCTAATGGAAACCACAATTTGATGAGATTGTTAGATTCTTTATAATTTGGGAATCTAACACTTAACAAAAGAAGTGAAAAAAAAATTAATAAACTTCCCACAAATAGCATAGACCAACAAGACAAAAGCTTAGAATTATTTTTTTTTTCAAATTAATACCTCATGAGAATGTTAATGAGATGACCAAGAGTAGGGTTGTGGTAAATTTTTCAATTCAAAGTACTTATATATAAATGTAGGTAAAACATACAAAATTATATTTCAAATATGAATTAAGGTAGCCATATTGTAGAATGTGGACATCCCTTTCTTATATATAAGCCCTTTTGATTTGGTTTGGGATTTAGGAGACACTAGTGAGGAGCGGTTAGTTGTTAGGGCTTCTTTATCTAGGGAGAGAATTAGGACTATTAGTGAACAACTACATGATCTAAGTGAGCAAGTGTTGAATCTAAAATATAGGGTGAAGGAGAGTAATAGGTGGCGACAAAAGATGAGGTCGGGGAGGGATTGGGATGGGGAATATTTTATCACTACATGGACCAACAATAGTAATTTTATATATGGGTAATTATAACTCAATCTAAACTCATATGTTCCAAAGCGCCACTAAAATCTAAGTATGAACCATGTTTATTTTCGACCACATTTCTAGCTAACCAAACTCAAACAACAAAAAATGAAGAAGAGAAAAGGAGGAGAAAAAGAAAGAATAAGAATTTTTTGTTTTTCTTTTTATTTGCTAAAAGATGAGGGAGGGGTGGTTGGTGTATGGGCGGAATATTTGATCACTACATGGACCAACAACAAGAAGCAATTTTATATATGGCTAATTCTAACTCATCCTAAGCTCATATGTTCCAAAACTGCCACAAAAATCTAAGTCTGAACCATGTTTATTATCTTGCAGCACTACATTTCTAGCCCTTTGTTAGCCAACCTCAAGCAACAAAAAATGAAGAAGAGAAAAGGAGGAGAAAAACAAAGAATAAGAATTTTTTTTGTTTTTCTTTGTTTATGTTTTTATTTCTTTTTATTTGCTAATTGTAGTATTTCTTTTGTAGTAGTTTGTATATTTGTTTTAAATTTTATATAAAAATTGAGTTTGAGGGAGTGTTAAGTTGTGATAGTTTAACATGTGTTTAATTTTTATAGTTATTGTGTGTAGCGCCTAGGTGCTGCACTATGCAATGTTGTGGCTCTATATGCTGTGTTGCATTCTGTTAGTTTATTTTAATAAAATTTTAATTTTTCAATTTTACTTATCTTATTTAATTATATTTTATTTTCTGGAACTTGAAGTTTACTTGAAAGCAAAGCTTCACTATTAAAATCAATTAAATAATATTTTAACCTGAAAATAGAATTTACATTAAAATTTTTAAACAATGAATTATAACTTAAACTATTAATAACTAAAATATCTTATAAGAGCTAGTAACATTTAATGAGTTAGGAATTTTCTTACTTGCACCACACATAGAAGATTTTTTTATGAATTTTTTAATGATTTGTTAGTAATATAAGTCACTATTATTTCGATAACATAACATTAAGTAATATTAAGTGAAGATTGGCACATATAGTAAAAATAATAATTCATTTGAAGGGATATTAGATATATATATATATAAGGAGAATGGAAAGGTAAAAAAATCAATAACATTTAAAGGTTACTTGGTTAAAAAAGTGATTCTCTCTCTATCCCTCTCTCTCTCTCTCTCTTTCTTTCTCTTTATATATATATATATATATATATATGGGGAAAAGAAAAATAATGAAAAGAGATATTGAAGTTATTAGACAATAATATTATTTGAAATTCTTTTATAATCTCAGCAAATCAATTAATTTATTAAAGAACTAAATCTTTTAAATTTAAGAAAGAAAATCATGTTGTGTTTATTCAAATAATAAGTGATAATTATTTATAACAATTAATTGACTAAAATTTCTAGGAATCAACTTTATTTTTATTAAGCACAAAAAAGCCTTAAAGGAAATATTAGTTTAAGTGAGAATTTGGGATATTGAAGTTTAGTTATTTTTCATATTTAATAATGAAATATGTAACTCTCGATGCTTCAAATAATATTATTACATAAAGATTTTAAATTCTAGAAATTTTGTTATCAAATAACTTTAAGAATTATTGTGAAGGTGTTGCATTAGTTGAGGATAAATCGTAATTTGAGTTCGAGGGTGTTTGATAAACATAAACTTTTAGTGAATTTTTTGTGTTTTAATTAGCATATTTTTGCTTAATTAATGTTATGATGTGGTCATTTTCAACAATGTTTTGTGTTTTTTAACAAGAAATTCTCATTTGAAGTTAAAAGAAGAAAAAAAATCAAAGTTGGTTGCCTATCACCTAGGCTCTGCACATGGCTATAAGTAGTAAAGCAGATGCCATAGTGCTATATTAGCACAAATTTGACTTCAAAATAATAAGTAATGCACCTAGGCATTGGATTTGTAGTGCTATGGTGGAAGGAGCCTATAGAGACCATAAAATTTCCTAAAGCTAGTATGTACAACAATGTGGTGTTGGATCCTTAGCATCATGGTGCCACATTTCTTCTAATTTACAAGTTAAAAATAATAACATTAGTGCTTTGAAATTAGAAAATGAGCACCAAAACACTCGAGACTTTAAAAATTTCAAGTTAAAAGAGCTGAAGACAACAAATAAAGTGCATAAGTGCTGAAGGATCAATGTCGTAGAACTAAACAGCCTCAACTTAAGTAGCAAGACACTAACCAGAGCACTTAGGTGCTAAAAGATCAGTGCCAAGGTGTCAGAACACTAGAACCCAATGTCACAACACTATGACCTAATAGATTTGTTTCATGTAATTTCAATGGTCAATTAGCAGAGTTTCTAGAGTGGTTCACGGGAACCACTTGGTAGGACTTGGAGAGAACTACTAAAGGATACTAATCTTATAAAAAAAATCCATTTTCATTGGAAAAGAGTTTTGGCAAGTGTGTGAGTGTCATATGAATTAGTATGTAATGTTATTTGGAGAGAGACTCCTGGTGAAGTGTGTTGGAGTGCTATTTATTATATTTTTGAGCTGTTCATGTTAGAGATTAAAGAAGGAGATCCAATAGAAGGAAGATTCATCCTGGGAGGCAAAGTACTTGGAATAAGAAGAACTAAGAAGGCCCTACTCAGTTTTATCTTTTCTTTCTTTTGATATATCTCATATGTTCTCACATATTTATGACATGCTAATGTTCTCTCTTTCTAGCATGAGTAATTACATTAATAGTGCTCTAGATTTATAATTATTTTCTGCTATTGTATGTAATAAAATTACATGAGTTTAATATATAATAAAATTATTTGTGCTTCAATGATTAATATTATTTTGATTATCTCAATGTGTTATTTACTTATGATCTGACCAATTGCAATGTTAAAATATAATGTAACTAGAGATATCGAAAGAGTCCAAGTGGAATAATTAAGATAAGTAAATAAATTTTATATATATAAGCATATGATATCTAGGGATTGCAATTATATATGGAGAAGAATAAATTATAATCACTTATTTTTAATTAGTATATAGGGAAAAAAATTAATTAATTGTAATTTTAAATAATTTTGACCTATGTATGATGAAAAGAAAAAAATGCTACTTATTGGCAACTTTAAAATTTAAACTTATAATTTAACATTATATAAAATAATTAACATTTCTTAAAGTCATAGTACATTTTCCAAAAAATTTAGAAAATTTCTATTTTCAAGAATAAATATTATATTTTAAATAATATAAATATTTCTACATTTTTTACTTTGTTGGATAAAATTAGATTAGTATTTAACTTAATTTTGAGTTTTGTGAAAGATCCTCGTGGAAATGATACTTTAAGTATCATTATATTACTTGAATGACACTCACACTTGTATGTATGTATGTATGTATGTATATGAGATATCAGATCGAAGAAAAGATAATAGATCGGAGTTAAGCAAATGATGAATACAAAATGCTAAATAAATACTTTGATAGCCCAACAAGAAAAAGAACTTGATCTTTAATGCTCCCAATTTGAATTAGCATTGCTTATTCACCTAAGTAAAATTCATGATCAAAATGAACTGATGAACTACATTCAAATAAATACTGAGCACAAATTTTTGTCATCAGAAGGCTTTAATAATACATCATATGCTCTATACTAGTTTCTTATTGAAAAGGAAATATATGATATTTTTGTGAATTAGGTCATTGGATACATTAATTCTTTTCTTCTTTATATTATTATTAATAATGCAATTAGGATATTCTTACAAACATCTAGTGGATTAAGATAAACTTCCTTTTTCTCCCCTTTTCTCTTTACCTTTATGATGGATTCTCTTTCATTGATGTTTGTGTTAATTATAAGGAAGGAACCTTTGTAACCATCATTCGTAAGATCAACTTTTCATCAATTGTTTCAAGAGTATATTTCATAAGTTTAAACTTATCACTGACCTAGATATTAATCCTAAAAATTTTTTTGGTGTGTTTTAAAATTGTGGATGACAACTCACAACCTCTTTACTCTCGATTTCTTATCTTCTCTTCCTCTCTACCTTACAATACTTGAAAATCACTCTCTTGTCCTTGAACATAGATGTCACCAATTGCTTGATGATAATAAATAAGCTTACATAGATGTCACCAATTTTTTGCTGCATTTTAAAATTGTGGATGACAACTCACAACCTCTTTACTCTCCATTTCTTGCCTTCTCTTCCTCTCTACCTTACAATACTTGAAAATCACTCTCTCGTCCTTGAACATAGATGTCACCAATTGATTGATGATAACAAATAAGCTTACTTCTTGGCTCAACAATGGGAAGCAAAAATGGTTATCTTTTTAAGAAGACTTTAATTTATTAAAATTATTATTTCAAATTAATTTTTTTATTGATTCAAATATGTTGCTATTCGAAAAGGGATTTTAAAAAAGTAGTTTGATCTCCTACTTTTTGCATTATAATGGTGTTGGTAAAAAAATGAGCATTATTTCTTAAAGCACCATTTCTCTTCTTAAAAAAAATGTGGATTTGGGTCACCTTCTCTTAATATTATTGATATAATATATAAATTTAATATAAATTTAGAATTATATAAAACCTATTTTTTTTTTGGGAAGTGCCTCATGCATAATGGTTCTATCTAAAAAAAGTTTTTGCAAAGTGTCCATCTTTATGAAGGCTTTCCAAGATTGTGCTATAAAAAAATGCAAATGGATATCATTCATCAATATAAATAATAATTTTTTTTATTTCATGATTCCTATTTTTAACATTTTGGTTATTCCTTCCCAAACCTGTATAAAAAAAATTAAATTTTTTAGAGAATGTTCAAATGCTTAATAATTGTAATTTTTATAATGAAATCAATTAAAATGATTTTGAAATTCTCTCTTACAAGAGTTCATGTTATATCCTATATGCACATAATCTTAATTTTGATTAGAACAAGCTCATTTGGCTTAGTGACCATGCACTTTTTTTAAAAAAAATAAACAAAAAAGATAAAATATTCATTAATAAGTGGAAAGAAAAAAGTCTAAAATCTTATAAAAGAAAGAAGCCCCAAAAAAACAAATGAAAACAATCCCTCAAATGGGAGCCTTAAAGAGATTGAGACCAAAGCACAACTAAAATACAGAAAGAGATATATATAAAAGTAAGAGACAACTTCAAAAACTTCAAATGGAAAATAATCAACAATTTTTGAACTTCTCCACCTAAAGACTTGTATCAAAATATCATAGCCAACTTCCTATTCTGATTGCCACTTTCAAAAAAAAAACCTAAAGCTCAAATGAAATAATGAGGATTCTAATGAGATTTCTTTTTATTTCATCCATGCAGATTTGAAGTGGGTTTGAAGTAGTCTATATTTTTAAAGAGAATCATCTCCTGACCTAATGTTGTTGGAAAAAATTGAGAGTCTAGATGAATAAATGGTGTTATAGCCTCCAAATGCGGGAGATTTTCAATAGGGATAAGAGAAAGAGTAGAGATAATAACTTTCAATCTAAAATATTCCTCCTAATAAATGCATCAAAGGAGCAGGTTCCTGTTGACCTCACTTTTGGAGTGAGCTCTCAACATCCTCATCATAGATCTAGAACACTTATAGACAATAAGAGTTCCTTAGTCTTAAGACACTTCTAGTGATTAGGTGAACAATTAACCTAAGCCTAGAGACTTAGAAGGGTTATTCATAGGAACAGGTTATGCCTTAGGGACTTAGAAAAACTTTCCTACCCTATAGTCTAAACACAATCCAAGCTTTCCTTCTCAAACTAAGCCTCAAATTCATACCAAACCAAATTTATAAGACTTATAATCAATCTCAAATCAAATGATTAAAACCCATGACCAAATTCAAATTCCTCAACCCTTCCTAAGCCCTTTGATTTTGTCTTAAGGACTTAGCCTTAATCAAATTCAAATCAACCCCAATTCAATTGATTTTCTCAAATATCAATCAATTCCAAATCAAATCTAACTCCAAATGATTAGAACCTAAAATCAAATTCAAATTCCAAAATCCCTTCCTAAGCCATATGAACCACCTTCATATGCTTAGCCACAAGCCCCTCTAAACCAAATCAAACTTGGTTGATTTCTTTATAAATCAATCATTCCTTCATTTATATTTACAAATATAATTGAAATTCAAATTCAAAAGAGCCAGATCAAATCAAACTAAATCAAACCAAATCAAGGCCTTTCTTAATCCATATGGACCTACCTCCATAAGCTTAATCAAATCTTAACCCAAATTAACCCAAACTCAATTGATTTCTTTATCAATCGGTTATTCCTTCATTTATATTCATAAATATAAATGAAACCCACCCTCCAATGACCAAAAATAAATCAAACTAGATCAATTCCCTATATAAGCCCTTTTGACCTACATCCTTAAATTTGGTCAAATTTGCTTCCAAATCACTCCAAACTCAAGTGATTCTCTTATGGATCATTTATACCCTCATTTATATTCACAAATATAAATGAAATATAAATCCAAATAGCCAAAAACCAAACCCAAATCAAATCAAATTTTCAATTTAAGCCTTTTTAGCCAATTTCTCAAACTTGGTTAAATGATACCCAAATCAACTCAAAACCCATGGATTTCTTCATGAACCAATCATTCCTTCAATCACTCATCCAAATATAAACATAAACTACAATTATCAAATCAAAATCAAGTCAACCCAATTCAAGCCCATGTTGACCCCTTTTAACTTGAAATTGTCATATGAACCAAAATCCATTTGACTCCAAACTAATTGCAATTGGATTTATATTTTCATCCTATGTCTATGTATGAGTTCAACTAAACTTGAACCAAGCTAAAACCAAATCAATTGACCCATTTTGGTCCACTTGACCCAAAGTGACCTAAGAGACCCTTTTGCGCTAATTTCTAATCCAACCCAAATTGGATTGAACCAAGCCCATCCAAGCCTTATACCATGACCAACAATCATCCTAGGGTGATCAACTACCTTGAATTCCTTTGATCAAGTCAACCTTTAGCCCAAATGAAATCCAAGTTAGCCAAATCCCATCATATATCAAATTGATTGAAATCATTGATTCAAACCAATTCATAATCAATGATTGAACATGACCAAACCCTTAAATGAGCCAAACCAAGTCCAATTGACCATTTGACCTAAGTTGACCCAAATTAGCCTAAAAGCCAAAATGGGTCTAATCATGATTTAACCCAAATTGATTATAATAAATAGCTCAAGTTCATTCCAATCCATTTATTGAACTTGACCAAAGTCATGAGCTCAATTTGACCAATTGGTCAACTTGACCCAACTAGCCCAAATTGACCTAAAAGGTCAAATTGGCCAAAATCAAATTAAACCAAACCAAATCCACCACCTAACCCAACCCAATTTGGTCAAATTGCTCAAATTGGTCAACTTAGCCCATTTGACCTATTTGAATCCAAATGAGCCAAAATCAAACCTAAGCCACATTAATCAAAACCACTTGAACCAAAGCACTCCAAATGATCATTTGAACTTAACCCAAGCCTTGGTTTGACTCAATTTGACCAATTGGTCAACCCAACATGTACCCATTTGAACCCATTTGACCAAGTGAAGCCTAAACACCCAAAATCAACCCATGGGGCTTTGGTGGCTGACTAAACCTAGCCCAAATTGATTATAATTCAACCCCACAAAAGTGGATTAACCATTGGTTAAGCCCTCTTTCTATTGGATTCTTCCTTTATGAAGCAAGGTCAACTCCCCCATCACCATGGAAGCCCTCAAAACACTCAAGTGAGGCTCCACCTAACCCACCTAGCTCACCTAACCCACCCTAGGTCAGCCATGGATCAATGCAGGTGAGTTGATTCACCTCCTCCCATGCAAATCGAGCACCCCATGGATTCAAGCTAAGAAACCACTGCACACCAGCCCTTGGGCAGCCTCCCATTACCTCCTCCACTCACGCCGAGCCACATGAATGTGAGTGTGACCTCTCCGTGCCATGACGGTGGCCTACCAGCTGAAAGGAGAGAGTCCATCCCATCTGTCCTTCCCTACCAATTGAGGGGTATACCCCCTCAAATCAAATGGGATTTGGCACCATTCGAACACACTGAGCCCCCAAGTGAGAAACAAAATCCCACTGCCCTCCTCAGAGCATTCCAAAGCCTCCCGAGCTTGCATTTCCTCTCTATGTGTGAAACCAAAATAGGGGAGGCCAATCCAAAATCCCCTTTGCTCAATCCTCCACCAAACCTCAATCAACCTTGCACACACCATCACAACACCTCATTGAGAAATTCCAAATCATTTCCCAAGCGTCCAAGCCACCGAGGTTGAGCATGTCGAAAGCTACACATGGATTGGTCATCCAAGTGGCTCACTTCAAATTGAGGTCCATGCTTCTCAATAGAGCTTCACCTCAACTAGGCGAAGCTACCTCCGTCGATCCCACTGCTGGACATTAGCTCCGGTGAGGTAATTCTTCAAAATCGTAGTTTAGGTGAATTTTTTGTGGGCCTTTATGAAGAAAAGTTTCATGTGGGTCGATCTTGAATGTTGGATGTGTTTGCCTTCTTCTCCTGATGGTGTGGGATCAATTTAATCCCAATCTGAGCTCTGGTGAGCTCGGATCGAACAGAGAAAGACAGACGGTATCTGTCTTTTGCCGTTCACGAAAGAGACAGATCACGGGCCATCTGTTCCACATGATCAGAACAGACAGCCCTGATCTGATCATGTTAGATCCACTGATTTAATCCCGTTAATCCATGCATCTAATCGTGACCATCCGATCTTAGACTGGATGGCCCACGCAAAAGCGCGTCTGTGGCAATCCGAGTTAGTGTCCCGATTTGATAACTTATATAGCCTATCCCATCGTGCCATGTGGAAAGCGCGCCATGTTAGCATCCACGTGGCACCGATGGGATTAGGGATTAATTAGGGTTAATTAATTTGATTTTGAGGATGAAACTTCTAAAATTCATAATTAAACCTATGAAATTCCAAAAAATATAAATGAGGGCTCATTTTAAAGATATTTTAGAGGAGAATCCAAGAAAATTATTATTAATTAATTTTGAATAGGTATTTTTGCTTAATTAAGATTTAATTAAAAATTTTAATTTTCCTAATTACTCTCTAATTAATTATCCAATTAATTTTAAACTTTTAAGAGATGTTTAGGAGGTGACATTTGCCTCCCCTATTTTTCTTGGAATTTATTGGATAGTTAACTAGGAAAATTGATTGATTAAGCCTTAATTACTCTCTTACCTTAATTAATGATAATTAATCAAATGAATAGTGAATTGATCCATTAATTAAGTTCATTAGCCTCTATTAACAATGGAGAAACATAGAGCAATGGATTGGGACCCCTCTTCCAATCCTTTTCTTAAGTCTTCTTTATTCCCTCTTTAAAATTAATTAATTAAGACTCATTAATTAATTAATTAACCAAATCAATCAAAACCCAAATTATATCTAAACTTTAATTAACTAATTTAAAAGATTTAGGGATTGAGACTTAGGCTTCCTTCTTTTTCTCTTTCCCTAGGTCAACTTCATATTGTTGATTAAGAATAATTAAGATTTAATTAGATAATTAATGAACTTAATTTACCTGATTAAACTAGTTTTCCTTAAATAATTTTTGGGTAGCTCTTTGGGTGTTCAATCACCTAAAGAGAGAGCTAATGAAATTATGGTTAGCACATATGTGTGAGAAAATCATAAAAGTAATTGAGTGAATTCCTTAAACTTAATTAATTAATAATTATGAGCTAATTCATTTCGCAGAAACATTGCTATTTACTTTTCAATTTATTTGCATATCATTTTAGCTCATAATTGTTTAATTAATTACCTTAAGGTGACATAGGTAAGGGTTAATTAATTAACTTAATCCATGCTTAAATTAATCAATTCATAAAATTAACCTAATTACTTTTCATTAAATTAAATTAACTCACACATATGGGTAATGGGATTAGGATTAGCAAACCTCTTTTACATTTTTTAAATCAAATCAAACATGGAGATTAAAAATAGCTTTAAGAAACTTTGGTTTATCTTAAATAAGCTCATTTAATGTGATTGTCCTTAGGAATTAGTTGGCTTGAATGAAATTACATGCTTGTGTTATTTTATTTCTTTCCAATCATGAATGAAATTAATTTTAAGATACTTTGCTTGTGTTACATGAATGAAATTAATTTTAAGATACTTTGCTTATTGAATGAGTTTATTTAAAGTAAACCTATACCTAGATTAATTAAAATATGTAACAAGCCTTTCATTAAAAAGAATTGATTAATTAATTTTCTTTAGATGTTACATAAGGTAGTGATGAAAGAGAGTGATCCTCTCTTTTCTTCTCTTTATAACACTTAGTTGTTAGGTGTAGGTCAAATGAAATAAAAGAAAACATTAAGTAAATGTTGACCTCATTTTTAGGATGAGCTCTCAACCCCTCCATCTTAGACATAGGGCTTCTCTTAGACACTAGGAGTTCCTTAGTCTTAAAACACATTTAGTGATTAGGTGGAAACTCAACCTAGCCCTGGAGACTTAGAAGAGTCCAGTTTGATTTGTTTCAAAATGATCACCCCTGGTCTTTTGTAGTGGAAGATGTGAGTCCTTTCTTCTCTTGGATTGATCATTTCAAACGCACTCCTTTGGTCAGATTACTCTCCCATCACTACTCCTTTGGATTAGTAAATCTAAGTTTCTACCTCTATGGCCTACTCTTTCATCAAACCAACAGAATCCATCAAAATAAATTAAAAAATGAAATTAATATTTAATGATCCTTGAGTTGATTTAAGTCCCCAATGGCATTCAATAGTCATAATGGTTTGATCTTTCAACATTAAATTCGTTGTTTCTTATTTTGGAAGATGAGTCATTTTCTTCCTAACTTGACCATTGTAAATACACCCTTTTGGTTGGATAGTCCTACCTTGTGGTTGGTAGACTACTATTTTTGGTAAATTTGAGTTAGGTTTAGCCTCAATCTTAGTGCATTCATAAATCATGGGATCCATTATAATCAAAATAGTCTAAAAATTAAATCTACCTTTGACTATCTTTGAGTTGATTTAAGTCCCCCAGCATTCACTCAATAGTCAACCTTAGGTTGGGTTCAATCTGTTGCCTTGCCATTATTATCCCAAGTCCTACTTTGGAGGAATTGCTTTCTTCCTAGTAATTGTATAGAAGGCATCCAGGTTGGCTAGTCCTGTGTTTTAGACTACCCCTTTGGATTGGTAAATATTGACTAGAATCAAGCTCTACTCATCATCAAAGAGGATCAATCTCAAAATCCAAAATCTAAAAATTTGAAATAAGCAAATCTAATGAAACAAAGAAACAAAATAATCAATTAATCTAAATCAAATCTTTTGCTTCTCCACAGTGAGATGCAAATCTTTCTGTCCCCAGATCTAAATTCTAATCTCGATTTCACAACCTCCATGACTTGAACTTGCCTCGTGGAGAGTTCACTTTTCTATTCCCCGTGGAGTCAAAATAAACACAAATTAAACAAATAACAAATTGAAACAAATTTAACCCTCTTCCTCAGTGAAATTCAAACAAATCTTTTTCTCCCCAGTGAGACTCAAATCAAATATCTCATCCCCTGGTGGATGACTTGAACCTACTTCCCTAGTGGAAGGTTCACTATCAGATTCCTCCCTCTCTCTTCTTGGAAATAGGTAGAGCCATGCACTAAGCTCGATTCCTTCTACCGTAGGTTAGGGAGATTATTTAGTGCTTTTGATCCCTCGATGTTGTTGATCATTTCTCACTGTGGCATTATTTCACACCACAATTGGTGCCCTTTGTTGACCTCATTTTTTGGGATGAGCTCTCAACTCCATCTTAGACATAGTGCTTCTCTTAGACACAAAGAGTTCTTTAGTCTTAAGACACATCTAGTGATTAGGTGGACACTCAACCAATAGAGACTTGATGAGTTAGCCATAGGAATAGATCATGCCTTGGGTGTTAAGGAAATTTTGCCACCCTTTGAACCACTCCTCACCTTCCTTCCTTCAAGTCAAATTCCAAATCAATCCATTGATTTTCTCAAACTCCAAATCAACCTTATTAGATTTTCTCCAAACTCACACCAATACCATATGATTGAAATCCATGATTGAAACCCATGATTGAAATTCCAAGTTCAAAATATTTCTTAAGTCCTTAATTCCCTCTTAAGGACTTAGTCTAAATCATATTCAAATCAATTAAAATTCATAAAATTTTATCATAACTCATTTACATTCTCATTTATATTCACATATATAAACGAAATATAAATTCTAATTCCAAGTTGAAATTCCAAATCCCAAATATTTACTAAGTCCTCAATTCCCTCTTAAGGACATAGCCTAAATCATCTTCAAATCAATTCAAATTCAAGAAATTTTCTCACAACTCATTTATATTCTCATTTATAATCACATATATAAATGAAATATAAATTCAAATCAATCAAACTAAACCTAAAAGGCAAGTTCAAAATACAAATATTTCTAAGTCTTTTAATTCCCTCTTAAGGACTTAGCTCGATTAACTTCAAATCACTTCAAACCCTTGAAATTTTCCCATAACCCATTTGTATTCTCATTTATATTTGCATATATAAATGAAGTATAAATTCAAACAACCAAAACCAATTCCAAAAATCAAACTCATTCAAAATCCAACCTAAGCCTTTCAAGTCAAACTCTTGAACTTAGCCAAATCAATTTCAAATCAAGCCAAACTCTTGATTTTTCTTCATGATTCAATCAATCCTTCAATCATGAATCAAACCAAAGTCACCAAAACATTTCAAATGGTCATATGAACTTCACCCAACCCTTGGTTTGACCCAATTTGACCAATTGGTCAAGTTGACCCATTTTGACCTAAATGGGTCAGCATGAGCCAAACCATACCAAATCAACTCCAAATTCAATGAAACTTGGCCAAACCTATTTTCTCAACATACCAAACATACCCAAATTCAAAAATGAACTAAATTACCATTTTAACCCAAGGCCATAGGATAAATTTTGGCCAATTCCACTTAGAATTTGGTCAAATCCTCTTCATACTCACTTGGCACTCTCCTAGTGGATCAAGTGAACACTAGGGAGGGTGGTGCACCCAACCCAATGGGTTTGGGTCAACCTAATGGCCAAGCTAAGCACATGCTTTGAAATGGCCACATGGGAATCTTCCTTGCACTCATTTGAAGCACATGGAGAGTTCACCATTCCACTCCGTAGCCAAAATTGAATTCAAGGACACTCTTAACAGCCTAACAAACCCTTTAAATCAAGGAAATTGGAACAAAATGACAAGCCCATGCTCAGTCGTCCGATTGCCAAAGATATACTCCCCCTAATTCACTCTCATTCCAAGTTTCCCTAATTCAATTGAGTGTAAGAGAGGAGTCATTTTTTAGTGATCCCAAGCTCTCTCAAGCATTTTCCAATTTTTCTCAATTTTCAGGTGTGAGCTACTTGATTGCCAACTTGCTCTACGCTCAACCTCATCCTAATTCCTTTTGAAAGAACTCTTAGAGGACCAAGTCAAGCTCACCAAAACTCTTTCCCATGCTCCAAAGGTATAAGAGGAGTACCCTAGACCAAAGCCTAGCTCAATTGGAGGAGGGGTTGGTCCATAGGAGAAGTTACTCAACCTCAACCCCTCAAACTTTCAACAAAGCTTCAGTCTCAACCATACGAAGCTTCTCCATGGGCATCGAGTACTGGTGAGGTTACCCATTTTTTAAGCATATATTTAATACGATTTGGAGCTTTGTGAAAGAAATTTTTATGGCATAGGATCTTGACCGTTAGATGTGATCTAGGATGCCTGAAGAAAGCATGGGCCAAATTCTAGCCCAATTCAAGCTCAATCGAGCTCAGATCATGGCCTAGAAGATCATCCCTTTCCTAGGGAATTACACTCAGCCGTCCATCCGCATTTTGGATGGACACCGAGATTAAAATGCTATATTTATATTTAATCTCGATTTTATTTTAACCTGATCCGATCCTTGATGAGATAAGTGCCCGCGGCTACGATGTGATAGGTTAAGTGACCAACCTGGTTGCGACGCATGTAAAGCGCATGTCGCATCAACCGCATGCGTGGCGTAGCGGATTAATAATCTAATTAAGGATTTATTTAATTTTAATTAATTACTTAAACTTCTAAAATTCATATCTCAATATAGAAAAATCTGAAAAATATTAAATAAATTGCATTAGAAAGATAATTGAACATAAAATATACTAAAATTGATTTTCATTGATTTTGAATAGTTCTTTTCTCTGAATTTGGGTTCTATTAGGAATGTTACTTTCTAATTACTTCTTATTCTCTGATTAATCCTAAATTTCTTGGGTATAATTAAAGGGATGACTTCTATCTTTCTTAATTTTCTTGAGATTTATTGGTGGCTTAATTAGGGGAATTACTAATTCATTCCTTAATTACTCCCCTAATGTAATTAGACTTAATTAAGTGTATAATTAGTTATTTAACCCTCTGATTGAGCCAATTAAGTTTTGATTAAGTGAATGTGAGGTCTAGCAAATAATTTTGGGATACTCTCCTCAAGATATTTCTTAAACCCCCTTTATTCCTTAATCTTACCATAATTAAGAGTTAATTCACTAATTATCCCCTTAATTAATTTCATAAAATTTTAAAACTTTCCAGAACTTAATTGATTCATCTTGGGTAGATGCTTAGGTATTCAAGAGCCTAAGTATAATTAAGGAAATCAAAATTAACTCATATGTGTGAGGGGTGTTTTGAAATTACTTAAGTTAAACCCCTTAGCTTAATTAATCATTAATCATGAGCCAAATTGCATTAGGCCATTTTCTTCCTAGGTGCATTACTGATTTAAATTGTGTGTTTAATGTCATCTCATTGGTTCATAATTACTTGATTAACTATGCTAAGGTGGTGTAGGTAAGGGGTAATTAACATATGTAATTCATACCTTAACCTAATCAAAAATATAAAATAAATCTAATCACCTAAAAATTGAACAAAAAAATCAAACACATGTGGGAATGGGTTAGGAATAGTAAACTCACCTCACATTTTTCAAATTAATTCAAACTCAAAATCAAACAAAAAATCACATTAAATAAACTCTAATTTACTTTAACCTTTCTTATTTCATAAGATTGTCATTAGGAATTAATTAAGGTGAATGTGTTTACATGTTTTCATTACTTTAGTTCTTTCCCAACATGTTAAATATGTATGTCATATGATTTCATGCATTCATGCTTTTTAAAAATCAAATTCAAAATGAAAATGTTTCCTTTATGTCAAATTGCATGTTTTGGCTAAAAGTAATAATATGAGTGGCTATTATCACTATTAAATCCAAATTATTTTCAAAATATATGAATCAATTATCAAAATTGAAATTGTGTTCCTTATATCTAACTTATAAGCTTGCATGTGAGTAAAATATGAGGATATGCTTAGTGTAGTTTTCCTTCTCCTCTCTTTTGGTATAGTTTTAAATAGGATTTGGCAAAGTGTATAGTTCATTTGAAAAGAACACAATACTTGCCTAATTCCAGTTCCTATTCATTCCTATGCTATGACTTAAGAAGGACACCTACACTTACACATATAAAATGCATAAACAAAATCCAACAAGCAAATATAAACTTTTGCATCTTTCTTTTCCATTCATTTCTTTTGTACACATGCTTGTAATTAAGGAAAGTGGTATATTAGTCTGGACAACCCTGGGGTTATGTGATTTAAGTAGTCCTATGTAAGACTTGTACCTTACACCCCTGGTGCTAACAATGGCACTATACTCACTTATGCCTTTCATACATTCATATGTGCATGTGAAAATTAGATAAGAAACCCCCTTTTTTCTACTTAATGAAAATCATGCATCATAAGCATTTAAATTTTCTTAAGTAACTTACCTAACATGCATCATATAGTGTGCTAAACATTCCCATTTGGTATGCATAAATATGCTTAGGATTCATTCATATGCATATTATACATGTTGGGAAAGAAATGAAGTGATGTGTGTTTTGTGATCTTAATTCACTTTATTTAATCTTAAAATGACTTTCTTTTTGAATAGATTTGTTTAGAGTTCATATAAACTTAGGATTAATTAAAACACATAATGAAACATTCACTAAACAAAACTAAAACATGAATCCACTTTAGAAGTTACTTAGGTTAGGGAAGGAAAGAAGTTTTCTTCTCTTTCCCTCTCTTTATAACTTAGTAATTAATTGTAGGATTTACTTGAACCCAATCAAAACACAAAATAAAATCAACCCAAAATAACTAAACCAATTAAATGAAACCCTCCTCTAAGTTGAACATTCTTCACACTTAGAAAATTCTAACTTAAAGCCATAGCTAGCATACACAAACCTTAAAAGCACACACATTAGGCTAAGTCACCACTTCTAGCTTTAGGTTAGATAGTGTGTTTGATGTTTGGTTTATTTTGTGAAGTAATATTTTAGTCATTGTTAGGTGCATGTGTGTAGAATGAATGATAGCGATCTTAATTAGTTATACCATTATTGTGCTTAAGGAGCATTATAATAAATAAAAATATAAATACTTTTTGTTGTGCTATACCTAAGCATAATTCAATATGTGTGTACTTAATCACCCATGTGTGAGGTGTTAAGTCCAATATACATGCTTGGAATTTGTATGGTTTGTTTTAGCTAATCTTTATTTTGCAGGTGTTAGTTAGATTTCCATTTTTTTCCTTTTATGTAATTTTTGTAATTATGATTTTAGAATGATTGTTATGGGGATTAGGATGAGCATTGGTTATAAGGCCATGCCTTATGTACCATGTGAAGCCTTTGGACCATCCACCTTCCAACCATCTAAAAGAAGGAACCAAAGAAGAAAGAAGAAAAGAAGAATGAAAAAATGAACTTGAAGACCCCCATAACAATGAATTCCTTACTTAATTGTATTTAATTCATCTGTAATACGGGTTGTATAAGGGTAGAGCTTGGCTACCCAATTTGTTTTTTGGGTTTTTACGGTGGTACCCGACCATAATGGTCTCTTATTCTTTCACGTTAGCTTTATAAATTGATTGATAATTTATTTAGCATGTGCATTAAGTGGCATCCTTTTCTTAGTTTCTTCCTTGCTTGATGTATGGCCTGGATGATGATTAGACTCTTAGGAAAAAATAAATCTTCTATTAAATTTAATAATTCAAAATTAAAATAAAGAACTCATAACCTCACCTAAAGCAGCTTAAAACCAAGATAAAAGAATTAGCAACCCTTAGTATGAGTATTTCTTTTATAATATCATGCATAAATGCTTCTTGCTTCACTCTTGATTGGATGGCTTCCACCTTTGCTAGAGAAACTTGGATTGACCTGTGATAGCCATGGTGGAAATACACCTCCTCCCTTCACGTTGATATTTGCCAATAATCTTGCTTCTCATGCATTAGGCATATAAATCCTATTAGCCTAAGTCAAAATGATTGTCCAAAAATAAAAATAAAATGTAAAATGAATTGCATTATATTTAGGTCTTTACTGCCCATACATGATCTAGCCTCTTAGGAGTGAGTTTAAGGACTTAGTCTCTTTCTAAATAAATACGCCTAGCTATCTTATAAAGCATATGACTTGCAGTTTAAAATAGGAAGAGTTAGTTGGAAACCACCCCCAGGCAATTGTATGTCCAAGTAGTTGGGTTGTTTGTCCTCTCTTGTGGAGGCAAACCAAATACCCATTTTCCCCTTAGATTTAGGTTGTGCTTGGCCAAGGATCCTAGATTTAGGTTCTGAGGTTGCTTCTCCCCTTTGTGGGACATAAGCATAAATCCTCACCTCTCAGACATTTCCATAATCTTGTGTTGTAGGATCAAAAGCCCTAAATTTCTAATGAAAAATTCAACTCAAACAAATTAAATCAATTTTAAAAATGTAAAGCCCAATCATAGGATAGTTTGAGATGCTCGCTAGGTTTCCTAGTATCGTGAGCATCTCCTATTTATCTTCATTTGGCTTCGATGGTAACTCTCTCTCTTTGATCAATCCCATTTGATCTTCAAAAATAAGCTAATCGATTGATAGTAATATCCTATTGAAATCTTTAGAGACAACAATCGTTTATATTAATCGAGAGTTTTCCTAAGGAATTCTCATTCCTTAGGATGTAATTAATTATAAGGGCTTGCCCCTGTAGGGAACTTAACGAACCCAGTTTAAATAAACCATGCTTTACTTTTTCATGTAAAGTAGGGGAAGAATCTCTAGTACGCCTCGAAGACATAATGCCCTTAGGAATCCTTATTTTGGTGATTAAGTCCATTGTAGGGTGGTGATTTCTACCTTTCGAGATAGTACACCTCTCCTCAATGTCGTACCCAATCACCCTAATAAATACATCTATGGATTTACGTGGCATCTAACCAAGGCATTATATTCCCATTTTCATTTATCTTCTTTCCCAATGAGGGAGGAAAGATGAAGGCAGAAATATTAATTTCCACCATAGATTTTTCTAGCGACTCCACTAGGGAAGGTTCCTCTCTCCATCTTTGGTAAATGATCATTGCCTCTAAGTATCGATAGTGGGTTTGTACTTTTGTATGAATCCAAGACTATCTTAGCTTATTTCATCCTTAAGTTAAGCTAGCCAACATCTTTAGGTTTTAAGACTTCACCCCGTGTTGGTTTTAAAACCCCCATTGGGTTCTCCAATAAAAATCTAATAAAAGAAAACATTTAAAGACTTCCTCTTTATCATTTTTATGATAAGGAAAGGTTCATTCTAAAATAATAAAAGAAAAATAAACTTTTCATAAAAATCATGGTTTTCAAAAAGCACTCTTTCAAAAATGCACATAATAAAATATTTTTCACAAAGATTTTCTTAAATCACCCTAATCTAACAATTCTCATAATTGTCAGATGTAAGAATCTTCAAAAATACAACTAATAAGCTTTTCCAAAATGCACAAATGAACATCTTCCCTCAATTCACTTTGATGAGATTTCATTTTCAAAAATAAAATGAACAATCACCTTTCCAAAAATCAAAATCATAATTTAAAAAAAATAATAAAATTTTGAAAATGCACATTTGAACCTCCCCATTCAATATACCCACAGTTATTGAATGGAAGTTTCATTTCCAAACAAAACTAAATTTTTCAAAAGCACATATGAACATCTCCATTCAATATACCCAAATTTATTGAATGAAGATTTCATTCCCAAATATAAATAACATCATTTGAAAATCCCACTTAGACATATTCCATATATGATTAAACTGGAATTCCCTCTTTTAAAAAGTAATAATCACACACAAAACAAAATTTTCACATTTCAAAAATAAGATTGACTTCCATTCCTACATACCCAAATTTGTTAGATGGAAGTCTTCTTTTCAAAAATCAAAACTTAACAATCATATTTTCAAAATTCAAAACACATTTGGAACTTCATTTAGCACACTCAAATTTGCTAAAATGAAGTCTCCACTTTTTTTAAACAAAATTTCAAACACATTTTGAACTTCATTCTAGCATACCCCATTTGCTAAAATGAAGTCTCCACTTTCCAAAACAAAAATTTTAAACACATTTGGGCATTCTAGCATACCCCATTTGCTAAAAAGAAGTTTCCCTTTTCAAATCCAAAGAACAAAAATTTGAAACACCTTTGGAATTCCATTTAGCATACTCAAATTTGCTAAATGAAATTTCCATTTCACAAAATTTCTAAAAGCACTTTTGGAACTTCACTCTTTAGCATACCAAATTTGCTAAAGTAAAGTCCCAATTTTCAAAACAAAATCGAAACACAAAAATTTTAAACACATCTTTTGGAATTTCATTTAGCATACTCAAATTTGCTAAGTGAAATTTCCATTTCACAAAATTAAGTGGAACTTCATTTTAGCATATCATATTTACTAAAGTGAAGTCTCCACTTTCAATCAAAATCAAATGAATTACATTAGGATTTCCTTAGCATACCTAAATTTGCTAAGGATCCTAATTTTCAAAAGAATCAAAATATCCAAAAATAAATGAAACACTTTAGGATTTTCTTAGCATACTGAAATTTGCAAAGAATCCTATTTTCAAAAAATTTCCAAAAACAAAAAACCCTTGGATTCTTCACATAGCATACCCAAGTTTGCTAAGTGGGAATTCCAAATTTCAAAATCACCAAAGATTCATAAGACAAAAAAAAAAAACAAAAGAAGAAATAATTATTTTCAAACACCTCACTTAGCATACCCAAATTTGCTAATGAGTGGATTCAAAATATCAAATCAAAATCAAAACCAATTGACCCTTACTTTTATACTCCAATTTGTTAAAGGAAAGGGTCCTCAAATCAAAATCAAAATTCAAAACATGAACCTATGGAAGCATCTTTCTAAAAAATATTTGAACCCATTTTCAACATACCCAAATTTGTTGAAAGTGGATTCATATTCAAAAATTCCTCTTTCTGATCAAATCTCTAAATATTCTTTAAATCCATTTGAACCCCACTTAACACTTCTAAGATGTTGGATGTGGGTTCAAATTTTAAATTCAAATTCAGAAATCAACAAAATAGAAATCTAATCCAAGCTTGTTTACAACATTCTAGATCAATTTATTGCTAGTTCAATTTTAGTTTTTTTCACTATAAATGGTAGCTTGATAGAAGTTTGTGCTTACTTTTCTCTACGGCATGGACTTGGCCTTAGATTAGGCTAATCTCCCCCGAGCTAATTACACCCATCTCATCCATTTCGGCAGAGGTTTTGAGGGGGAGAGGATCACTCGTGGCTCCCTCAGCTTGGGACTACGTGGCGGCCATCATTCAAATTTGCCATCAGATTCTCACATTTCCTCACTAAAGAGGAAAGCGGTGGTAGTCCCATCAATTCCCGAGTCTGGTGATAGGTGATAGCTCCGTGGCCCCATGATTTCTGTCTCAGGTGAGCTAGCACCCTCTTGTACCCAAGTGCTCCCCGGATCCCAGGGATTGCCTCCCCTTCTTTTGAGTATGGGTCTAGCTCTTACTCCACTCACCCTACTATGATATAGAGGAGGAATAAAAATTGCATGATTAAGCGGTACCATACCAAGATAGCTAGGGAGATGGAGGCAGCCGCCCATTCAGTTGTTGAGGAGTTGCCTATTTTGACTTCCCCACTGGTTACAGTGAACCCATTTCATCCTCTCTCTAGGTCCAATAGAGAGGATGCTAAGAGGATCCATACTTTACCTCCACTAGTGGTTCGGACCAACCCCTCGGCCAGGAGGAGGTGTATGCACCGATAGTTATTGGAGCTTCTGGACATTTTGAGTCTGTAGCTCAATTTGATTTTAGATTTATCATCCCCGATAGTGTGGGGAAACATCTTCGACAGAAGAGGGCTAGAGAACCATACATCATCATATCACCCTAGGGTGAGGCGAGTTGATTGCTAGTCGACGCTTCACTCATTGATTTTTTTCAGCTGCTACCGTCGACCATACAAATAGCATCCGCTTACGGGACCACTCATCATAGGAGGGCGCTCCTGTTCATAGAGTGTGGTGTCTCCACCACCGCTCTACCCCATCCACCTCACCCATTCATGTCCAGATCTCCGTTCCATCAAGGCCATGAAGGCCACATATGGGAGAAGCTGCCTTGGTGATCAGTATGGCCGAGGATCCTACTCCCACTATGGTGAGGCCGAGCTCCCCTACTCAACTTTCTACCCTAATGGTGATGTGAAAGGAATGGTGACCCCAAAGTATAGTGGTCATCCCTTCACCAACACCACCAGTTCAGCAGGACACGGAGATGGTGGCAGCTGTTGTAGAGGGAGCAGATGATAGCCCTGTTGCACCCATGATTATAGAGCCTCCTAGGAGTGTCACACCTTTCAGAGTCAGTGGCACTCAGGAGTGTCTCTTCTAGCAGTACTCTCATAGTGATTCTCTTAGGGGAGGTCTGCCTCTCGATACATGACAGTGTTCACCGTCATAAAAAACATTTGTGCCTGTTCAGATTGATCGTTCTTTAGATGACATAGTGGCACATTATTTTATGGAAAAGAAAGAAATTTTGGGGTATGATTGGTCTGATGAGGAGAAGATTAGATTTGATCCTAACGAAGATGATTTGCTAGGAGACTCAGCAGCGGTGTGCATGGTAGATACCAGAGGATCACTCCTCAAAGAGTAGCAGGTTATGGAAGGTGATGATGCCGAGCAGGAAGACACAGCGCACTCGCATCAACACCTCCTAGCATAATTAAAATAGAAAGATGAAAAGATAGATATAATGTGGAAAAGCAGCTTGAGGATATGTTAGCAGCAGTCTTAGTACTTCAAAAATAAGCACCAGCAGTTCATCGTACCACAGCTGAGGCCAATTAGCTAGAGTTAGTGCATGTCTTGGACCCAACCAAGGCCTTATTGCCTGTCGAGCAAGGTAGCACTAGCATATATAGGAAGGTAGTGGAAAGTACCTCCATACAAGAAAAAGACATAAAGTCCATGGTTGAGTGGCAAGTGAAGGAAGCATTAGCTTAAGCCCGGGGAGGATCATCAATTCCAAAGTGTAGACTCTACCCGGAGGAATTTGATGCAATCCAATATCCCAAGAGTTTCATGTCACCTTCCTTCAAGAGTTTTGATTGGGCGGAAAAGGCGACATCACCCATTTTAGAGCCAATTATTTATCGGTGGCGTCTTTGCTTTTTCTCGCCGTTGCCTAGCAGGGATAGCTTTTGACTGGTATGTTAACCTTTTCAATAGTTCAATAAATATATTTGTTGAGTTGGAGCAACTCTTCATCAAGAGGTTTTCTAGAGCATAGTAAAGGGTTACTGTGGGCGATCTTGTTGTAGCACAATAACACTCAAGTGAGTCCCTTGTTGACTATATTCTCAGATGGAATAACCTGAGTATGAAATACGAAAAGCAACTATCTGAATAGCATGCCATTGAGATTCTTCTAAAGAATATCCATAGCCCAGTCACCTTCATGATTAAAGGATTCACTATCAAAACTTTTGAGAAGCTAATCAATAAAGTGGTTATTCTACAAGGAGAGGCCAAACAGTTATCTTTTCAAGATCAGTTATCTAAGCCAAAGCCATAGAAGGTCTATGAGAAAGAGCCAGGGATAGTGGTAGATAAGGGGAAGCAACCAGCTAGAGATTAGTCTGAGAGACTAGGACCTCAGCAGCCTTCGCTTCCACCTCCTCTACCACCACCAAGGAAGCCCTACTAGCCTCCGCAGCAGCCTCCATGTCCAAGACTGCCGCCTCCCACATCACAAGCAGTAGTAGTATACATATCTGCCACCAAGTAGCTATGGTCCACCTACTTTTTAGATAAGCTTAACAAGCCTTATTCATTTAAGAGGGAGGTAATCAAGAAGATCTTTAAGAACCTCTTAAAGAAGCCTGATTTTCAACTACCTGAACCTAGAAAATCGGAGGAAGTAGGCAAAAACTATGATCCTAACTTTTGCCCCTACCACCGTATGCTAGGTCATGTTTTGAAAGATTGCTTCACCTTCAAGGATTGGCTTAAACATAGCTTCAAGACCAGTGCTATAGTTATCTTGAAGGAATACCTTGTGGAACAACCATCCAGTTCCATCAGGGTAATCTTTGGGGATACTTGTGATCTTTCTGAAACTAAAGAAGTTTGGGATATCTCCTTATCCAAAACCTCTAAAAAGATCATTCAAAAGATCAAGAAACTTTTCTTGCAGGTGCCTGAGTTAGCTCAAACCTCCAACATCAAGGAAGATTTGCAAGTAGCCTCAAGGAAAGAGGGAAAGCAGTGAGAAACAAGCCTATGCGAGCTGATGCCTAGTAGTGACCGTAGTCCACCAGTCTATCACTACCACATCGAGACTTCTCTACTTGCTCTTCTTCTTTTACTAGTAGAATTCTTGTATCGATGGATAAGGGCACCAAATCCCTTACCTCTCTTACTTTACTTGATTTCTACTTTGTACCTCCTATCAAATCCAAGAAATTAAAGAATAAAGCTAGTTTGAATTACATTTGTGTCACTTTTGATGGGTTGTTTACTTCTATTCCTAATGATAACTCTTCAAATCAAAATAATTATAACAATTCTGATCTCCCCCTTTCTGATTCAGAGTTGGACTTTCCTACTCTGAATACTATGAGTTTGCCTCTTGAGATAGACTTGGAATCATCTGATTTTGAGAGTCCCATAGGAGAAGCAGTAGGTGAGATTGACGTGAAGGTTGAACCTTCCATTACCTTGCCACAAGAGATTACCGAAGTCAACCTCCATAGTGGCAAGATTCTACCTCCTCGGGTAGCACCTCAAGATAGAGGGAAATAAGTCATTTGTGCAAAAGATCGAGAAGCCCCTCCATAGGATGCTCCACCCTCAAATTTGCATGTGGAGGATTAGCCCAAGGTGGACTACAATGTCCTCTCATCTCTAAGAAAGTTACCATCTAAGTTAAGCATATAAGATGCCCTCGTCTTATCCAAAGAGGTGAGGGAGTCATTAATCAAGGCTCTCTTTGATCCTAAAATATGCTTAGCTCAACTGACCGCTATTGGTGAGGAGGCACATTATACAAAAGAAGCCCAGGGGATCACTTTTACAGATGAAGACCTTCTTCTAGGAGACTTGGAGCACAACCGTCCCCTCTACATCACAGTTGAAATGGGCAGATTCAGATTAGCCAGAGTTGTCATTGATCTAGGTGCATCGGTGAACATTATGAATCTAAAGACTCTCGCCTATTTAAGGATCAACATCTCCACACTCTGAGGAGATCAGATGATGTTGAGAGGATTCAATGAACAAGGTGAGAGGGCTTTAGGTTCCATAGTGTTACCCATGTAGATAGGTGACTGGAAGATTGAAGCTAAGTTTTACATAATTGATTTGAATACTTCATTCACTACTTTACTTAGTAGGCCTTGGATACATCAAAATAAAATAATTCTACCCTCCCTCCATCAGTGCATCAAATTCAGAAAGGATGGGATTGAATACCATGTTAATAGGGATGAAAAGCCATTTTTAGTTAGAGAGGTTGAGATTTATGAGGATGCGACCTACTATCTTCCTCAACACACCCTTTCTCGTGAACGTGGATAAAACTCAAACACAAAAAAAAAAAGAAAATGAAGAAAAAGAAAGAGCAAAAGTAAAAGAAAAGGAAAATGAAAATCTAAGTGAAAAAGAAAGAGGAATTGAAGAAGAAATAGAGCTGCATATCACTTTCCATCCACAGTCTATTCCATCATATGGACATGTGGGTTGAATGACTCAACCTCTACAGGCAGAAATAGATGCAGTTCTAGAGGTGGATGACCCCCTGGTTGGCCATCAACCAAGAGAGGTTATATTCCAATTCGCAGGAGTACCCTTACTATTCACATAGACTTGGAATCTAGCTAAGAGGACGAGTCTAACATGATTAGCATACCAGCCAACCCCTCTCAGTGGGTTCCATTGGAGGTGACATTCAATCCAGATAGTGATGAAGATCAGGCCTCTAGATAAAGTAAAGTATTCGAATCAGGATTATGTAAAACTATTAGGCAGCAGTTGGGAACCTTAGCTCTAACCTCACTTCATCTCAAAAAGCTAAAGGTTTAGTAGTTAAGGAAGCCCCTAAGTCTTCCATGGATGCGAAGCTGAAGGGATTCTTTTTGGGACCATCATCCTCAAGTCCTGAAGTTGATGTAGAACTTGAGGAAGATTTATTTAAAGAATTAATGGAATTACTACTTGACATTTACTCGCCTTATGTTCATAATCTTATACAAAAAGGTTTGGTTCCTCATACATGATCCAGTCATAGGTAAGAGAATTTTGAGAAGCTGTTGAACAACACAGGTAGGGAAGCAAAATCAAGAGCAAGATTAGGATTCGGTACAATGGGTCCAATCGATGATGACGATTACTGTTTATTTGTTACCAATCATTTGGAGTCTGATAGTTCTTTTCACACAACCCAACTCTTATGAGAATGTGTGTTTAAAACCTCAGATGATCCGGATGATCTTTAGATCAAGGTTGCACCTCCAGAATTTGAAGAGGAGATTCATTCAACAATAGACAAAAGAAATCAACCTTGGGACAGAAGAAAATCCATGCCCGACGTACATTAGTTCGTTGCTGAATGAAGAAGAAATCAATGACTTAGTTAGGCTATTGACTGAGTTTAAAGACCACTTTGCATGGAGTTATGAAGAGATGCCTAGATTATCTCCTGACGTAGCAGTCCACAAGCTGGCAATAGATCCTAATGCTACCCCTATCAAGAAAGCTCCTAGGCGCATGCCATTAGAAATTGAACAACAGGTCATTTCTAATGTCAAAAAACTGATCGATGCTGGTTTCATCAGGGAAGAAAAATACCCTACTTGGTTAGCTAGTGTCATACCAATTAAGAAGAAGAATGGCCAAATTTACATATGCTGATTTCAAGGATTTAAATAAGGCATGTCTTAAGGATGAGTTTCCTCTTCCTATACCAGAGTTAATGGTGGACATTGCCTCATCTCATGCAGTGTTTTCTTTCATGGATGGGTCATTTGGCTACAACCAAATCTAGATGTCTCCTGAAGATGAAAGAAACATCGCTTTTTGAACCTCGATCAAAATCATTTGTTATAAAGTCATGCCTTTCGACCTTAAAAATGCTGGTGCTATATACCAACGGACCATGACTCAGATCTTCAATGAACTCATCCATCATCAGGTTGAGTGTTATGTTGATGATCTAGTTGTCAAGAACAAAGAAAAGGAAGACGACCACTTTGACTTAAGAGAAGTTTTTGAATGGTTAAGACAATATAACCTCAAAATGGATCCCTTGAAGTGTGCATTCGGAGTACCTTCAGAGAAATTCCTTGGGTTTGTTGTCTGACATAGGGAATAGAGATAGATTCTAAAATATTGAAGCTATCTTAGAAATTCTGCCTCCTAAAAGCTTAACACAACTCAGATTCCAAAGACTGTTGGCATATCTAAGACACTTTATCTCTAACCTATCAGGGAGATGCAAGCCATTTTCAACACTTGTCAAAAAGGATGCCAAGTTTAAGTGGGATCACAAGCACCAGCATGCCTTCGAAGACATCAAGCAGTATTTGGTGAAGTCGCTAGTTCTAGTAGCCCCTATCTTGGGTAGGCCACTCATCCTCTACATTACTGCATTGGACAACTTTCTCGGTGCTCTGTTGGCCCAAGCAAATGACGAAGGAAAGGAGAGTGCTCTCTACTATCTCAGCCAACATCTGATTCTCGCTGAAGTGAACTACCCACCATTTGAGAAACATTGCCTAGCTTTGATCTTTGCTTCCCAAAAGCTATGACATTATATGCTTTCTCATAAGGTGAACTTGATCTCCAGAATAAATCCACTGTAGTATCTCATGACACGGCCAACGCTATCCGGATGTTTGGCACGCTGGTCCATGATACTTTTGTAGTTTGACATTACATTCGTACCCCTCTATGTGGTAAAAGGACAGGCACTAATAGATTTCTTAATAGCACACCCACTTCTTATTTATTCTCTGCTTATTGACCATCTCCCCAATAAATAAATCATGAACTTAGGGGAGGTCGACAACCGCCGATGGGAGATGTATTTTGATGGTGCAGCTTCTTTTCATAAAGGGGAAGCACCATAATCTATTATCCCAGGAAAGGCAAGGGTGGGAATAGTTCTCCTAACTCCAGACCATGATGTGATGAGATTCTCATATTATCTATGCAACACTACACCAACAACAAAGCTGAGTATGAGGCTTTGATTATTAGTCTGGAGTTAGTCATCACAATCAGTATCAAGAGCATCAACATCTATGGGGATTCTCAATTGGTCATCAATCAAATTGCTGGGTCCTACAAGATTCTCAAACCCAAGCTTCATCATTACCATGAGTATACCATGAAGTTGGCCCATATTCTCGAAGTCACCATCTACAAGATTCCCCGAGCAGAGAATGCAGTTGCAGATGCTTTGGCCAAACTTGCCAAAGAACTGGCATGTCCAGAAGATGAGTCCATTTCAATAAAGGGTCCAACATAAACAAGTCATGTCCCTTATTGATGATTAACTCATCAAGAGACTTTCTCTTGAATGAGAGGTTGTCATTGCCAAAAAAGGATGAGGAGCTGGATTGGAGGCAACCGTTCATAGACTATTTGAACACTAACAAACTACCTCAAGAAAAGTCACAAGCCCATCAGGTGAAGTAGAGAGTTCTCTCCTATGCTCTCGTTGATGGAACCCTGTACTTCCAGTCCTTTGACCAAAATAGTTACACTATTTAGACAAACATGAAGCCTGTGGTATTATAACTGTAGTACATTCAGGTCTACAGAGTACATCAGTCCGGTCCGAAGATGAAGATGAAGGTTAAGCGACTTGGATACTACTGATCTTCGATGATTACAGACTACATGGATGTAGCTAATAGATGCCATCAGTGTCAGGTACACACGGTGTGGTCCTCCACCAACCACCCAACATTCTACACCCTACCTTGGCCTCATGGCCATTTGAGTGTTGGGGTACCGACATTGTGGGTCTAATTGATCCTCCTTCTTCCAAGGGTCACTAGTTCATTCTAGCTACCACCGACTACTTTTCCAAGTGGGTGGAGGCAATCCCACTCAGAGAGGTCACAGCTAAGCATGTGCTTTAGTTTTTCAGGAACCATATCGTATATATGTTCGGGTGCCTCGACGAATTATATCTGATAATGGTACTGCATTCAAAAGCATGAAGATCAACAGCTTCGCTAGAAGACATGGTATAGATTGGATATACTCTACCATCTACTACCCCATAGCAAATGGCTTAGCGAAAACATTCAATAATACTCTCATCCAAATATTGAAGAATACTCTTGATGACAATAAACGACAGTGGCATGAGCAGTTGGTTGAAGCCTTGTGGGCCTACCGCACCATATATTAAACTCCAACTCAATCTACTCCATTTTACTTAGTGTATGGGTCCGAAGCCATTCTACCTTTAGAAGTTCAACTCCCATCATTAATGATAGCATTGGGTAGCAAGATCACTTGTAATGCAAAAGTTATAGAAGAGCTCAAATTTGGAGAGAGTCTATGGGCATTAACCTCGAGTTGTACAAGGCAAAAATGATTCAAGCTTACAACAAGCTAGTCTGACCTAGGTCTTTCCAAGTAGGAGAACTTGTGTTAGTCCTAAGGAGACTAATTGTTGCCCTTCGAAAGATGGGAGGCAAGTTTGAACCTAGTTGGGAAGGCCCTTATGCTATAGAGAATGCCTACTAAGGAAGATCATATCAACTCATCGATTGTAAAGGGGAACACCTGATGCTTCCAATTAATGGCCTCTACCTAAAGAAATATTGCCCATGAAATAAATCATGTTCAAAAATAATTCTATCAAATTAACAAAATATGATTCCATTTCATCAAAATCTTCTCTTCTTTTGAAGAGTTATTTATTTATTTTGTGAATCCACCATGACGTGTTTAGGGTAGGTGTAAGAGTCCCCCAGCGGCATCCTATCCCTCTTTCACATCACAAACACAACCTCCTGACGTTATTAGAATAGGTGTGAGAGAACCCAAAAGGTATCACATTTTAATTAACACAACTAACTTATGTGTAAGAGAACCCGAGCGGCATCCTTTCTTAGTGGGAATCCCTGGCTGCCTGTGGCACCATTTCATCAAACTCTTCAGTGTATTTAGTATATGTGTGAGAAAACCCAAGAGGCATCCTATTCTTGTTAAAAGATACACAAAATAAACACAAATCTTTTGTCTCAGGCTACTTTGATGTAGGAGCAAGCCCCTGTAGCACTCACTCATTAGCTGCTCTAGGTCTACATGCTACCTTGCTAGTATGTCACCCCAGTGGTCATTTGTTGGAAGAAGTGAGTCCCTGCGCTTTCTTCCTAACTTGATCATTGCAAACCAATGATCAACTTGTTAGTATGGTAGCTCCACTGCCCAGCCAATAAGCTACCTTATAGTGACTTTGCTTAAGAAGATGTGAGTCCCCGTGCTTTCTTCTTGAATTGACCATCATGCACTAACTAGGTTGAGTATATTTGAGATTTAAGGTAAGTCCTTAAGAGGCTCCTTTCCTCTTGACTACATTTGAGTCAATATAAGTCCCCCAGTGGCATTCAATCAGTAGTCTCCTAGGTCATATGGCACTTGTCGAGCCAAAGACAGACTATCCCAACAATCAGTTCCACTATAGGAAGATGTAAGTCCCCGAGCTTTCTTCCAAGGCTGATTGTTGCAAACCGACAGGCACCTTAGGTTGGTTGATGTTCACTATATTGACAGTGACTCATCTGATGAGTACACCACTCTTGGTAGATGTGAGTCCCCGAGCTTTCTCCTTGAGTTGGACACCGAATACTTATTGGATATATGACTAGCCATGCCATCTTCTCCAGGGTGTTGGATTAAGCCCTTTAGCTGCCCCATCCTCTGCGGGCATTCTATTTGAATCACATCCTTTGTGACCCCATTTAGACACTACCCAAGTTGCTTTTGGATTGACAGTCCCCCTTTCCAAGTAGCCACCCATATGGTTGGAGAATCTATTCAGCGGATATGTAGATTCCCCCTTAGTTCAGTAAATCTTAGATAGTCTAGGCTGATATAAGTTCCTTCTCAGTTTGATCCCTCACAAACCAACAGGGTCCATGATGAAATAAACAAACAAAAATAAAAAATTATTTTGCTTGTGGATTAGGAATTCAAGCCCCCAAAGGGCCCCTTTTCCCAAGCAGGCATCCTATCTGTCGCCAGAACTCCCTATAAGAATTGCGGCTACTGAGTTAAGATAAATCGGTATCACTTGTAATCACCCTTGGGTTCAATCTTTTTTTTCATAGACCCCTAGTCATTCCACTTTGGAAGATGTAAGACTGTGACGCATTCTTTCTAGCATGACTATCGCAAATCGACGGGCAGCCCTAGGTCCAGTTTGATTTGTTTCCCAAAGCAACTGATCACCCCAGTGGTCTTTTGTAGTGGAAGATGTGAGTCCCTACGCTTTCTTCTCTTGGATTGATCATTTCAAACTGAAAGGCACTCCTTTGGTCAGATTACTCTCCCATCGGCCGGGAAGCTACTCCCTTTGGATTAGTAAATCTAAGTTAGGTCTAGGCCTCTATGGCCCCTACTCAGTGCAGTCCATCGCAAACCAACAGAATCCATCAAAATAAATTAAAAAATGAAATTAATATTTAACGATCCTTGAGTTGATTTAAGTCCCCAATGGCATTCACTCAATAGTCAGCCCTAGGTCGGGTTTGATCTGTTGCCTTAACAGTCGATCACCCCAGTTGTTTCTTATTTTGGAAGATGTGAGTCCCCGCATTTTCTTCCTAACTTGACCATTGTAAACTGAAATACACCCTTTTGGTTGGATAGTCCTACCTTGTGGTTGGTAGACTACTCGCTTTGGATTGGTAAATTTGAGTTAGGTTTAGGCCTCCAAGGCTCTTACTTAGTGCAGTTCATCGTAAACTGATGGGATCCATTATAATCAAAATAGTCTAAAAATTAAATCTACCTTTGACTATCTTTGAGTTGATTTAAGTCCCCCAGCATTCACTCAATAGTCAACCTAGTTGGGTTCAATCTGTTGCCTTGCCATTAGATTACCCCAGCAACTGGTCCCTACTTTGGAGGAGGTACGCTTTCTTCCTAGTACAACTGTTGTATACCGAAAGGCATCCTTTTGGTTGGCTAGTCCTACTATGTGTTTAGTAGACTACCCCTTTGGATTGGTAAATCTGAGTTAGGACTAGGCCTCTGTGGCTCCTACTCAGTGCGATCCATCGCAAACCAGTAGGATCAATCTCAAAATCCAAAATCTAAAAATCAGAAATAAGCAAATCCAATGAAACAAAGAAACAAAATAATCAATTAATCTAAATCAAATCTTTTGCTTCTCCACAGTGAGATGCAAATCTTTCTAGTCCCCTAGCAGATCTAGAATTCTAATCCCTCAGTGGATTTCACAACCCCTCCCTTGTGGATGACTTGAACTTGCCTCCCTAGTGGAGAGTTCACTTTTCTATTCCCCGTGGAGTCAAAATAAACACAAATTAAACAAATAACAAATTGAAACAAATTTAACCCTCTTCCTCAGTGAAATTCAAACAAATCTTTTTCTCCCCAGTGAGACTCAAATCAAATCTCTCATCCCCTGGTGGATGACTTGAACCTACTTCCCTAGTGGAAGGTTCACCTACTCTATCCCTTAGTGGATTCCTCCCTCTCTCTTATGTCTTGGAAATAGGTAGAGCCATATTGCACTAAGCTCTGGATTCCTTCTACACCTTAGGTTAGGGGTAGATTATTTCTGTTAGTGCTTTTGATCTGATGATCATTTCATTTGGCCAACACCAATAATGGCATTGTTTTGTCACCACACCACACCAATTGGGCGCCCTTTGTTGACCTCATTTTTAGGATGAGCTCTCAACCCCTCCATCTTAGACATAGTGCTTCTCTTAGACACTAAGAGTTCTTTAGTCTTAAGACACATCTAGTGATTAGGTGGACACTCAACCTAGCCCTAGAGACTTAGATGAGTTAGCCATAGGAATAGGTCATGCCTTAGGGGTGTTAAGGAAATTTGCCTACCCTTAACTTGAACCACTCCTCACCTTCCTTCCTTCAAGTCAAATTCCAAATCAATCCTAATTGATTTTCTCAAACTCCAAATCAACCTTATTAGATTTTCTCCAAACTCACATCAATACCATATGATTGAAATCCATGATTGAAACCCATGATTGAAATTCCAAGTTCAAAATATTTCTTAAGTCCTTAATTCCCTCTTAAGGACTTAGTCTAAATCATATTCAAATCAATTCAAATTCATAAAATTTTATCATAACTCATTTACATTCTCATTTATATTCACATATATAAATGAAATATAAATTCTAATTCCAAGTTGAAATTCCAAATCCCAAATATTTACTAAGTCCTCAATTCCCTCTTAAGGACATAGCCTAAATCATCTTCAAATCAATTCAAATTCAAGAAATTTTCTCACAACTCATTTATATTCTCATTTATAATCACATATATAAATGAAATATAAATTCAAATCAATCAAACTAAACCTAAAAGCCAAGTTTAAATTACAAATATTTCATAAGTCCTTTAATTCCCTCTTAAGGACTTAACTCAAATCAACTTCAAATTACTTCAAATCCTTGAAATTTTCTCATAACCCATTTATATTCTCATTTATATTCACATATATAAATGAAGTATAAATTCAAACAACCAAAACCAATTCCAAAAATCAAACTAAACTCATTCAAAATCCAACCTAAGCCTTTCAAGTCAAATTCTTGAACTTAGCCAAATCAATTTCAAATCAAGCCAAACTCTTGATTTTTCTTCATGATTCAATCAATCCTTCAATTATGAATCCAAATATAAATACAAACTTCAATCACTTAACCAAAACTCAATTCAAACATCAAGCCAAAATTCATTTCATGTTCACCTTTTGAACTTCAAATTGTCAAATGAATCAAAACCCATTTGACTTCAAACCACTTGCAAATGGATTTATATTTCAATCATAAGTCCATATACAAGTTCAATCAAACTCAAATCAAGCTTTGACCAAACCATTTGACCCACTTAGGCTCACTTGACCCAAAGTGACCTAAAGTACCCTTTATGAGCCAAATTCTAATCCTAACCAAATTGAACTAAGCCCATCTATGCCTCTCATCATGATCAACAATCATCATGGGATGATCAATCAATCAAATTGGGTCAAACCAAGTCAAACCTAAGGGTTGACCAAGTCAACACTTAGCCAAAATGAAACCTAACATAGCCAAAATCCACCATAGGCCAAATTGATTGAAATGATTGATCTAAGTTCATTCATGACCAATGTTTGAACTTAAGTCAACATTTGAGCCTAACCTAGGCTAATTGGCCATTTCACCCAAGTTGACCCAACTTAACCTAAAAAGTCAAAATGTGTCAAAACTTGATCTAAGCCAAATTCATTGAAACCAATGGGTCAAGTTCATTCCAAATCACTTGTTCAACTTGACCAAAGCCTCAATTGGCCAACTAGACCTAACCAAGCCCAATTGACCATGAACCTAACT
This sequence comes from Cymbidium sinense, assembly GCA_021442155.1. Taxonomy (NCBI): domain Eukaryota; kingdom Viridiplantae; phylum Streptophyta; class Magnoliopsida; order Asparagales; family Orchidaceae; genus Cymbidium; species Cymbidium sinense. Next base: position 39,676,649 of record CM038224.1, read on the forward strand.
TGACCTGAAGGGTCAAATTGAGCCAAATTCAAACTTAACCTAAATTGATTGGAAAAAAAGATACCAATTCATTTCATATGACCAACCAAACATGAACCAACCTGACTTAACCCAAATAGGTCAAATGAGTCAATTTAGTCAACTTGACCCATTTGACCTAAATGAAGTCATATGAACCAAATTCAAACCTAAACCAATTTGAATCAAACCAAAGCCACCAAAATATTTCAAATGGTCATATGAACTTGACCCAACCCTTGGTTTGACCCAATTTGACTAATTGGTCAACTTGACCGAGTTGACCCATTTTGACCTAAATGGATCAACATTAGCCAAACCATACCAAATGAACTCCAAATTCGATGAAACTTGGCCAAACCTATTTTCTCAACATACCAAATATACCCAAATTCAAAAATCAGCCAAATGTCCATTTTACCCTTAGGCCATAGGGTAAATTTTGGCCAATTCCACTTAGAATTTAGTCAAATCCTCTTGTACTCACTTGGCACTCTCTTAGTGGATCAAGTGAACACTAGGGAGGGTGGTGCACACAACCCAATGGGTTTGTGTCATCCCAACCTGACCCAAGGGCCAAACCAAGCACATGCTTTGAAATGGTCACATGGGAATCTTCCTTACACTCAATTGAAGCACATGGGGAGTTCACCATTCCACTCCCTAGCCAAAACCAAATTTAAGGACACTCCTAACAACCTAACAAACCCTTTGAATCAAGTCAATTGGATCAAAATGACATGTGCTCACTGATTGCTAAAGGGGAGATATACTCCTAATTCACTTTATTCCTAATTTGATTGAGAGTGTGAAGCCATAGGAGTCATTTTCCAGTGATCCCAAGCTCTCTCAAGCATTTGCAAATTCCCAGTTCTCATTTTCATAAGGTGAAAATAGGGGAGCTCAGCTTGTTTGCCAACTTGCTCTACACTCAACCTCAACCTAATTCCTTTTGTAAGAACTCTTAGAGGACCAAGTCAAGCTCACCTAAACTCTTTCCCAAGCTCCAAAGGTAGAGGAGGAGTGCCCTAGACCAAAGCTGAGCTCAATTGGAGGAGGAGTTGGTCCATAGGAGAAGTTACTTAACCTCAACCCCTCAAACTTTCAGCAAAGCTTCATCTCAACCGGACGAAGCTTCTCCAAGAGAATCGAGCACCGGTGATCACCTCCAGCAAGGTTAGCTATTTTTTGAGTTTAAATTTAATATGGTTTGGTGCTTTGTGAAAGAAATTTTCATTACATAGGATCTTGACCATTAGATGTGATCTAGGATGCATGATGAAGGTGTGGGCCAAATTCTAGGCTAATCTGAACTCAATCGAAGCTCGGATCATGGCCTAGAAGATGGATGGATCCCTTTTCCCGCATGAAATTATAAGAACGGATCTTTGCCATCCATCCGTGCATTTTGGATGAACGACCGAGATTAAAACGTGTAATATATTTATATTTAATCCTCTAATCCAGCTTTAACCTCAACTGTTCGATCCTTGATCGAACGGTTGAGGAGAAAGCGTGTAGCACTGCCACCACACGACGCAACGATGTGATAGGTTAAGTGACCAGCCCGGTTGCAATATGTGTAAAGCGTATGTCACATGCGTGGCACTAGCGAATTAATAATCTGATTAAGGATTTATTTAATTCTAATTAATCACCTAAACTTTTAAAATTTATATCTCAACATAGAAAAATCAAAAAATATGAAATAAATTGCATTAGAAAGATAATTGAACATAGAATATTCTAAAATTAATTTTGATTGATTTTGAATAGTTCTTTTCTCTGAATTTGGGTTTTATTAAGAATGTTAATTTGTTAATTACTCTTTTATTAATCCACTAATTAATCCCAATTTCTTGGGTATAATTAGAGAGATGACTTCTACCTCCCCTAATTTTTTTGGGACTTATTGGTGGCTTAATTAGGGGAATTGCTAGTTCATTCCGTAATTACTCCCCTAATGTAATTATACTAAATAAAGGGTATAATTAATGATTTAACCATCTGATTGAGCCAATTAAGTTTTGATTAAGTGAATGTGAGGTCTACAGAATAATTTTGGGATACTCCCTTTAAGATATTCCTTAAACCCCCTTTATTCCTTAATCTTACCTTAAGTAAGGGTTAATTCACTAATTATCCCCTTAATTAATTTCATAAAATTCTAAAACTTTTCAATACTTAATTAATTCTTCTTGGGTAGATGCTTAAGTGTTCAAGAGCCTAAGTACAATTAAGTAAATCAAAATTCAACTCATATGTGTGAGGGGTGGATAGAAATTACTTAAGTTAAACCCATTAGCTTAATTAATCATTAAACATGAGCCAAATTGCATTAGGCCCTTTTCTTCCTAGGTGCATTTCTGATTTAAACTCTTTATGTGGTTTATGTCATCTCATTGGCTCATAATTATTTGATTAACTATGCTAAGGTGGTGTAGGTAAGGGATAATTAACATGCTTAATTCATACCTTAACCTAATCAAAATATAAAATGAATCTAATCACCTAAAAATTGAACAAAAAAATCAAACACATGTGGGAATGGGTTAACAACAGCAAACTCAACTCATATTTTTCAAATTAAATCAAACAAAAAATCATATTAAATAAATTTTGATTTACTTTAAGCTTTCTTATTTCATAAGATTATCTTTAGGAATTAATTAAGGTGAATGTGTTTACATGCTTTCATTACTTTAGTTCTTTCCCAACATGTTAAATATGTATGTCATATGATTTCATGCATTCATGCTTTTCAAAAATCAAATTCAAAATGAAAATGTTTCCTTTATGTCAAATTGCATGTTTTGGCTAAAAGTAATAATATGAGTGGCTATTATCACTATTAAATCCAAATTATATTCAAAATATATAAATCAATTATCAAAATTGAAAGTGTGTTATTTATATTTTACTTATAAGCTTGCATGTAAGTAAAATATGAGGATGTGCTTAGTGTAGTTTTCCTTCTCTTTTGGTATAGTTTTAAATAGGATTTAGCAAAGTGTATAGTTCATTTGAAAAGAACAAAATACTTGCCTAATTTTATTTCCTAATCATTCCTATGCTATGACTTCAGAAGGAAACCTACACTTATACATATAATTGCATAAACAAAATCTAACAAGAAAATACAAACTTTTGCATCTTTCTTTTCCATTCATTTGTTTTGTACACATGCTTGTATTTAAGGAAAGTGATATATTAGTCTCGACAACCCCGGGTTGTGAGACTTTAAGTAGCCCTATGTAAGACTTATACCTTACACCCCCGGTGCTAACAATGGCTCCGTACTCACTTATGTCTTTCATACATTCAAAAATTGGATAAGAAACCCCTTTTTTCTATTTAATGAAAATCATGAATCATAAACATTTAAATTTTCTTAAGTAACTTACTTAGCACGCATCATAAAGTGTGCTAAACATTTCCATTTGGTATGTATAGATATGCTTAGGATTCATTCATATGCATATTATACATGTTGGGAAAGAAATGAAGTGATGTGTGTTCCGTGATCTTAATTCACTTTATTTAATCTTAAAATGCCTTTCTTTTTTAATAGGTTTGTTTAGAGTTCATCTAAACTTAGGATTGATTAAAACACATAATGAAATATTCACAAAATAAAATTAAAACATGAATTCACTTTAGAAATTACTTAGGTCAGGGAAGGAAAGAGAAGTTTTCTTCTCTTTCCTCTCTTTAAAACTTAGTAATTAATTGTGTGATTTACTTAAACCCAATCAAAACACAAAAAAAATAAACCCAAAATAACTAAACCACTTAAATGAAACCATCCACTAAGTTGAACATTCTTCACACTTAGAAAATTCTAACTTAAAGCCATAACTAAGCATACCACACAAACCTTAAAAGCACACACATTAGGCTAAGTCACCACTTCTAGCTTTAGGTTAGGATGGTGCATGGTTTGATGTTTGCTTTATTTTGTAATGTAATATTTTAGTATGGATGTTAGGGTGCATGTGTGTAGATTGAATGGTAGGATGATCTTAGTCTAACCATTGTTGCTTAAGGGCATGTAATAAATAAAAATATAAATGCTTTTTTTGTTGTGTAGGTGCTTATACCTTTAAGCATAATCCAATAGGCCAGGTGGACGTAATCACCCTTGTGTGGGGTGTTAAGTCCAATATACATGCTTGGGATTTGTATGGTTTGTTTTAGCTAATCTCTATTTTGCAGGTGTTAGTTAGATTTCCATTTTTTTCCTTTTCGTGTAATTTTTGTAATTAGAATTTTGGAATGATTGTTATGGGGATTAGGATGAGCATTGATTATAGGGTCATGCCTTATGTATCATGTGAAGCCTTTGGACCATCCACCTTCCAACCATCCAAAAGAAGGAAACCAAAGAAGAAAGAAGAAAAGAAGAAGAAAGAAGAAAAGAAGAATGAAGAAATGAAGCTTGAAGTCCCCCATAACAATGAATTCCTTGCTTAATTGTATTTAATTCATTTGTTGTCCGGGTTGTATAAGGGTAGAGCTCGGCTACCCAATTTTTTTTTTTTTTAGGTTTGGCCTCTTACTCTTTCATGTTAGCTTTATAAATTGATTGATGATTTATTTAGCTTGTGCATTAAGTGGTATCCTTTTCCTAGTTTCTTCCTTGCTTGATGTATGGCATGGATGAGGATTAGACTCTTAAGAAAAAATAAATCTTCTACTAAATTTAATAATTCAAAATTAAAATAAATAACTCATAACCTCACTTAAAGCTTAGGCTTAAAACTAAGATAAAAGAATTAGCAACCCCTTAGCTGGATGAGTATTTCTTTTGTAATATCATGCATAAATGCATCTTGCTTCCCTCTTGATTGGAGGGCTTCCACCTTTGCTAGAGAAACTTGGCTTGACCTGTGAGAGCCACGGTGGAAACACACCTCCTCCCTTCTCACTGATTTTGGCCAATAACCTTACTTCTCATGCATTAGGCATATGAATCCTATTAGCCTGAGTCAAAATGATTGTCCAAAAATGAAAATAAAATGTTTGAATTTGATTAGGTCATTTCATGGTCTGAATTAAGAGTGAGTTTATGTCTAATCTTTCTAAATAAATAAATAACTTTGTCTAAAATAACTTTTCCTAGATGAATTTAAAATCATAGAATTGGTTTTTTGTAAGTAAAATAATCAGGTCTCCTCTCATAATAAATTTCATTTTTTTTATAGGTTTGGGTTGTCTCCCCTACATGCATAAATCTCCTCTGTATTTCCATAATCTTGTGTTGTGGATCATAAAATCTATTTTCACTCAAATAATAAATTTTAAAATCCCATGATCATATCTCTTTTAATAATGATCATTATAATGAAGTTTTCCAAAAGGAATTTCATTCATTGTATAACTTTGGGGCTTTATTGTAGAACTTAACAAACTAATTTAAAATAAACACTACTTTACTTTTCTTTTAAAATAGGGAAGAATCTCACGAAGACCAACATCAGTCCTTATTTGTGATTAGGTCCATTATAGGGTGGTGATTTCTCTCTTTTGAGATAGTACACCTCTCCTCAATATTGTTCCCGATCACCTTAATAAGTACATTTATGGATCTGCATGGCGTCTGACCAAGGCGTTATATTTCTATTTTCATTTATCTTCTTTCCCAAAGAGGGAGGATTGATGAAGGTAGGAATATTAATTTCTACCACAGTAAAATTTACAAATTAATTAAATCATTTAAAGTGAAATCACCCTTTATAATTAAATATTCTTCATACTTAGAGAATGATAACTCTAAAGCCTAGTTAGAACATACCAAACAAGCCTTAATACACAAACATTAGATTAAGCACCACATCTAGCTTTATGTTAGGGTAGTGCGTGGTTTGATGTATGTTTATTTTGTGATGTATTATTGCATACTGGATGTTAGGGTGTATGCTTCATAGACTGGATGTTAGGTCATGATTAGCTTAATCATATTTTTTGCAGAAGATTATGCTTAAGGGGTGCTTAAAATAAGTATAAATACTCTCTTTTATAGGTTACTTAACCCCTAAGCATAATCTAAATTAGGACAAATGGGCTTGGTTACCCATGTGAGTGCTAAGTCTAAATTATTCATATAACTGTGTGGATTGTATGGTGTGTTTAGCTAACACTTGTTTTGCATGTATAGTTAGATTTACTTTTCCATTCTTTTAATGTAATTGTACATTAAGAATTTGGTTAAGTGTTATGGGGATTATGGATGAACATTGGCCGAAAGGTTTAATCTTGGGGTGCCATGTGATGCTTATAGCCCACCAAATTAAATGAAGTAAATCAAATGAAGAAATGCATGAAGCATGAAGACTTGAGAATCCCCCCACCCCTCCCATAACACTTATCATTTTAATTTGTAATTATTCTTTCATATACCAGGTTGTATAAGGGTACAGCTCGGCAACCCATTTTTCTTTTCAGGTTGTATGGTGGTACCCAATCACACACCTATTATTCTTTTACATTGAGTTTATAAATTGTTTGATGATTTGCTTAGATTGTGCAATAGAAATGACATGTATTTTTCTAGTTTCTTCATGTATGATGATTTAATGTGTGGCCTGGATTCATTTAGGCTCTTAGAAAAAATAAATTTTCTACCCAACTACAACTCATAATAAATATTTTAAATAACTCATAACCTCACTTAAAGCCTAGGCATTAAATCAAGATAATTAAAAGATTTAGCAACCCCTTAGAAGAATGTTGTATGCTTAATATCATGCATATCATCTTGTTTCATTCTTGCTAAGAGAGGGTTTACATCCTTGCAAGATTGGGAAGACTTGACCTTTGAGGGTCTCCCTTGTGGTAGAAAACATCTCTTTCTAATTTAGCCAATAACCCAATTTCATCACGTATTTAGACATATAAAATCCTATAACCTTTGTCAAAAATGAAGAGTCCAAAATCAAATAAAATTTGATAAAATTTGCATTAAACTAAGTCATTATTCATACCACTCATGCTCTAGTCTCTTAGGTAGTGGGTTTAAGACTTTAGTTTCTTTCTAAATAATTATAGCCTAACCATCTTGCAAAACATATGACTTGACCAACATAGTTTTCAAACATAAGAGGAGTTAGCTGGCTACCACTCTAGGCGGTTATAAGTCCAATAGTCGGGTAGTTTATCCTCTCTTATGGAGATAAACCATATACCCATTTTTCACCTTAGATTTAGAACGTTCTTTGGCCTCGGCTAAAGCTCCCTAGATTTAGGATCTGAGGTTGTTGTTTTCCCTCGAGCTACAAGCATAAATCCTCACCTCTTAGGTATTTCCACAATCTTGTATTGTGGGATTATAAGTCCTAGCTTTCTAATAAAATTTCAACTCAAATATATATAACTCCTCTTAATTTCAAATATGTAAAGCCCAACCATAGGATAGTTTGGGATGCTCACTAGTTTTCCTAGTATCATGAGCATCCCCCTACTCATCTTATTTTGGCTTCGATAATAAGTATCTCCTTTTGATCTATCCCACTTGATTTTTCAAACATAGCCAATTTATTGATTGTCTTATCTTTGAAATCTTTTGAGACAAAAATTGCCTACTTTAATCAAGAGTATTCTTATGGAACTCACCTTCCTTATGATGTAATTAAATATTGGGGGCTTGCCCCCATAGGGAACTTTAGAACCCTATTTAAATAAACCCTACTTTATTCATCCATAAATAAGGAAAAAATCATCAGTATATTTGAAGACTCATCATGCCTTAGGAGTCCTTATTAAGGTGATTAGGTCCATTGTAGGGTAGTGATTTCTATTTTTTGAGATAGTACACTATTCCTCAATGTCATGCCCGAACACCTCAATAATTACACCTTAGATCTACATAGTGTCCCCCTCATAAATATATTTAAAAAAAATAAGCACCATAGATTTTTCTGGTGACTCCGCTAGGGATTCCTCTCTCCATCTATAGTAGACAATTGTTGTCTCCAAGTATCGATATTGGACTTGTATTTTATATGAATCCAAGACTATCTTTCCTTCCATTAGAACTTAGCTTATTTCATTCCTAAGCAAAGCTAGTCAACATCCTCTATGTTTTAGGACCTCACTCTTTGTAAGTCCTAGAGCCCCTATTGGGTTTCCCAATAGGTGAAAGATAAAATTAACTAATAAAAGGAGATGATGAAAATTTAAAACCTCCATACCACTAGCCTAGTGAGGCAAGGTTCATTCCAATATTTAAGAAAATAGACTCCTTTGCAAAATGCCACTTTCCAAAAGCACTTTTTTAAAATCCACATAATAAAAGATTTTGTACAAAATTCATAGGAAATTTTTAAAAGTATAAAACTCATATAACCAAACCTTATATAACAATCCCCATGATTATTACATGGAGGTTCTTTTCAAAATCAAAATCAAAATCTTTCTTTCAAAAGCATCTTTTTTAAAATAGTTATCTCCATTCAACATGCTCAAATTTGTTGAATGAAGATTCTATCTTCAAATAAAATCATAGTATAAAATTGAAACTTCACTTAACATATTTCACGTATGCTAGAGTTGAAGTTTCCCTCTTTTCAAAAGCACAAAATCACACACATAAAATCAAGACATATTTTGGACTCAATTTGACATACCCAAATTTGTCAAATGAGAGTCCCATTTCCAAAATTCACAAAAACCAATTGAACTATATTTAACATACCCAAATTTGTTAAATAGATTTCCCTTATTTCAAATAAATCATGATCACATTTGATTCCTACTTAAGATACCAAAATTGTTAAGTAAGAATCCCTTTTTCAAATTATATCACATATGATTCCTACTTAACATACCAAATTTGTTAAGTAAGAGTCCCATTTTCAAAAAAAAAAATATCACATTTGATTCCTACTTAACATACCAAATTTGTTAAGTAAGAATCTCATTTTCAAATCATATCACATTTGATTCCCACATACCAAATTTATTAAGTGAGAGTCTCATTTTCAAAATATAAATCAAATCACATTTGGCTTCCACTTAACATACCAAATTTGTTAAATGAAAGTCTCATTTTCAAAAGCAAACAAAACACAAACCATAAATCACAATTAGCTCCCACTTAATATACCAAATTTGTTAAGAGCCTCATTTTCAAATTATGCAAACGCATATCAAACACATTTGGCCTCTAATTAACATACCAAATGTTAAATAAAAATCCCCACTTTCAAATCAAATCAACATATATCACACACATAACTCACATCACATTCCATCAACATCAGGGGAGAAGAAAGCCCCATTGGTGATTCAACTATGGCCTCAGAGTCCCATTCCATCTACTCCAATCGTTGAGGTGAGGTCGAGCTCTCCTTCTCGACCTTCCACTTCAATTATGGTGAAGAAGGAATGGCGACCCAAGAGTGCCATAGTCATTCCACTACCCCCACCATAGTTGGCAGTAGCAATAGTAACAGAGGGGGAGGATGACAGTTCCACAGCTCCTATGGCAATAGATCCTCCCAGAGACAGCACTCCACTGGTAGTCAATCATGAGCATGTATCTTCCAGTGTGCATAGTCCTCCCAGAGATAACACTCCAGTGGTAGGCAGTGTTAGATGCATTTCTATTATTAAGAATAGCCCTACTACCGGTCAGCTGTGAGTGTTGTTCTGCATAATTAGATCATTCCTTGGATGACATTCTAGCATAATATTTTATGGAAAATAGGGAAATCCTAGGAAGTGATTAGTCCAATTATGAGGAGGGAAAGGAGAGGTTTGACCCCGATGAGGATGATTTGCTAGAGGACTCGACCAAAGTCTACATGGTCGATACAAGGAGCTCCCTCCATAGAGACCAGCAGAGTTAGGAAGGAATTTTGGTTGAAGAGGATGATGTCGTCCATTCAACCCAACACCACCTTCAGCAGATTAGATAGAAGGATGATCAGATCAACTGGATGGAAAAGAGAATGGAAGACTTGTCAGCAGCCGTCTATGCACTTCAAAACCAAGCTTCAGCCCCACAATATATACCGATAGAGGTAGATCATCCCGAGTCAGCACACATCCTAGATCAGCCCAAGAGCACTTCTCAAGTAGATCAAGATAGTGGTAGCTTGCATAGGAAGGTGGTGGATAGTACCTCCATGCATGAGAAGGATATCAAGCACATGGTGGAACAACATGTGAGGGAAGCGCTGGTGCAACCTCGAGATGGCTCATCTATTCCAAAGAGTAAACCCTACCCATAAGAATTTAATGTTGTCCAATATCCTAAGGGTTTCGTGCCTCCTTCTTTCAAAATCTTTGATGGCAGTGGAAACCCTCACCAACATATTGCACATTTCAAGGTCAGTTGTTGCAATATCGGAGGTAGTGACACCCTTCTTTTTAGATTGTTTGTTAGCAGTTTAGGGGGTGTTGCATTTGACTGGTATGCCAAACTGCTCAACTATTCGGTAAAGATATTTGCTGAGTTAGAGCACCTCTTCATCAAGAGGTTTGCTAGATTTCAGCAGAGGGTTACTATAGGAAACCTCGTTGTAGCAAAGGAAAATCCCAATGAGTCCCATGTTGATTCCATTTTGAGGTGGTGAAACCTGAGTATGAAATGTGAACTACTACTATCTGAATAGCACTCCATGGAGATTCTCCTTAAGAATATCCATGGCCCAGTCACTTTCATGCTCAATGGGTTTACAATCAAAATCTTTGAGAAACTAATCAATAAGGTGGCTAGCCTACAAGAGGAAGCTAAACAGTTGCATTTCTAAGACTAGTCAACCAAGCCCAAACCTCAGAAGGCATTTGAGAAGAAGCTAGGGGTAGTCACAACTATTGATAAGGGGAAGCAGCCAGCTAGGGTTCAGTCAAATAGGCTTCGAGCTCAGCATCCTCCTTAGCCGCCTCCTCTACCACCACCTCGATTGTCATACCAGCCACTTCAATTGCCACAGCGATGACCACAACCTCCTCCTCATCAGCATCCTTTGTAGCAGTTTTCATACCCGCCACTAGGTAGCTATTACTTACTTACTCTTGCCGATAGATTTAATAAGCCTTATTCATTCAAGAGGGAGGTAGTCAGGAAGATCTTTAAGAATCTCTTAAAGAAGCTTGATTTCTAGCTACCAGAGCCTAAGAGGCCAGAGGAAGTGGGCAACAGTCATGATCCAAACTATTGCCCAAACCACCACATGTTAGGCCATATCTTACAAGATTACATTACCTTTAAAGACTGGGTTGAGCATAGCTACAAGTCAGGTGCCATCGTCATCCCCAAGGAATACCTATTAGAAAAACCTTCTAGTTCTATTAGAGTAATTCTTGGGGATACATGCAATCCTCTTAAGAAAAAGGAAGGTTGGGATATCTCCCTATCCCGAATCCCCAAGAAAATCATCTCTAAGATCAAGAAGCTACCCTTGCAGATGCTTGAGGTAGCTCAAACCTCCAACTCCAAGGAAGGTTTGCAAGTTACTAAGGCAACTTGAGAGAGGTGGGAGCCCAATAATAGCAATGACAATCTCCACTTGCCTGGGATAGTACAATAATGCAACCACCGATAGGTTCTAGAACTCTTTCCACAGTTGCAGCTATAGTTCCTCCAGTCAGCTCTTCTTCTAGCAGCCATATTATATCGGTGAAGGGGGCTGCCAAACCCCTTACTCTACTTACTTTACTTGATTTCTACTTTGTACCTCCATCCAAATCTAAGAAATCAATGAAGAAGCTAATTCCACTTATATTTGTGTCACTTCTGATGATCTGCCTGAGTTTATTCCTATAAAAAGCTCTCCGAGTCTAATTAATAATAACTCTAGTTCCGATCATTACTCTTTTGATTTAGAAATGAGTTACCCATTCCTGAATCACTCGGGTTCTCCCATTAGATTGATTTGGAGTCATCCGACCCGATGATCCCATAGGAGAAGCTGTAAGTGAACCTGATGAGTAGGTAAAACTTTCCACTAAACCATCTCATGAAGTCACTGAAGTCAACCTCCACATTGGAAAAGTTCTACCTCCTAGGGTCGCACCTTAGGATAAGGGTAAGCAAGTCATTGGTTCAAGCAAATAGATATCCCCTCCATAGGATGCTCCGCCTATGGATATGCTTGTGGAGGACTAGCCCAAACTTGACTATAATGTCCTCGCTCACCTGAGAAAGTTTTCAGCTAAGCTAAGCCTATATGAGGCCCTTGTCTTATCCAAAGAGATGAGGGAGTCATTGATCAAGGCCCTTCTTGATCCAGAAATATGCTTAGCCTAGCTGACCACTATTAGAGAGGAGGCATGTTATTCAAGGGAAGTCGGTTGAGTTACATTCACCAATGAAGACCTTCTTTTGGGAACAATCGAACACAACCATCCTCTCTATATCATAGTGGATATGGGCAAATTCAAACTCTCCAGGGTGTTAGTTGATCCAAGTGCATCAGTGAACATTATGAGTATAAAGACCCTTGGCTACCTGAGGATTGACATCTCCAAACTCTAAGTAGATCGGATGATGTTGAGAGGATTCAATGAGCAAGGTGAGAGGGCTTTAGGCTCCATAGTGTTGCCATTAGAGATAGATGACTAGAAGACAAAGGCCAAGTTATACATAATTGACATGGATACATCTTTCACATCTTTGCTCGATAGGCCTTGGATACATGAGAAAAATATGGTTCCATCCTCTCTACATCAGTGTATCAAGTTTCAAAGAGGTGGAATCGAATACTGTGTCAAAGGAGACTTGAAGCCATTTTCAGTTAGAGAGGTCGAGATATATGAGAATGCAACCTACTATCTTCCTCAAAATAAAAAAGTCTATTCTTGTGAACTTGGTCAAAGTTCAAAAACAAAAGAAAAAGAAAAAGAAGTAAAAGAAAGAAAAGGAAAATGAAAAAGAAAAAGAAAATAAAAATACAAGTGAGCAAGAAATAGACACTGAGGAAGAAGTAAAGCATGAAGTTAGATTCCACCCACAGTTTGTTCCTCCATACAAACACATGGGTAGGATAATTCGACCCCCACCAAGCAAAGGAAGAGGTAGATCCAGAGGCAGTTCCAAAGGTGGAAGACCTCCTTGTTGGTGGCCAGCCAGTAGGAGCTATGTTCCAGCTCATACAAGTACCCTATCCATATAGACTTGGAATCTAGTTTAGAGGATGAGTCTCATTTGGTTAGCACGCCAATCAACCCCTCTCAATGGGTCCTATTGGAGGTGACACTCGAGCCAGGCAGCGATGAAGACCAAGCCTCCAAGCAAAGCATGAATATATTCGAGTCAATATTATGTAAGATAGTAAGGCAATTGGAAATCTTAGCTCAAACACCACTCTCCTCTCAAAAATTTGAGGGTTTGGTAATTAAGGAAGCCCCTAAGTCATCCACAGATGTCAAGCCAAAAAGGTTTATGTTGGGAGCATCATCCTCAAGTCAGGAAGCCGATGTATAACTCGAGGATGATTCATATAAAGATTTAATATAATTGTATTTTGATTAGTATTTGCCTTCTATTCTTAATTTAGTAAAGAAGGAATTAATCCCACATACTTGGTCTAAACACAGGTCGGATTACTTTGAAAGGTTATGGGACAACCAAAGCAGACATCTTCAATCAAGACCATGACTAGGATTCAGCACAGTGGGTCTAGTCGATGATGATAATCATTTCTTAATCATCACCAATCATTTAGAGTCTGATAGGTTCTTTTCAAATTATGCTAACTCATATAAGGAGGTGTGTTTAGAAACTTCAGATGAACAAAATTATTTTAAAGTCAAAGATGCACCACCAGAGTTTGAAGAAGAGATCAGATTAACCATTGATGAACTCAAAGAAATCAACTTAGAATAAAAGAAGATCCACGCACAAAATACATTAGTTCCTTATTGAATGAAGAAGAAACTAATAACTTAGTTAGGCTATTTATTGAGTTTAAGGACTACTTTGCATGGAGTTATAAAGAAATGCCCAGTTTATCTCTTAGCGTAGAAGTCTACAAATTAGCAATAGATCTTAATGCTAACTCTATCAAGCAAGCTCCTAGACGGATGTGATTAGACATTAAGCAGTAGGTCATTTCTGAAGTCAAGAAATTGATCAATGTTGGCTTTATCAAGGAAGAAAAATATACTACCTGGTTGGCCAGTGTCATTCTAATTAAGAAGAAGAATGGTTAGATTTGTATATGAGTCGATTTTAGGGATCTGAATAAGGCATGTCCAAAGGATGAATTTTTACTACCTATACCAGAGCTGATGGTGGACATTACCTCATCTCAAGCAGTATTCTCTTTCATGGATGGGTTATCTAACAATAACTAAATTAAGATGGCCCCCGAGGATGAGAAAAATACTGCTTTTCAAATCTCGATTGAAATATATTGTTATAAGGTCATGCCTTTCGACCTTAAAAATGCTAGTGCTACATATCAATGGACCATGACTCGGATCTTCAATGAACTTATTCATCATCATGTTGAATGTTACGTTGATGATCTTGTAGTCAAAGGTAAAGAAAAGGAAGATCACCTCTTTGACTTGAGAGTACTTTTTAAATGGTTAAGATAATATAACCTTAAAATGAATTCCCTGAAGTATGCATTCGAAGTAGCTTCGAGGAAATTCCATTGGGTTCACTATCCGGCACTATGGAATAGAAATCGATCCAGAGAAGATCAAGGCAATCTTAGAAATTCCACCCCCTAAAAGTCTAACTCAACTCAAATCATTCCAAGGGTGGTTAGCGTATCTAAGATGCTTCATTTCCATCTTGACAAGAAGGTGCCAGCCATTCTCAACACTTGTCAAAAAGGATGCTAAGTTCAAGTGGGATGACAAGTGTCAACATGTTTTTGAAGATATCAAGCACTACGATGATCGTCTAGCGGCCTATCTGCAAGCCATAGATACTATATATCGCATTAGACCCCTTGGCACTTTATTGGCCCAAACTAATGATGAAGAGAAAAAGAATGCACTCTACTATCTCAGTCAACGTCTAATCCCTGCTGAGGTAAACTATCTACCTATTGAAAAGCATTACTAGCTTTGATCTTTACATCCCAAAAGCTACGGCATTACATGCTTTCTCATAAGGTGAATCTGATCTCTAGGATTAACCCACTACAATATCTCATGACACAGCTGACATTATCCGAACGGTTGGCATGTTGGTCCACAACTTTGTTGTAGTTTGACATCACTTCCCCTCCGTGCAGTGAAAGGACAAGCACTAGCAGACTTTTTAGCAGCACACCCACTTCCTGCTGATTCTCTGCTTAGTAATGACCTCCCCGATGAGCAAATCATGAACTTAGGGGACACTGACATTCACTGCTTGGAGATGTATTTTGATGGTGTGACTTCCTTTCAAAAGGGAGAAGAACCACGATCTACTCTTCCAGGAAAGGCAGGGTAGGAATAGTTCTCCTAACTCCATACCGTGATGTGATGAGATTCTCATATCATCTGTCCAATCCATGCAGCAATAATGAAGTTGAAAATGAAGCTCTAATTGTGAGTTGGTTAGTTACACTATGCATCAAGAGCATCAACATCTTTGGGGATTCTCAATTAGTTATCAACCAAATCATTGGGACTTACAAGGTTTTGAAGCTTAAGCTCCATCACTACCACAAATACACCATGGAGTTGTTGGCTCAAATCCTAGAGGTTACCATTTATAAGATTCCTCGAGGAGAAAACACAGTAGCGGATGCATTAGCCAAGCTTGCCAAAGAATTGGCATGTCCGGAAGATGAGTCCATACCAATAAGGGTCCAAAATAGGCAAGTCTTATCCTTTGTTGACGCTGAACTCATCGAGAGACTCTCTTTGAAGGAGAGGTTACTGTTGCCAAAAAGAATGATGAATTAGATTGGAGGCAACCATTCATGGATTATCTAAATATGGGCAAACTACCTCAAGAGAAGTCACTAGCACATCAGGTAAAGCAGAGAGCTCTATCATACGCTCTCGTGGATGGCACCTTGTATCAACGGTCCTTCAATCATATGTGGTTATGTTATTTGGATAAACACAAAGTCCATAAGATTGTGGCTGAGGTACACTCAGGTTTATGCGAGCGTACCAGTCTAGTCTGAAGATGAAAGCCAAGATCAAGAGATTAGGATACTACCAGCTTTCGATGATCACTGACTACATAGATGTAGCTAAGAGATACCACCAATGTCAGGTGCATAGTGTGGTCTTACAATAACCACCCAACATTCTACATCCTACATTGGCCTCATGGCCATTTGAGTGTTGGGGTACCGACTTAGTGGGCCCGATCGATCCTCCTTCTTCCAAAATCATCGGTTCATTCTAGCTGCCACCAACTACTTTTCCAAGTGGGAAGGCAATCCTACTCAAAGAGGTCACAACTCAACATGTGCTCCAGTTTTTTAGGAACCATATCATATATAGGTTCAGGGTGCCTCGATGAATTATATCGATAATGGTATTGCATTCAAGAGCACTAAAATCAATAACTTTGTCTGAAGATACAGCATAGATTGGAGATATTCTATCATCTACTACCCAAGGGAAAATGGCTTAGCATAATCCTTCAACAAAACTCTCATCTAAATATTAAAGAAGATACTCAATGACAATAAATGACAGTGGCATGAGTAGTTAGTTGAAGCTTTGTGGGCTTACCGCACCACATACAACTCTATCTACCCCATTCTCTTTAGTGTATGGGTCTGAAGCAGTCCTACCATTAGAAGTCCAACTCTCATCACTAAGTATAGCTGTGGGTAGTAAAATCACAATGGAGTAGAATGCCAACTTTCAGTTAGAAGAGCTCAAAGGTTTGGAGGAGAGATGCCTCCGGGCATGCCAGAACCTTGAGTTGTATAAAGCCAAAAATGATTTAAGCTCATAACAAGTTGGTCCATCCTAGATCTTTTCAAGAAGGAGAGCTTATTTTAGTTTTAAGGAGACCAATTGTTGCCCATCAAAAGATGGGAGGCAAGTTTGAACCCACTTAGGAAGGCCCTTTCGCCATAGAAAAGGCCTACCAAGGAGGATCTTATCAGCCAATAAATTATAAGGGAGAGCACCCCATGCTTCCAATAAATGGGCTCTACCTAAAGAAATACTATCTATAAATCTTGTTTAAAAATAATTATCAATAAAATTTTCTTTCATCTCAAATCCTGCCTTTTCATATTGGTGAGAAATATCTTTGCTTGTGAATCCACCACAATTTGTTTACTGTAGGTGTAAGGAACCCAAGCGACATCCTATCTTTTAATGACACAAAACCAACATAAAATACACACAATCACATATAAAATAAACACATATCTTTTATCTCAGGCTATTTTGATGTGGGATAAAGCCCCTCGTGGCACTCAATCATTAGCTGCTCTAGGTCAGGCTAACATACTACCTTGCTACTATGTCACCCCAGTGGTTACTTGTCTATCGGATGTAAGTCTATAAGTTTTTTCCCTAACTTGACCATTACAAATCGATGAGCACCTTATTAGTTTGGTAGGCTTTACTGCGTAGCCAGTAAGCTACCCCATGTTGACTTTGTTTAAGAGAATGTATGCCTACATGCTTTCTTCTTGAACTAGCCATCATGCACTGACTAGGTCGAGTATATTTGAGGCTTAGGATAGGTCCCCTAGTGGCTCCTTTCCTCTTGATTATTTCAAGCCTAGCTCTAATCCTTACATAGAACTCCCCACTTGGTAGTCATCTTAGGTCGGATAGCATTTGCCTCACCGATGACAGACTATCCCAATGATCATTTTCGTTTGTGAGGATGTAAGTCTACAAGACTTCCTCTTAGATTGATCATCACAAATCAACTGGCATCTTAGGTTGGATGGTTATCGCCATGCTGACGGTGACCCACCCGGTGGATAAACCACTCATGGTAGATGTAAATCTACAAGCATTCTCCCAGAGTTGGCCACTGTATTCCTACAGGATTTATTTACAGGGTCTTAGATAAAGCCCCTAGTGGCACCTCCCATGGCCACTCTATTTGGATCATCCTTAGCGACCCCATTTAGACACTACCATGGTTACTCTTAGATTGGACAGTCCCCTTTCCTAGTAGCCACGCCTATGCTTGGAGGATCCATCTTACGTATATGCAAATTCTTCCTTGGTCCAGTAGGTCTGAGATAGGACTAGGCTGATATAAACACCTTCTCAGTGTGGTCTCTCGCAAACCAACAGGGTCCACACAAACATATAAACCAAATCAAATATATATGTTCGCTTGTAGATTAGGAGGAAAACCCCTAACGGTACCTTTTCTTAAGAAGGCATTCTATCTTTAGGGTAGGGTCAGCAAAACTTCCTATAGGAATCTCCTGACTACCTTCGAGTTGGGATAAGTCCCCGGGTCGGCACTCTCTCAATAGTCGCCTTAGGTTGGGTTCGATTTATTGTGCTATCAATCGATCACCCCAGTGATTCCTTGTTTAGAAGATGTAAGTCTATAAGCCTTCTTCCTAACTTGATTATTGCACACCGAAAGACACCCCTTAGGTTGGTTAGCTCTACCTCATGGCCTATAGACTATCCCTTTGATTTATAAATCTAAGACAGGACTAGGCTATTCTTAGTGGATCCATCGCACACCGATAGGGTCCATTTTATTAAATCCACCCTCCTTCCTCAAAGAAATCCATATATTAAACCCATCTTATCCTCAGCGGATCTGAGCTCATATCTCTAGCAAAGGTGCCCTCAGAATCAAAATCACATCCTCTCTCTAGTGGAGCCTCAAATCATAAACAAATCAAATTCCCATCCCTAGTCCCTAGTGGAAGGTTCACGCACTCATCCCCAGCGGGTTATGAAACCTAATCCCCAGTAGATCTTTCCTCCCCAAATCAAATTCCTCCCTAGCGAGGCGCAAATCATATCTTCTCCCCAGTGGAGCCCCCACAAGATCAAACCAAATCAAATTCTTATCCCTAGCGGATAACCTGAACCCGCTTTCCTAGTGGAAGGTTCACATGCTTAATCCTTCAATGGATCCTTTCTTCATCACTTATACCCTTGGCATAAGTTGAGTTGCATTGCATTAAGATCTTGATTCCTTCTACATCTGGTTTAGGAGTAGATCATTTTTGTTAGTGCTTGTGATTCTTCGAATGTTGTTGATTATCTCGATCAACACAAATACGTGTGGTGCACCTCGTTAGTTACACCACACCTATTGGGTGCCATTTTATTGACCTCACTTTTGGAGTGAGCTCTCAACTTTATCTTCATAGATCTAGGAATCTTATAGGCACTAAGAGCTCCTTAGTCTTAAGACACTTCTAGTGATTAGGTGAACACTTAACCTAAGCCTAGAGACTTAGAAGGGTTAGCCATAGGAACAGGTTATGCCTTACGGACTTAGAAAAACTTGCCTACCCTATAGCCTAAACCAAATCCAAGCTTTCTTTCTCAAACCAACCCTCAAACCAAACCAAATTTCCAAGACTTATAATCAATCATAAATCAAATGATTGAAACCCATGACCAAATTCAAATTCCAAAACCCTTCCTAAGCCCTTTGATTTTGTCTTTTGGACTTAGCCTTAATCAAATTCAAATCGACCCCAATTCAATTGATTTCCTCAAATATCAATCAATTCCAAATCAAATCTAACTCCATATGACTAGAACCCAAAATCAAATTCAAATTCCAAAATCCCTTCTTATGCTTAGCCAAAACTCCCTTTAAACTAAATCAAACTTTGTTGATTTCTTTATAAATCAATCATTCTTCATTTATATTCACAAATATAAAAGAAATTCAAATTCAAATGAGCCAGATCAAATCAAACTAAATCAAAATCTTTCTTAAGCCTTATAGACCTACCTCCATAAGCTTAATCAAATCTCAACCCAAATTAACCCAAACTCAATTGATTTCTTTATAAATCAGTTATTCCTTCATTTATATTTACAAATATAAATGAAACCCACTTTCCAATGACCAAAAATAAATGAAACTAAATCAATTCCCTACTTAAGCCCTTTTGACCTACATCCTTAAATTGGTCAAATTTGCTTCCAAATCACTCTAAACTCAAGTGATTTTCTCATGAATCATTTATTCTCTCATTTATAATCACAAAAATAAATAAAATATAAATCAAAATAGCCAATACCAAACCCAAATCAAATCAAATTTTTAATTCTATCCTTTTTAGCCAATTTCTTGAACTTGGCTAAATGATACCCAAATCATCTCAAAACCCATGGATTTCTTCATGAACAAATCATTCCTTCAATCACTCATCCAAATATAAACATAAGCTATAATTATCAAATCAAAATCAAGTCAACCTAAGTCAAGCCCATGTTGACCCTTTTGACATGAAATTGTCATATGAACCAAAATCCATTTAACTCCAAACCAATTACAATTGGATTTATATTTTCATCTTAAATCCATGTATGAGTTCAACTAAACCAATTGACCCATTTAGGTCCACTTGACCCAAAGTGACCTAAGAGACCCTTTTGAGACAAGTTCTAATCCAACCCAAATTGGATTAAACTAAGCCCATCCAAGCCTCATACCTTGACCAACAATCATCCTAGGGTGATCAACTATCTTGAATTGGGAGAAACCATGTCAACTTGGTCCTTTCACCAAGTCAACCTTTAGCCCAAATGAAACCCAAGTTAGCCAAAAACCCACCATATACCAAATTGATTGAAACCATTGATTCAAACCAATTCATAATCAATGATTGAACATGACCAAACTCTTAATTGAGCCAAACCAAGTCCAATTGACCATTTGACCTAAGTTGACCCAAATTGGCCTAAAAAGCCAAAATGGGTCAAATCATGATTTAACCCAAATTGATTTCAACAAATGGCTCAAGTTCATTCCAAATCATTTATTGAACTTGACTAAAGCTATGATTGAGCTCAATTTGACCAATTGGTCAACTTGACCCAACCTAGCCCAAATTGACCTAAAAGGTCAAATTGGCCAAAATCCAAATTAAACCAAACCAAAGCTTACAATCATTTTCAATTAACCAATTGAACATGAACCAACACTTAACCTAACCCAATTTGGTCAAATTAGTCAAATTGGTCAACTTAGCCCATTTGACCAATTTGAATCCAAATGAGCCAAAATCAAACCTAAGCCACACTAATCAAAACCACTTGAACCAAAACACTCCAAATGATCATTTGAACCAAACACAAGCCTTGGTTTGACCCAATTCGACCAATTGGTCAACCCAACCCAACATGAACCCATTTGACCAAGTGAAGCCTAAACACCCAAAATCAACCTATGGCGCTTTGGTGGCTGACTAAACCTAGCCCAAATTGATTATAATTCAACCCAAAATCTGCCCAAAAGTAAAGTCAACCCCACCAAAGGGGATTAACCATTAGTTAAGCTCTCTTTCCATTGGATTCTCTCCTTAAGAAGTAAGGTCAACACCCCCATCACCATGGCAGCCCTGAAAACACTCAAGTGAGGCTCCACCTGACCCACCTAGCTCACCTAACCCACCTTAGGTCGGCCATGGACCAATGGGGGGTGAGTTGACTCACCTCCCATGAAAATTGAGTACCCCATGAATTCAAGCTAAGAAATCATTGCACACCTGGCAGCCTCCCATTACCTCCTCCACTCACGTTGAGCCACATGCACATGAGTGTGACTTCTTCGGTGGATGGGCTACTATGGGAGCAAGCCCATCCCATCCTTCCACCACCAGGGGTATACCCCCTCAATTCAAATGAGATTTGGCACCATTCCAACACACTGATCCCCATGAATGAAATGAAATCCCACTGCCATCCTCAGAGCATTCCAAAGCCTCCCGAGCTCACATTTCCTCGTGTGAAACCAAAATAGGAGAGGTCAATCCAAAATCCCCTTTGCTCAATCCTCCACCAAACCTCAATCAACCTTGCACACACCATCACCACACCTTGTCGAGCAATACCAAATCATTTCCCAAGCTTCCAAGCCACTGGAGGTTCAAATTCGATCGAAGTCAAAGCCCCTACTTGCGTGGATTTATCGTCCAAGTAGCTCACTTCAAATTGAGGTCCAAGCTTCTCAACTGAGCTTCACCTCAACTAGGCGAAGCTACCTCCATCGATCCCATCGCTATACATTAGCTTTGGTGAGGTAATTTATTAAAATCATAGTTTAGGAGAATTTTCTATGGGCCTTTGTGAAGAAAAGTTTCATGTGGATCAATCTTGACCTTTGGATGTGCTTTCCTTCTTCTCTTGATGGTGTGGGATCAATTTGATCCTAATCCGAGCTCTGGTGAGCTCGGATCGAATGGAGAGAGATGGACGTATCTGCCTTTTACCGTTCGCGAATGGGACCGAACATGGGTCAGCCATTCCACGTGATTAGAATGGATGGTCCTGATCTGATCACGTTAAATCCCCCTATTTAATCTTATTAATCCATGCAAATGACGCCCAATCTTATATGGCCAAACTTGAAAGCATCACAACCGTAAGCATCCCGGTTTGACAACTTAAATAGCCTATCCTATCACGCCATGTGGAAAGCATGTTGTGTCAACAGCCATGTGGCGCCTATGGGATTAGGGGTTAATTAGGCTTAATTAATCTGATTTTGAGGCTAAAATTTCTAAAATTCATAACTAATCCTAGAAAAATCTAAAAAATATAAATGAGGGCTCATTTTAAAGGTATTTCAGAGGAGAATCCAAGAAAATTATTATTAATTAATTTTGAATAGTAATTTTTACTAATTAAGATTTAATTAAATATTTAATTAGCATAATTACTCTCTAATTAGTTATCCATTTAATTTCAATCTTTTTAGAGATATTTAGGGGATGACCTATGCCTCCCCTATTCTTCTTAGAATTTATTGGATAGTTAATTAGGAAATTGATTGATTAAACCTTAACTACTCTCTTACCTTAACTAATGATAATTAATTAAATGAATAGTGAATAGATCCATTAATTAAGTTCATTAGACTCTGTTAATAGTGGAGAAACTTAGGGAAATGGATTGGGACCCCTGTTCCAATCTTTTCCTTAATTCTTCTTCATTCCCTCTTTAAAATAAATTGATTAAGACCCATTAATTAATTAATTAACCAAATCAATCAAAACCCAAATTATATCTGAACTTTAATTAACTAATTGAAAAGATTTAAGGATTGAGACTTAGGCTTCCTTCTTTGTCTCTTTCCCTAAGTCCATTTCATATTATTAAGGATAATTAGGATTTAATTAGATGATTAATGAACTTAACTAACCTCATTAAGTCTATTTTCCTTAATTAATTCTTGGGTAGCTCTTTGGGTGTTCGATAACCTAAAGAGAGAGCTAATGAAATTATGGTTAGCTCATATGTGAGAAAATCATAAAAGTAATTGAGTGAGTTCATTAAGCTTAATTAATTAATGATTGTGAGCTAATTGCATTAGGCCCCTTTCATTTCATAGGAACATTGCTATTTACTTTTCAATTTATTTGCATATCATATTAGCTCATAATTATTTAATTAATTACCTTAAAGTGACATAGGTAAGGGTTAATTAATTGACTTAATCCATACTTAACTTAAGCAATTCATAAAATTAATTTAATTGCTTTCCATTAAATCAAAACAACTCACACATATGGGGAATGGGATTAGGATTAGCAAACCTCTTTCACATTTTCTAAATCAAATCAAACATGAAGATCAAAAATAGCTTTAAGAAACTTTGGTTTATCTTAAATAAGCTTATTTAATGTGATTGTCCTTAGGAATTAGTTGAATTGAATTAGATTACATAATTGTGTTATTTTATTTCTTTCCAATCATGTTAAAATATTATATGCCACTTGTAGTCATGCATTCATTTCTTTCAAAAATTAATTAAATAAAATAATTTCCTTTATGTCAAATTTGCATGTGTTGACTTAATCAGAAATATGTGTGGCTATTATCACTATTAAACCTCAAATATATTTTCAAAAACTTATTAATGAATAATATTACATAGTGTGACTTTAGTTACACATACATAGGAGATGCATCTGAATATGTGCTTTGTGTATGAAGTGAAGTCTCTTTCTTACATTCATATGTTGACTTGCATAAGTTTGAATGTTAATGGGTACATTAGTCTGGATATTCTGGGGATGCACGACTTTAAGTAGCCCCAAGGAGGTTCCTACCTCACTCCCATGGTGTAGAATAATGGTAACATACCTATTTGATTTTATTCTTATGTACTTTGATATTAAAATTTAGATAGATCTATAATTCATTTACACAAATAAATTAAATAAATTAAACTCGACTTTTGCATGGTGTTTTTTATTCTTATAGTTATTTATACATCCATATGTATTTAAAATAGCGTGTATATTAGTCTGGATATTTCGAGAATGCACGGCTTTAAGTAGCCCCAAAGGGGTTCCTACCTCACTCCCCTCGTGCAGAACAATGACAATATACTTGCTTAAAACTTTCATGTATTTGAATGTGTATTTAGCTAATAAATAAAAAACCCCTTTTTATTAAAAAGATATGCATTCATATTGTGTTCAAATGGTTGGATTGTTTATTCATATGATTTAGAGTTCTTTTCTTATACTTTTGTATAAGAATTTAGATAGAGTTTTAAATTAATATGACAAAATAATTCAACCAAATGAAACATCAATTCCATGTACATTTGCTTACATTCATCATTTAAGTGTGGTACAGTATAAATTGCATGTATAGTTATGTTTAGGATTTAATCATATGCATGCTATATATGATGGAAAGAAATGAATAAACATGTGTTATGTGATAGTAATTAATTTCAATTAATCTTAAGATGTCTTTCTTATTGAATGAGTTAATTTAAAGTAAACCTAAACCTAGGATTAATTAAAATATATAAAAAGCTATTCATTAAAAAGAATTGATTAATTAATTTGCTTTAGATGTGACTTAAGATAAAGATGAAAGGGATTGATCCTCTCTTTTCTTCTCTTTATAACACTTAGTTGTTAAGTGTAGGTCAAATGAAACAAAAGAAAATATTAAGTAAAATTCACAAATCAATTAAACCATTAAAAGTGAAATCACCATTTATAATTAAATATCCTTCATAGTTAGATAATGATAACTCTAAAACCTAGTTAGAACATACCACACAAGCCTTAATACACACACATTAGATTAAGTCACCACTTCTAGCTTTATGTTAGGGTGGTGCATGGTTTAATATGTTTGTTTTGTGATGTATTATTGTAGACTGGATGTTATGGTGTGTGCCTCGTAGAATGGATGTTAGGCCATGATTAGCCTAATCATATTTCTACAGGAGATTGTGCTTAAGGGGTGCTTAAAATAAGTATAAATTCTCTTTTGTAGGTTGCTTAACCCCTAAGCATAATCTAAATTAGGACAAGTGGACTTGGTTACCCATGTGCAAGGTGCTAAGTCTAAATTATTCATATAACTGCTTGGGTTATATGGTGTGTTTAGCTAATACTTATTTTACAGGAGTAGTTAGATTTACTTTTCCATTCTTTTAATGTAATTGTGCATTAGGAATTTGTTTAAGTGTTATGGAGGTTAAAGATGAAAAGGTTTAATCTTGGGGTTCCATGTGATGCCTAGAAGCCTACCAAATCAAATGAAGTAAATCAAATAAAGAAATGGAGGAAGCATGAAGACTTGAAGATGCCCCCCCCCCCTCCCTTAATTATTTTTTCATATACTAGGTTGTATAAGGGTAGAGCTCGGCTACCCTTTTTTTTCGGGTTGTATGATAGTACCCAATCGCACCGGCCTATTATGTGTGGCCTTGATTCATTTAGCCTCTTAAGAAAATAAATTTTATACCCAACTATAACTCATAATCTCACTTAAAGCCTAGGCATTAAATCAAGATAATTAAAAGATTTAACAACCCCTTAGCTGAATGTTGTATGCTTAATATCATGTATATCATCTTGTTTCATTCTTGCTATGAGAGGGTTTCCATCCTTACATGATAAGGAAAGACTTGACCTTTGAGGATCTCCCTATGGTGAAAAATACCTCTTTCTCTCTGATTTAGTCATTAACTCTATTTCATCATGCACTTAGACATATATAATCCTTTAACCTTTGTCAAAAATGAAGAGTCTAAAATTAAATAAAATTTACATTAGACTAAGTCATTATTCACACCACTCATACTCTAGTCTCTAAGGGAGAGGGTTTAAGAACTTTAGTTTGTTTCTAAATAATTACAACCTAACCATCTTGCAAAACATATGACTTGACCAACATGGTTTTAAAGCGTAGGAGGAGTTAGCTGGCTGCCACTCCATGTGGTTATAAGTCCAACAGTCGGGTGATTTATCCTCTCTTGTGGAGATAAGCTATATACCCATTTTTTGCTTTATATTTAGGGCGAGCTTTGGCCATCGCTAAAGCTCCCTAGATTTAAGATCTGAGGTTGTTGTTTTTCCTCGGGCTACAAGCATAAATCCTCACCTCTTAGGCATTTTCATAATTTTGTATTGTGGGATTATAAGTCCTAGTTTTCTAATAAAATTTTTACTCATATATATATAACTCCTCTCAATTTTAAATATATAAAGCCCAATGATATGATAGTTTGGGATGATCATTAGGCTTCCTAGTATCATGAACATCCCCTACTCATCTCCTTTTGGCTTCGATAATAAGTCTCTCCTTTTGATCTATCCCACATGATTTTCCAAACGTAGCCACTTTATTGATAGTCCATCTTTGGAATCTTTGGAGACAACAATTGCCTACTTTAATTGAGAGTATTCCTAAGGAACTCACCTTCCTTAGGATGTAATTAATTATGGGGCCTTGCCCTCATAGGGAATTTTAGAATATGGTTTAAATAAACCCTACTTTATTCATCTATGTAAAGTAG
The DNA here is from genome assembly GCA_021442155.1 of Cymbidium sinense. Classification (NCBI taxonomy): domain Eukaryota; kingdom Viridiplantae; phylum Streptophyta; class Magnoliopsida; order Asparagales; family Orchidaceae; genus Cymbidium; species Cymbidium sinense. The sequence continues at coordinate 39,703,542 of CM038224.1, forward strand.
GGAAAAAATCTCTGGTATATTCGAAGACCCATCATGCCTTAGAAGTCCTTATTAAAGTGAATAGGTCCATTGTAGGGTAATGATTTCTATCTTTTGAGATAGTATACTATTCCTCAATATCGTACCTGATCACCTCAATAAGTACACCCTCAGATCTAAGTAGTGTCCCCCCCCCCCCCCCACCATCTTGTTTCAATAAAGGAGAAAGTAAATTTGTTAGAGACTCCTCTCAATTCTAGACTTTAATTAAAAGATACTTGATTACACTACATAGCACCCTCCTTTTCATAATGATTAGAATTATTCCCTTTACCATTTTCCTCTCTAATGTGAAGAGAAGATGTATTAATAATTTCATCACTAAAAATAGTATAATTGAAAGAAGCAATGGCTAGGAAAATATCATCAGCAAAAAGCACTTTCTTACAATAATAATCATTACTAAGCTTAGGTTTTCATTCAATATTCAATTATTAGGATCAGAGGCACCATGAATGGGGTCATTTCCAATATTAGCATTAATATTTATATTTTTTTTAGGTTAGGATGGAGAATAAAGCATTAAGAAGTAGTGTGACCACGAATTTTGCAATGAGTGCGGAAGAGAATAACATTCTCAAATTCAACCTTTTGAACATAATTATACTTTTTAGGGACCAGCTAAATTCCATTAGAGTTTTTTTTATGATGTTTTGTTCAACTAAACAACGAGCAATAGGTTATGGCATAATAAATTTGAAGAAGCAGACCAAATAATAAAGTAACCATAAATAAAACTCTATAAGTTTCTATGTGAACTTTTAGGCTATGTAGAGCTAACCAAACATGAATTATAAGTGGGTTTCCTTCGATATCAATGAAAGGTGTCCATTTTAGTAAATGCAAGGAACAACTTTAAACATAGTATCTCTTGCATGCAAAGACTAGTTATAATCCAAATCATTTGAAAGTTTGATAAGCACGTGTCTCTGATTTAATAAGGAGACAAGAACATCTCCAAATGGTTAAGAGTAAAAAAGAATAAGATCTAGATTGGGATGGTGTGAAGAGAACTTACCCATTATAGCAAACTTGAATAGAACCACAAGGGCATCGATTTCTTCATCAAAAAGGAGGAGAAATTTCATACCTCAAAAAGTAGAATGCTTCAGATCAAGGAATAAGGGAGAACCAACTTTTTGGTCTAGCTAGTGCATCCTTAAATGATCGAAGCCATGATATCCAAAAGGGGTTGAAGCCCCAAATGAGCTCTTTACAAGAGAAGCATCGGATCTCACAAGCCAACAACCACAAATAACAAAAGCTTCACTCTATGGCACTAGGCTGAGAGGAAGAAAGAAATACTAAAAGAAAATAAGTAGAAATATTGTTGGAGAGGGGTTCTAGAAAAGTCGTGGAGGATGCTAAGAGAAGAGAATGTAAAAAATCTTACAAGAGCTAGAGACCATGCCCTTAATTATGCTTATTTCACTTATAAAATCAGAGTTCTTTAAACCAAGAATGTGTTTGTTATGAGTAGATTACTAGCTAAAAAGGACTTTATTCCATGAAAAAAAATCATCCAAAGACTCACACCCACTTTTTACTATTCTTTTGCTATGGAATACTCAAGAAAATGTATATCCCATAGCTCTTTTACCCTTCTTGGATGTTCAATCTCTAAAGCTCTCATTGTACTAAAGTTATTTCTAATACCAAAATGCTTCACTTTCTTGCCATTCCATATCTTTATGCATTATGTTTGCAGAGAACATAATCATATCTAATGATGTACCTTTTAGTGCTTACAATCTACAACTATAAAAACAACCACAACAACAACAAGCCTTTATCCCACTACGTGGGGTCAACTACATGGATGAATCCATTTTCTTTATGATGTCTTGCTAAGTGACACATTTTGATTCAATTATAATCAAATAAGATCATTCTTTATACTTCCTAATCAAATATTTTTTAGGATATCTCTATATTTCTTAACTTAGGTCATATTTAAGAAAAATTCATCAATAATTACATTTTTGATGGATTTTTCACATATCATGATCTGATAGAAAAATCGTATCAAAAATGATTTTTGGTGAACAATAAATCTTAATAAATGATAGATTTTTGGCCAGCACCAATGATTGAATTATTTCAATTTTAATTTAATAGAAAATAACCTCACACACTCTTACTCCTGCTTACTCTCTCACTAATTTTCTATTACTTTTCATAATCTTCTTCCTCTTGTGTTTATTGCTTTATCATTGGCAGTGCATTGCGTCCTCACATTGCACTGCATTTACTTAAGCACATATATATGGAGTTGATGTAACAACTTTATTGATCATATTTTCTCAATTATAATAATAACATATATAATTGAGTATAATATAGTCCCATTTTTCATTTGGGAAAATTTTTAAATTAGGCCTAATTATAAGTTTAATTAGTCAATTAGGCACCAAAAAAAATAATTAGCAAAATAGGCCAAATTAGTCCATTGAGCGAATGCAGCATTCATCCGTCGGCGCCGTCGTCCGAATGACGGCAATCATCCAATTTTTTTTTAAAAAAAAACTAGGGGCAGCTGCAGTATTTTGCTCTTATCTACCTCATCTGGTATTAGAATCAACAAACTTAGTATCGTTGGAATTATGACAAAATTTCCCACAACTTTTATGTTGATCAAAAATTAAGATTGTGGCTCGATACGCAGCAGTTTTTGAGAACAACTAGCTCGTCCTTAATTTTTTTAAAAACAAAATTGGGGGCAGCTGCAGTATTTTGCTCATATCTACCTCATCAAGTGTCGAATTAAATGAGCTTAGTATCGTTAGAATCATAACAAAATTTCCAAAACTTTTATGTTTATCAAAAATTAAGATTGTGGTCCGATACACAGCAGTTTTTGTGAATGCGCTAAAAAACTACCGATCTGAAATTTTTGAGCAACTGCATTTATTTGTCTATATCGGACTCATCCGGTGTCAGAATCAAGCGAGCTTTATATCATTAGAATCATAATAAAATTCCCCACAATTTTTATGTTGATAAAAAATTACGATTGTAATCTGATACGCCGCTACAATTATTATAATACTAAAAACTAACACACACACAAAAATTGTAGCTGCGTATCGGGCCATAATCGTAACTTTTTATCAACATGAAAACTGTGGGAAATTTCATTATGATCCAACGATACTAAGCTCACTTGATTCCGACACCAAATGAGTCCGATATAGACAAATAAAGGCGGCTGCTCAAAAATTTCTCGATAATGTAGTTTTAGCACATCAAACTGCGTAATATCGCACAATCTTGATTAACATGAAAGTTGTGAAAAATTTTGTTACAATTCTAACGATATCAAGCTCGCTCTATTCTGATACCAGATGAGGTAGATATGAGCAAAATACTATATATGCCCCTAATTTTTTTTAAAGAAAATTAATGACGAGCCAGTTATTTGCAAAAACTGCTGAAAAATTGGGCCACAATATTAATTTTCTTATCAACATAGAATTTTGTTACCGATTACTTTATTCCCATTCGAATGAGGTAGATATGAGCAAAAAATCGCTTCCATTTTTAAAAAAAAAATTTGGATGACTCGTGTTGTTCAGGCGGCGCGTTCGTAAGCCGCGTTGGCACCGTCGTTCAACCGACTTTGCCTATATTGCTAATTATTTTTTTCAGTGCCTAATTGACTAATTAAACTTATAATTATATCTAATTTAAAATTTTTCCGTTTTTATTTGTTAAGAAGATCAACCAAAATATCCTTCTGTTTGAGTTGGTTGACTTTAAGGATCCCTAAGCCATCGTATTATTCAATAAAATAATAAAGTGCTAGAAAAAATGGCATATCTTCAAAAAATTTTACAACTTAATAATATTTTAAATGCTTACAATAAACCCATTGTGATCAACTTTTAACCCACCATTAGTCCTGTATCATTTTTATATACAAAAGTACATTTGAAATTACTAAAATATGTAATAAAAATATGTAAACCTTAGTTATTTTTAGTCTACCAATGGGCTGTTATGCCTTTTGAGCTAGAATATTTTAAGAAATTATAATTTTATATAAAATAATAAAATTATCAACTTTTTTTTATTAAAAAATTAAATTTTAGTAACATGTACCTAACACAAGAATTTGATTCTCGAAATAAAGTACACAGTAAAAAATTTGCAAAATCGTACTATACATATTTATTGATTACAAACATTCAGAAAAAAATAACTAAGTTGTTTAATATGCAAAAAAAAAAAAATTCACAAACATAAAACTATATATAAAATTTTGAACTTTTAGATCGTAAATGCATTTCTAACATATTAAAAAATAAATAAATGTACACTTGAACATAATTAAACTTGAATTTAAAATAATTAAATAATATATTTAGATGTAAACAAAAAACAAAAATTTATTTAACATAAAAAATATAATTGTACTAAATATAATAGATCTAGAATGGATCTATAAAATAAGTTATGAATCTATAAAAAAATTATAGATCTATGAAATAAAGGAAGAAATTGAACTTCTCATGCCAGAAGATATGGGCATCTTTGACCTTTGCAAATCATTCTCTGAACATGATCCACAAAGTACTGAGGCGCTCTGTTAATGTAGAACAACTGTAGAGCAACTAGCTCACATGAAATCGTCAGAAATACCAGCAAAGAAATACCACACAAAAGGCAGGTATGACAAGTCCACGATCACTGAGCTATATGTTGAGAAGAGCTATCTTCTGTGACTACCATTAAGGCTCTCGACTAGGCATTTATTCTGTCCCAGGACAAACAAGAGGAGGCAAGCAAAGAAGTGTTCTCTCGATGTCTCTTGTTCTCTCATTTCGTAGATATGGTCCCTCAATCTCATATACCAACATATATTTTTCCCATTCTGCGCAATTCTTGTGAATTATTTTTTCCCTCGGCCTGTCTTTTGCTTCCAGTTTAAGAAACTAGGCATGGAGGTCTTTTCTCGGTCTTCTTTAATGCAACTTCTTATGTAAGCTTTGTCCGTAAATTCATCTATCTTGGCTGTTCACTTGGCAATACGAACAGTGCCTTCAAGTGTGCCTGCTTCTACCTGTGCCGCAATTATCTACACCATCCTCGTTCACAAACTTGATCAGCCTTTCAAATTTAATCAGCAAGTAATACCATGTGCGTATTATTTTTACAAGAAGGTGAAGAACAGTGTATAAGAAGACATGATCACTTTTTTACGTAATTTCCAGAATTTCTATTAAGTTTCACCAAAAAAATAAATAAATAAATAATTCTGCTCATTCTCATATACAGAGGAGAGGACTTGTTTTAGTGAAAAGAATTCAAAGGGAATGTAAATAAGATTAATAACGCAATAGTATATCAGATATTTGGTAATAATGAAATCAATGAATAATTGATTTTATCTTTGAATTATGAATAAGTACATGTTTTGATGATAATTTTATAAAATTTTAATGATAAACTTAAAAAAAAAAATCATCAGATGTATGTTTTGTGAAACTTAGTTATGTGCTCAAATTATTATTCAATTATCCCATGTATTTTTTGTGCCAAAATGAGTCTTCAAAAGAATTCTTAATTATTATGCTCTTGATCAGCATCTAATTCAAAAAAGAACCCCTTATAGTGTTGTGAAGTGGGTCATTTTGTTACTGTAACTCTTTTCCTTCCTCTATTATTAAAAATGGTAAGAACTTATAGATTTTTTTTGACAATGCTATTGTGGATTAACATAAAGTTATCCTCAATCTTCTTTCCTTATCAACTTTGTGATGGATATTATGTCTACATTTTGAAGTTTTATTATAAGGTTGCCCTTTCTCCTTTCAAATCCATTACTCATAACAATTTTATATTTCTCATCTTAAATATGTTGGTATCTTTTAATCTTTCTTTAAGCTGATCAACATACCATCAATTATTTGAAGAGTACACTTGTTAAGGTTAACCTAATAAATGGCCTTAATGTTAATCTTTAAAGATCTTTTATGTAGACTACAACTTCTCTCATTATATTTACTCTCCATTCATCTTTATTTCTTGCTTCCTATAAAAAAAAATTTTTTTTCTTGGATATCACTATTTCCATTTCTATCATTAATAACACTAATTGTTTTACTAACATAAATAAGCTAATTCTTGGCTCCAAGATTGGAAGAAAAAATAACTATCTTTTGTATTATGACTTCAATTTATTAGATCCTCAATCAAAAATTATTATTAAGTGGTTCAAATATATTATTTTTTAAAGGGATTTTAGAAAACTGAAAGATTTTGATCTTTAACTATTTGCATTAAAATGGTGGCCATAATTATTGCTTGGAACACTACTGCTCTTATACGGAGTCTCCTAATATCCTAAATATAACACACGCACGCACGCACATATATAATCTCCAAATAATATATATATATATATATATATATATATATATATATATATATATAGAGAGAGAGAGAGAGAGAGAGAGAGAGAGAGAGAGAGAGAGATTATATAGCACTGTGCTTATTTGTGGGTTAGTGCGTCAATCATAATCACTCTATCTAGAAATAGAGATTTTTTTCGAAGTGCCCTTCTAATTTAAGACTTTATAAGGTTATGTCACAAAAATGTATAAGTGGATATTTTTCAATATTATCAATCATAGATCTCTCTTCTTATACCATCATCCTTAAATTTTTAAAAATTCTAATATGAAAATTTTGGGTCTCTAAACTTTAAATCCATTTGGCAAGTGTTCAAATACTAAAGCAAATGATAGTATAGAATATGATTATTAGGTTGTTTCTTCCCCCCACATCTTTAGTGAAAATTAACTATTTGTAAAACGTTTGGAGTCTTAAAATTTGTTCTTTTTGTAATGAAAGCTATTGGAATGATTTTGAACTTTTAAATTATAAAAATTCATATTCTTTATTACATGCATATAATCTTAATTTTGATTGTAGCAAGCTTATCTTGTTTATTGGGCATGTATGCTTATTTTACTTTAAAAAAATCAAGGATATGAGTCTAAAAACCAATGATGTCTTGATTGAGTTAAGATTACTAATTACCAATGATTATATTATACAAAACCCACTAGGAGCTCACAACCTTTGATTCTTCCAAACAAGAAATTGTAATTGTCTCATCAATAATAGATGCCAATATAATCTCTTTATCCTATCTCAATAAAAGAGTTCAGATGTTGTGGTGGCTCCCACGAGATATTGAAATAAAAGTAGCAACCACAAAATCTTGAAAATCTTTAGCATAATTCTACCAAGTTGTTTTGCTCAAAAATGTGTATCACATGGCACCTTTATTCTTCATGGATACAAATCTCGAATGCCCTTGTTCAAAATAATCATATTTCTAACCACATAATCAAAATATATTAGTTATTTTTAGGTAAAAAAATAAGAATGTGAAAATTTTAAGAAATTTTTTCAGTGAAATATTGTTAGAAATGAGGAAAAAAAATAGCCAAACAATTTTCTAACATATTTTCTACTATTAATCCACTGAATATCCATTTAAAAATGATGATGGTGACCACTATAACAACTACAAGAATTTTTACCAAGCTTATATATTGATGCCTTTTCAGTAAAAAATCGGTTGGCATTATTAGCTATTGAAAACCTATTCATATTATTACCAAAGAAATATCTCTAAAATAATCACCATTAAGCTCGACTAGAAACACTCATCATCATGATCTTGTCATCATTTGATATCATTCTTTTTCAAAAAAAAATAATTTGTCTGAGAATTCAAACAATTTGGAGGAAAGAATAGTCCTCTTTTCTATAAATTTACTCTCATAAATAATCACCCTACATGATAAAAAAATTAAAAAAAATATAGCACGATAGATAATAAATAATTTTAAATGGCATATCATGAAAACATAAGTTTTAATTTGACATTATAACAAAAAATATTATAGCAATAAAATGGTAAATATAAAAATATAAAATAAATGATTATATTATTTAAATCATAACAAAATAGAAAATAACCCGACACTACTTTTTCCTCCTACCCTTTCACTAATCTTCATTTATTTCTTCATCATCTTCTTCCTCTTCTTCCTCCTTTATTTTGCACCTATCTTTGGTAGCACCTTCCTTCGAACTCAACTTACAGTACTCTCATGTCTGCATTTTTATCTTGATTCAGTATAGTTTTGTCTTCTTATCATTCTATCAGTCGAACTTTCTTGATCGGCATAATAAGATGATATGGCATCATATATGATGCCTTGGCCACCTAACTCATAAATCCATCATATTTTTTTGACCTACTGCGTACACCATAAGCTAAGATCTGGTTATTGAGAAGATCCGCTGAAAACCATTCTTCTGCAGCCATTATTTTTTATGCTTAATAGGTGGAATTAGAAGCACACTTTTTCCTGTTATATTCCGTATTGCTGACATTATTTAGGCTACCCCAAACTATGCACGAATCCACCAGAGCACATTCCTCAAGCCATAGTAGCTTCTCCTCAGACTTGCAAACATCTGTTGAACGTCTCACATTGATGAGTTGGGCTGCATTGCTCAAAACTTCTTCTTATCATATCTTGATGTTGGTAGCTAAAGACAATCTTTCTTAAATTTAAAAAATTATCACTCTACCAACGTATACAATAAGTTTTTTTGAGCTTGTTGCATGCTAGAAAACCAGTTGTGATAGAGTGAAAGTTTACGTCTTAGCCTTGTTATGAAATCCAACACACACACAGGTATTTAAAGAGTGAACAAGAAAACTCCAGAAATTTTTACGTGGAAAAACCTCGAAAAGAGGGAAAAACCACGGGGCCTAGCCCAGTAAGAATCTTCCACTATGTATTTGTTTTAGAGTACAAAATTTCCCGATAACGGGATTACAAAATTGTACATGAGAAGGGCTGATAATGAGAATCCCGTAATCGATAACGAATATAGTCACGCTCAGCCGCTAGTGGTAGAAAATGATAATGAACAGTGATCGGATGGGTCGCCATGATGGTGACCGATGGTGACGACGGAGGATCGTGCGAGGCTACTGACGCCACGGCCGCTTGACAACCGTCGAGTGGTGGCACAATTGTGCTTGGAGGATTTTCAAGCTTTAGAGCTCTCTCCTCTCTTGCTTGGGCTCCCCTCATGTGAAGAATGAGAGGCTATTGATAGATTGGAGGAGGGCGTTTCTGTAAATACATGCAAAACTCGTACCACTCCACTCCATCGGACGGCTCATGATGATTCCCTTGATCATATGATGTATTTTGTGTATTTGAATACTCAAATGAAGTCAGAATTATGAGATTGTTAGATCCGGCCGCCGGTGACGCCGATTTGACTATAAAACTCCATTTTTGAAAGCTATTTATGGATTTAACTGATATCCCAAAGTTAATAATGATATTTTAAGTGCTTGATCTCGACCAGTTTCAACTTCGGATCAGTTTGCTTTTAACATCAAGATTTGTGCTTCAACTAGTAGTATTTTAAGTGTCATATCAGTTGCCCTCCTATTTTTGGATGACATTATCTCAATCATCCAAAAATATATATGCCAAATACTTGAAAATAACAAATTCTTCAATGAAATTTGCGGGTCCATTAATCATACATTTTGAAAGAACAAATCTTCATGGGAGCACGAGATTATGATCACGGAAGCGGGTGCAGGGCCGCAGATGTGTGCAAGTACACGCGGGCACAAGATTTCGGGGTAATGGACCCATCCGGACATTTACAGACGCTGACGCTGGCGAAGGCGGGCCAGACACTCGGACGCTTGATAAAGCACGGGCGCATGGGAAGGTCGCGCAATGGGTCGCGAAACTCATAACGCCACGGACGCTCAGGTCACGTGGTCGTGAGGAAGAGCTGGTCGGGTCGCACTAGCGCGGCGCTAGGTAATACACGGGCGTGGGACAGGCAGTCATCCCGGCTTGGTCGCACGACCGTCGCGAAGGTGGAACGGGCTGCCGGCAGGTGAAGCGACGTGGCGCGGGGCGTGGGTGAGACGGGGATGACGCTGCTGAAGGCCATGCATTTATGGGCGAGCGGGTCCATGAGGGTTTTTTTATCCATTTTTGCCCGTTTTGACCCGTTTTCACCCATTTTGGGCAGTTTTAGCGGGTTTTTGCATTTTCTCTTTGATCTTTTACCTTTTTTCCTTATATGGGGTCTATAAAAACCCCCCTAGGGCCAAGGGAGAAGGCACACTCCACATATACTTGAGTGTTCCTCTTCTTCTTAAGAGGAGGTCATTCGGAGGTGATCAAGGCCCGTAGTTCATACGGCGAGGCTTCGATTTTCCCTCAAAAGAGACGTCAATTGCCCTTGTCAGACTGACCAGGTTCGGAGGCGATCAAGGCCTGTAGTTCATATGACGAGGCTCCGGTTTTCCCTCGAAAGAGGTGTCAGCTGCCCTTGTCGGACCGACCGGGTTCGGAGGTGATCAAGACCCGTAGTTCATATGGAGAGGCTCTGATTTTCCTTCAAAAGATGTGTCAACTGCCCTTGTCGGACCGATCGAGTTTGGAGGCAATGATCGACGACGATAATCGGCGACGGTGATAACGGACGGTGGCGGCCAGCGTCGGTATTCGACGGGGATGACCGGCGATGATGGTAGTGACCGGCGGAGATGGCCGGCGATGGTCGGCGGCGGTGAATGACTATGATGGCGGCGCTGCCAGCGATGGTTGCGGCGACGGGGTGGTCGCAAGAAGAATCGATGGTACGGTGGCGACCGCGCGTAGTCGCGATGACTGGCGATGATGAGGATTTTTGACCTATCCGAGGTTGTTTGCCAGAGTATGACTCGATGGTGTTAACCTGTATGGAAGAGGTTGAATTGAATTCGCTGAGAATTTTTGACTTATCCGAGGCTGTTTGTCAGAGTATGACTCGATGACGTTAACCTATATGGAAGAGGTTGAATTGAATCCACTGAGGATTTTTGACCTATCGAGGTTGTTTGTCAGAGTGTGACTCGATGATTTAACTTGTATGGAAGAGGTCGAATTGAATCTGTTGAGAATTTTTGGCCTATTCGAGGTTGTTTGTCAAAGTGTTACCCGATGACGTTAACTTGTTTGGAAGAGGTTGCGGGATATCCACCAAGGACCTTTTGACCTATCCTAGGTATCAGCCAAAGTGTTACTTGACTTCTTACTTGTATGGAAGAGGTCTGATCAAGTACCCTTGGGATTGATCATGCCCGATTGAGATATAACATGAGTTGTATATTTCTCAAGTGGGAGGATTAAATGATGAAGAAACAAGCTTGTAAGAAAAAGCCATAAACTCATTACTTTGATAATGTTGGTGATACAATATTGTCATAAGATAACTTAATAAAAGGGATGAGATATATATTTAGAGAGAGTTAACAAAAGACAAGAGGTGGAGAGGAAAAGATAAACGGGGTAAATTAAAGACTACAATATTTATGCACCAAGGATTACATATAACACTTTTCAGAGACCCTCCATGTTCCAAGTTTTAGGGAATATTTTTTCCTCTCGATCTTTAGTCATAGCTTGACGGTTGGTCATTTGATAACGAAGTGGGGAGCAAGTATTTTACAGGCAAAACCCTCTGAGGTACTTCTTTATCTTGAAGATTAAAATTCTCAATGTTGAAGGTCACCGAAGGGTGTGGTTGAGCTTGTCTGAGGTAACATGATTGTGCTATTTGTTGGTTTCCACGGACCACTCCAACCCCAATGGGAGTATAAAATTTCATCTTAAGATGAGGTACCGAGGTGACGGCACCGAAGATTGATTGGAGGGGTCTTCCAAAGATAGCGTTGTATGCGGAATTTGACTTGACCACTATGAATTGAACTGAGTGAGTGACTTGTTGAGGAAATTCTCCGAGAACAACGGGAAGGGTGATTGTCCCCTCCACTCATCATGCATTATCAAACCCATATAACGGCCCCGGTGGTTAAAGTTTTTACTTAACCAGGCCCATGCTAAGAAAGATGGAGTAAAATAAAACATCAACGGAACTCTCATTATCAATCAAAATTCTTTTAACAATATAAAAGGAGTCACCAATCCCCACACTGATGACAAGAGGATCTTGATTCAAAACTTAGACTCCTTCCAAGTCCGAGTCATTAAAAGTGATGGGATGATTAATACAAGATTTTCTTAACTCCGACTCTTCAAAGGTGGCAATGAAGACTTGATTAGATAGTAGTGGCCCACTTGCAATCGTTTCAATTTCTCCAACTATTTGGCGGCTATTATGTTGTTTTTGTGATGATTGTCCCGGTTGCCCCCCAGTTAGAGTTATATTTGCTTGAGTTGGTTGGTTTTGCATAAATTGACGTAGATATCCCTGTTGAATGAGCCTCTCAATTTCTTCTTTAAATTGTTTACACGCCTCAGCAGTATGCCCATGACTTCGATGGAAGTGACAATATTGCTCCTGATTTCCTGAATTTGGTTTTAGTGGATATGACCACTTGATGGTCTCTTCATCTCAAATAGCAAACAAGACGTTAACACAAGATGTGTTCAGTGGCGTGTATTCCAGTCGTGGTTCGCGTCGTTGATGCGGGGGCCGTGGAGGGAGATCATGACTGTCTTGTTACTTCTTCTGATGAGATTGTTGATCTATGTTTCCTAGAGCACTCTTACATTTTCCTGTGGATTGTTCAAATTATTTTCGATGGGCATTAATAGCCTCATCAGCATAAATTTGCACTTCCACATTGTGAACCAAGTCGGCATATGAGCGGACCGTATCTCGCATTAGTGATGAGTAGAAAGGCCCAGGACGGAGCCCTCCAAGAAAAACTCCTCTCAGTAATTCAGGGTTTACCCCAAGTATTTGGCGAGCTTCTAAGGAGAATTCGAGAAGTATTCTTTAAGTGATTCACCCTCATTTTAACGAATGTCAGAGAGATGGGAGGAATCTTTATTGAGCCTCCAGTTTGCAATGAACTATTCTACAAAAATCTTGGCGAGTTTGTCAAAGGTATGGATGGATTCTCTTGGGAGGGAGTAGAACCAAGTGCAAGCTTTCCCCTTAAGGGTAACTGGAAAGACCTGACAAAGCACTATGTCAGGAGCTCGTTGGATATGCATGATCGTCTTGTAATGATCAATGTGTTCATGTGGGTTAGTCTCCCCATCATAGGAATCAATGCTCAAAAGCTTGAAACCCACGAGAATAGGATGTTGAAGAATAGTTTCAGCTGAAGGTGAGGATTCCTCATAGTCGCGGTGAGGGGGAGGATGATTTTCGTCTTTAAGGTGAAATTCGTCTTGCATTAAGCGCCGTAATTCTGCACGTATAACATATCGAGTGAAGTCAACAAGACGAGAATGTGTCAAGCTACCGGCAATAATTGGTGGATTGATGGATATGGATTAGTAGAACTAGCGGTCAGAGATCACCGCCTCTACGGAGGAACTTCAGTGTCAAGGAGATTAGCATTTTAACCTCCCACGGCTAACGATCGATCTTGGGGGAGATGTGTTTACCACGGTAGTGGCTGTTATGTTCCTCGCAAAAGTCGGATCATCTCATTTTGAGACTCTTCTATTCGACGCACACGATCTTCTAAAGAGATTCCTATCGCCTTCAGCAGTCACTATCGTGGGGAGGCGTTTTGGTGTCCTTGGTTCAAGGATTGATTTTGAGAGTGACGGGAGTTTGAACGGGAGGCTCCATTGTTACGAGTATTACGCCTATTGGCCATGATGCTGGTGTTGACAGAAATTGTGATTGAGGGGTTCTTTTCCCACAGACGGTGTCAAACTGTTGCGTGCTAGAAAATATATTATGGAGGAGTGAAAGTTTACGCCTTATCCTTGTTATGAAATCCATCATACACACAATTATTTAAAGAGTGAACAAGAACACTCCAAAAATTTTTACGTGGAAAAACCTCGAAAAGAGGGAAAAACCACGGGACCTAGCCCAGTAAGAATCTTCCACTTTGTATTTGTTTCAGAGTATAAAATTTCCCGATAACGGGATTACAAAATTGTACATGAGAAGAGACAATGAGAATCGAGATAACGCATATATAGTCAGCTCAGGAGAATGTTGCTAGTGGTAGCATGATGATGATGAAGCCGAGGATCGAATGAAGGTCATCATGATGGTGACCGACGGAGATTGACGATGACAAGAATCAGTGGCGGAGGCTGACGGCGACGGCCGGCGGTGGTGGTTGATAGCCGTCGAGTGGTGGCACAATTGTGCTTGGAGGATTTTCAAACTTTAGAGCTCTCTCCTCTCTCTTACTTGGCTCTCCTCATGTGAAGAATGAGGGGCTATTTATAGATTGGAGAAGTGACATTTCTGTAAATACTTGCAAAACCCATACCACTCTACTCCATCGGACGGCTCATGATAATTCCCTTGCTCATATAATGTATTTTGTGTATTTGAATACTCAAATGAAGTCAAAATTATAAGATTTTAGGCTTATTAGATCCGGCTCGTCGAGACGCTCGATTTGACTATAAACACTCCATGTTTGAAAGTTATTTAGGGATTTAACTGATATCCCAAAGTTTTCAATGATATTTTAAGTGCTTGATCTCGACCAGTTTCAACTTCGGATCAGTTTGCTTTTAACATCAAGATTTGTGCTTTGACTAGTAGTATTTTAAGTGTCATATCAGATGTCCCGAGGAGTGGCATTTCTATAAATACATGCAAAACCTATACCACTCTACTCCATCGGACGGCTCATGATAATTCCCTTGCTCATATGATGTATTTTGTGTATTTGAATACTCAAATGAAGTCAAAATTATGAGATTTTAGGCTTATTAGATCCGGCTCGTCGAGACGCTCGATTTGACTATAAACACTCCATGTTTGAAAGTTATTTAGGGATTTAACTGATATCCCAAAGTTTCCAATGATATTTTAAGTGCTTGATCTCGACCAGTTTCAACTTCGGATCAGTTTGCTTTTAACATCAAGATTTATCTTGTAGTATTTTAAGTGTCATATCGCGTTGCCCCAATTTTGGATGACATTATCTCAATCGTCAAAAATATATACGTCAAATACTTGAAAATAGCAAATTCTTCAATGAAATTTACGGGTCCATTAATCATACATTTTGAAAGAACAAATCTTCATGGGAGCACAAAATTATGATCACGGAAGTGAGTGCAGGGCCGCAGATGTGTGCAAGTACACGCTATTAACATGCAAATTTGACATTAAAATAACATGCAAATTATGTATACGCTATTAACATGCAAATTTGACATTAAAATAACATGCTATTAATTATGTATACGCTATTAACATGCAAATTTGACATTAAAATAACGTGTAGTAAAAATAATGCATGATCCTTCTATAAATATTTATCAATTGTTTGCATACAGAAAAATAATTAAATTATTTAATAAAAAAATTATACTGCCCTATAACTAATATATATAATAATTCTAACTTCTTAAGAATTTGTAAGGAGATATAAACATACGAAACTTCATATTCAAAATATTTAAATAATTAATTTAGTTTTAAAAAAATTAAAATTTTTGATTTAAAAAATATAAATCTATGTAAATATAACTAATATTGTTCTATTAAATAAGTGATAGATCTATCAAATGATTTATTAATCTATTAAATAAAAATTACTAAAAATATGTATTTAACCATAAATAAAATATAAATAAAACAATTTACAAAAATAAATAAATTTAAATTTTACAAGCAAAAAATTAAAAGTTCATGATGAAATCTTAAATTAAAATTTCAGGAGGTAAAGAAGGAGACTTGCGTTGATCTATGGAGAAGCCTAAGAAATAAACCAAAAACTGACCTATAATTATCGATGATTATTTTGAAATCTATGGGATCGCCTATTTTGCTATAGTATTTATTTTATCTGAATGGATATATGGGAAACATATTTTTATTGAAGGGTCTTTCAACATTAAATAAATGTCTTTTATGTTGGAAATATATACAAATAAAAATAAATTTATCTATCCCGGATCTCATGTCAAATCATTAAGAAGATTTAATCGGAAGTGTATCTGAATCCATGAAAGAGCTAATGTAGGATTTTGGCCTTCCACTTCTAAAGGGTGTTCTTGAGAGAGAGAGAGAGAGAGAGAGAGAGAAAGAGACTTCTTTTCACTCAAGATGGGATATGAGTAAAATGAGAACTTCACCCTTTAGAATGGGGATCATGATCCTATTTATACTTGAGTACATTTCATTATATTTCAATTTATCGTTAAAATAAAATAAAAATGTTCGGTCTCTATATATGATAATTATATACAAAATTAATAAGATGTCTCAAAAGCCTAAAATTAATTAATCTTTATTAGATCACAAAATTAATAGGCTTAAAAATAAAATAGTGCATAATGTATAATTAAACTTATATGTGAGTCCATATTCAAAAATTTCCAACAATCTTCTACTTGGATCACATATATATTGCTTGATAATTATACATTATTAAATACTTTAATAGCTCAATATTTGCTATCTTCAAAGAGAAATATCTTTAGACAATCTAGTCCATTAATAATATTGACATATAATCAAAGTGATATTTATTATAATTTTTCTATAACAAGACCCATCAGTGATCACTAAATCAATATGATTAATAGATCAGATGGATGTGTGTAGCGAAAATTTCATGTAATGTGATCATATATCATGTCTATTTCTAACTAGTCCTATATTATAACTCAAAAGAGTTATAAACATAGTTTCATTTATTTATGCTAAACTGTAATTGAAACTACATAACTTTATTTCACAGATTTCAACTATAAGATAATAACAATACTTTATTCTGATCAAAAAAATATATTTACAATCATTGAACATCATAAGCAAACTCCTCTATTCTGCCATATCATCAAAATAAACCTCTCATACGAGTCACATGCTCATGAAATACTTTAGGTGGTAAACCTTTTGTAAGTGGATCTGCAATCATAAAATTTATACTAATATGTTTAATAGATACTTGAAAACTATGAACTCTTTTTTTTACAACAAGAAACTTTATGTCAATATGCTTTGATTTTGATGAACTCCTATTATTCTTTGAATACAACTTAGCGGCTCTATTATCACAATTTATTTTTAATGGTATCTCTATTCCATCAAAAATATTTAGCCCAGTGATAAAATTCCATAGCCATATTTCTTGATTTGATGCCTCATAACAAACTATAAATTCTGCTTCCATAATGGAAGAAGCTATAAGTGATTGTTTAGCACTTTTCCAAGATATAGCTCCTCAAACTAATAAGAAAATATAACCTGAAGTGGATCTTCTACTATCAAGGCAACCAGCAAAATCAGAATCGGAGTACCCCATGATCTCCAAATGATCTGATCTTCGATTTGTGAGCATAAAGTCTTTTTTTCTCTTCAGATACTGCATAACCCGTTTTACTATTTTTCAATGATCCATTCCTGGGTTTAAATATCTTCCAAGCATTCCAACAATATACGCAATATCCGGATGTGTACAAACTCGAGCATACATAAGACTCTCTACTGCATATGCATAAGGGATTTTTCCATTTCTTTCTTTTCGAATTCATTTCTTGGACATTGAAGCAAATTGAATTTATCATCTTTAGCAATGGGTGTATCTACTGATGCATAATCTTTCATGTCAAATCTACTATACACTTTATAAATATATGTCTTTTGTGATAAACCAAGTATACCACGAGAACGATCTCGATAAATTTGTATACCCAACACAAAATATGCATTCCCAAGATCTTTCATTTTAAATTTATTTGAAAGAAATTTCTTGGTTTCATGCAAAAGACTTATATCACTACTTGCCAATAGAATATCATCAACATAAAGCACTAGGATGATGAATTTACTCCCACTTATTTTGTGATAAATGCATTGATCAACAGTATTTTCTTTAAAACCAAAATAAGTAATCACTTGATCAAATTTCTTATACCATTGATGGGAAGCTTGCTTTAAACCATAGATGAATTTCTTTAATTTGCATACTATGTGTTTTGAATCAGAAGATTGAAATTTTTTTGGTTGCACCATATATATAGTTTCTTCAATGTCTCCATTGAGAAATATAGTCTTTACATCCATTTGATGTAACCCTAAATCATAATGAGCTACTAGTGTCATAATGATTCTAAAAGAGTCTTTCGAAGCAACTGGAGAGAAAGTCTCTTTATAATCAATGCCTTCCTTTTGAGTGAAACTTTTAGCGACTAGACGTGCTTTATATCTTTCGACATTGCCTTTTGAATCCCATTTGGTTTAAAAATCCATTTACAACCAATGAGTTTTATTGATTTAGGTAATTTAACAAAATCCCAAACATCAATGTCTTTCATTAATTTCATTTTATCCTCAATGGCTTCTATCCATTTATGAGAGTTAACACTTTGTTTGACTTGACTAAAAGAGATTGGATCACTCTCCAATCAAATGTCAAACTCATGTTCTTGAAGATACTCAATATAATCATCTGAAATTGCTAATCCCCTCTCCCTAGTGGATTTTCTTAATGACACTTCAATTTGAGATTGTTGTGATTCCTCAGTATGAGTGAGAGTTAAGAATATTTTGATTATCCATATTTATAACTTGAATATGATCAGGTAAAATTATCTGATCATTTTCTATTGTAATTATAGGAAGAGTAATAAATTGCTCTTCAAATATAAAATTTTTTGATTTATTACTCCGATCATATTCAACTTCCTCAATAAATTTTGCATTGCACGTCTCGAAAAAGGATTTATTTGAAGAGTCATAAAACTTAAAACCCTTCGGCCTTTCTGAGTATCCAACAAAATAGTAGCTTATAGTTCTTGAGTCCAATTTTCTTTCATTAGACTTATATGACATAGCTTCAGCTGGACATCCCCAGACATGAAGATGCCTAATACTAGACTTCTTCTCAATCCATAATTCATATGGGGTTTTAGCTACTGCTTTGCTTGGAACTCTATTAAGGATGTAAATTGCAGTCTTTAAGGCTTCTCCCCAAAGTGAATCTGGTAAAGAAGAATGATTTATCATACTTCTAACTATATCTATAAGGGTCCGATTTCATCTCTCAGCTACACTATTTTGACTTGGAGTCTCTGACATGGTGTACTGAGGAATGATGCCACATTCTACTAAATATTTGGCAAAAGGGTCTGGACGTTGTTAACCTAATCCATCAAATCTGTTATAGTATTCACCACCACGGTCAGATTTGACAACTTTTATTTTCTTTCCAAGTTGATTTTCAACTTCAACCTTAAAATTTTTGAATATGTCTAGTGATTGTGATT
Source organism: Cymbidium sinense (assembly GCA_021442155.1). Taxonomy (NCBI): domain Eukaryota; kingdom Viridiplantae; phylum Streptophyta; class Magnoliopsida; order Asparagales; family Orchidaceae; genus Cymbidium; species Cymbidium sinense. The sequence goes on from CM038224.1 coordinate 39,722,873, forward strand.
TCTCATAAATCAAGTATAAGTATCTATAATGAGAATAATCGTCTATGAAAGTAATAAAATATTGTTGGTTATTCCAAGTAGTTGTAGGGAATGGACAACAAATATCAGTATGAATTAACTCCAAGCTGTGTAAACTCCTATTAACACCAACTTTCTTGATATTTGTTTATTTTCCTTGATACATTCTATATAGAGTTTATCACCTAAAAAATCAAGAATTCCTCTGACACAAGTCTTTCAATTCTATGTTTAGAAATATGTCCTAAATGCTTGTGTCATAACATATATGAACTCTCATTCATTAATTTTTGTTTCGTACCAAAATTACTTGCATCCAAGGTTTCATTAATTTGTGAAGCAAAAATATCTAATTTATATAGATTATCAACCAAAGAATCAGTACCAATTATATTTGAATACTAGAGACTAAATTTTCTATTTCCAAATGAACAAGAATAACCAGATTTGTCCAAACAGGAAATAAAAATTAAATTTTGTCTAAATGGCGGCACATAAAAAGTCTCATGTAAATTCAAAATACAACTAGATTCTAAATATAATCTATATAAGCATATTGCTTCAACAGGAGCTTTATTGCCATTTCCCACATAGATGAATCTTTCAACATCAGTAGTATTTATCTCCTTAGATAACCCTGTATAGTCACACTTATGTAAGTAGTTGCACCTGTAGCTATCCACCAAGTGTGATTTAGTACTAAGGATAAATTAACTTCAGAACAAACAAAGTTAAAAAGTTTATCCTTTTTCACTAATCAATTTGCATACTTGGGACAATCTTTCTTCACATGTGACGCCTTATGCAAAAGAAAGTAACAATATTATCTTATTTCTATTGCACCTTATGTTGTGAAGTCCCTTTGTCTGCAGCTCCTTTACCTTTATAAGTCCTTTTTCTTTTAGTAATAATGTCACGAGAGAAAGTAGCTAAGTGAGCACTTTCTATTTTGTCTTGTTTCAATCTCTCTTCCTCTTGCACACATTGAGCAATGAGCTCATTAAGAGTCCATTTTTTCTTTTGAGTATTTTAACTTATCTTAAAAGGATTAAATTGTGCACAAAGAGAGATCAAAACTAAGTGCACAAGAATGTCATCAGACATCTCTAATTTTAGTGCTCTCAGTCTAGTGACAAAATTAGACATCTCCATAATGTACTTTTTTATGTTTTCATTGCTTTTGTACCGCATTGAAACAAGTTTACTAAGAATAGTACTCGCTTCGACCTTTTCAGAACTAATGAAACAGTCTATTATTTGGCTTAGAAACTTTTTAGCACATTCCTCTTTAGGCATTGCATCTCTTATGATTTCTGGAATTTAATGCTTCATGATCATAAGACTCATGCGATTAGAATGCTCCCACTTTTCAAAGTTAGCCCTTTAATCAATAGTGCTTTCTGTAGTAAGGGCGGGAGAACGTTCAGTCCGGATCATATAGTCAAGATCCATACGCCCAAGAACGATGGAGATTGCTCTTTCCATTTCTTAAAGTTAGTGTCATTGAGCACTGGAATGTTATTTAAATTGGCAGATATAGAAGAAACATTACCTAAAAAGAACAAAAATAATACTCACAATTAACAACATTGTCATTTCCATATGCATATACAATGTAAACAAAATATATGCTTGAAATAAAATATTTAATAAAATGGGCACATATATGATACCTAACACAATATTGTAATTTAGTCTTTGGACATAAAAAATAATTTGTAAATGGTACTCTTAAAATTACAGTCAACAAATATTGATAATAAATTATGCCAATAATATGTCTATCTCTCAATCGACATACTATATGCATGATTAATATAATTTTATCACATATTTATTACTGCACAAAATATGACCAAAAAATAATCTTCCATTGGGACGATTATTTTCGCATAGATTTAAATATAATCCATATGTAATATTCATATATTTCAAAAATAAATAAATTGATATAATAGATATCACTTTGGTGATACAATATTTCAATTTAAATTAATTTTGAAACAACAAATATCAACTATATTATTCCAGCAATTTCTTCAATTGATACGAACTTAAAATATTTAAAAATAATAATAATATAAATTTTAGCTAACTGTTAAAGTCAAAATAGCAAACATATTTATATTATTTTAGCTAATTGTTAAAGTCAAAATAATGAACATATGTTAGATATTTGACGAAAAGAAAAGAATGCATATATCATAATTAATTAAAAAAAACGAGTATTCTCGATTTCACAATAGAAATCCAATCCATTATGTATTAGTGAATTACAAATTATTTACCGAATGTCAAAGCAACAATTATCCATAAAATTTAAGTCAGAATATTTATATATAAATGGTTAATATTATAAAAAAAATTTGAAATAGAAAATCTTTAGAAATATTAAGCATTAAGTGTAATTATTACATTTACTTAACAAATATTTTGTTTGGAATTAATTGCACAAAGCAATTAAATATAAAATATTTTGAGATTAACAAAGGTGGATTTAAAATCTGAAATGAATATGAAACGTTATAAACGTGAATGAATATGAAAAGTTTATAACGTGAATTAATTGCATAAAGTAATTAAATGTAAAACATTTTAGATTAAGAAAGATGGATTTATAATCTAAAATGAATATGAAATGTAAATAATGCTATAGTAAACAATTATATATATAAATTATAGTATAAAATGTTAAAAATAAATAAATGTAATAAATAAACTGCAAAGCAGCAAGGCCAAACGGATGAAACTGAATTAAATGGAATAATTATAACATTTATACTAACTTATATTTATTTATATATATGGCCCTAAGGCGAAACGGATGAAATCCAATTTAATGGAATAATTATAACATTTATACTAACTTATATATATTTATATATATACCACTATAGCAAGAAAACATTTCATATTCTTTTTTTTTTTAAATCTGAAATATCGTTTCATATTATAAACGGTGGTCAGAAAAATATTTCATATTTCTTTTTTTTTAAATATGAAATATCGTTTCATATTATAAACGCTTCATATACCTTTTTTTATATTAAGATCACAATGATAAGAATAAATATATCGATTACATAAAATTTAAAATTGTGATCAAAGTATAAAGCAAATTTAGCTATATTATTTTGCTCAAAATTAATAATAGAAAAACCATCTAAAGGATATTGTTACTTCATGTAAATGACCAAATTATTTGCTCAAAAATTTTGAATCATGTATTTTGATCTAAAATTTTCAAATAATCAATACAAAAGATGAAGAGGAAAAATCATTTCTCAATGATTTAATATGATAACCGCTCTGATACCACTTGTTGAAAACATATAAAGATAAAAATAAAATTATCTAGCCCAGATCTCATGTCAAATCATCAAGAAGATTTAATCTAAGCGTCAATCCAGGAAGAACTAACGCGCATTTTGGCCTTCCACTTCTAAAGTGTTCAGAGAGAGAGAGAGAGAGCCTCTTCACTCAAGAGATACGGTAACTTCACTTTTTTAGAATAATTACTATCTTACTATGATTTTTCATTTTATTTTAGCTTATCATTAAAATAAAATAAAAATGTCCAATATACACATAATAATTCCATGTAAAATTAATAAGATGTCTCAAAAGCCTAAAATTAATTAATCTTTATTTGGTCACAAAATTAATAGGCTTAAAAATAAGATAGTGCATAATATATAATTAAATTCATATGTGATCTCACATTCAAAAATTCTCAACATTTTATTCCTTAGGTTTTTCTATATTGTGATTGCAGATGAGTCTAATGATTGCTTTTAAATTAATTTTGTGACCCAATTTTATTTTTCAGATATATATATATATATATATATATATATATATATATATATATATATATATATATATATATATATATATTAACTATCCTTATTGCACCATGTGACACTAATAATTTAAAAAAAAAAAAGAGTTAATGTTAGGACTGAGACTTGACCTGGCCTGCACGATAAAAAAAAAGTAATAAAAAAGGTGGAATAGGTTAACAAATAAATATTTCAGCCATTTTAATAGCTCGTCCCTTCAAGTTCATTTGAGTTCCAGCTTTCAGACATCAGAGTAGCTCTAGTGTTCTCTCCTTTGCAGATAGCTAATTTATTTTTTTGTAGGTGTCCATTAATGCTGAAGCGATAGGGTATTGTCTCTACCTTTTATTTTATAGCTTTGAAGTCTTCTTTTACTGTGTTATACACTTTAGGGGAAATTAGGATTTAGGATTTAAGTTTAAGCCATTTCTATAGATGATGTTGAAGTTTTATATTACATACATTTATTCTAAACTATGTACATGAACATTATGTATGTATGTTTTTTTTAGTGTATAGATAGCTCTGAACTAGTATACAAGTCTAGACCTTTGAATACGCTAAACTCTAGTTGTGTGCATGGTTTTCGTAATTATTAACATAGCTGTATGTCACGTCCAAAACATGAGACATAAGGTTTGAAAAAATCTCTTGAGTGTGACATGACTAGAGAAGGTGAAAGAGTCTCTTAGAACCATTCTAAAGTGAAGCCATAAGATACTAGAAGGTTTTGGAAGACTCCACACAATTCTAGAACTATCTGGAAGATTTTAGAAGCTTTTAGAAGAATTTAAATGTTTTGAGAATATTGTAGAAGTCTCTAAAATTCTCTAGAACCTTCTAGATATTTCGAGAATAATCTAGAATATTCTTGAATATCCAAGAATATTCTAGAATAGTGTAGATGTTTGGGAGCAATTTGGGAGACTCCAAAACTCTCCAAAATATTATAGATTATAATATATGTAAAGAGAATAGTGTGGATCATTTTAAAATACTCCACATATATGTAATGTGTAGTGTGTTCTAGAGTATTCTTAGGCATGGGAGGAGGGCTATAAATAGAACCATTTTCCCCTCATTTGTAACCATCTAAGATCCAAGAAGAGTGGGTCTCTGTGTGAGTGTATAAGGTCCAGGCCTTATAAGTTTTTCTTTGTGCTAGTAAAGTTTTTCCACTTAGTTCTCTTCTCTCTCTGTATTCTAGCCTAATGTTGTATAGAGTAAGGCTAACTTAGCACTAAAGGAGTGTGCTAAAGCCACATAAGTGACTTAGGGAAAGTCCTTCTGTGACAGTTAGTATTAGAGCCTATTTCAATCCCATTGGTAAAGTTGGTATCATAGTGGTTTAATCCTAGGGCAAAGTGGAGGCCAAGATGGTGTCGAGGCCAAGAGGTACCAGAGGAAAGGTTGGCAAGCACAGTATGGAGTCACTATGGAAAGGTTGAAGATGGCAGGAGCAACATGGTCCCATAGCATCCAAGCCAAAGGGGAAGTCCAAATAGAATATTTTTAGTTTCGATTCATGTCTACCTCAAAGGATGGAGGTTGCAAATGGCACAGGGGCTTAGAGTGCTTCAATTGGAGGAATCCTTGATGGACAATGAGGTGGAGGTGCATGAAGATATCAAGAGGGTGTTGTCTCACATGAGAGACTTGTATGAAGATGTAGCTTTGTGTAAGCATGCCTTGGCGGAGACATCCACCACCAACCATACTCATTTTGGGGAAACACACAATGCATGGAGGTTAGAGCAACAAGAGAGGTGGATTGCTCAAGGTAAGAAGGGGGCTTGCCAAGACATCACAGGGGCAATGGACAAAGGGAGGAGTAAGCCAAGGGTTGGCAAAGACTGAAAAAGATCTCATAACATCTACTTCAATTACAGAGGACCTCATTAGGCATTATCCACAGATTGCCTTAATGCTTCTAAGTCATCGAAGGGTGACAAAGGATGAGGATGGAAATTAAGTCACACAAATGGGGTTTACATTGGGGCTTCTAAGGCAAGGACATGAGTGAGACGACTCGAAAGGAGAGGAGTTGAAAGTCAAGGAAGACATCCCAAGAGATGGGGATAGCCTCGTGACTCATGGGGGTGAGTTAGAGGCTAATGTTGGGGACTCACCAAGAGGGATAATGGAAGTCCTTGAGGAGCCCATGGATGTCTTTCCAGCGGAGTGGCTTTAGGAGGTGCCAAGCCAACAGAGGAAATCCCAAGTTCTTAGTTTTCCAACAGACAATGTGGAAGCTAGACCAAGGTAGAAGACACCAAATACAAGGAAGGACCCCTTGAAGGGCAAGAGAAGTCTCTTGACATCCCTTAGATGGGCTAAGGAGCTTATACCCAAGGAAGACAAGTTGTGGGGGCAAGCGAATGTTCTCAAGAGGTTCAAGGGAGTCGTGCTTAAGGAGTGATCTACAAAGTTACCACCATAGATGGAAGACATAATAGCAAAAAGGCCAAAGAAGGGTCAACCTGATTTAGAAGTGAGGAGGTCCAAGGGTTAGAGGATGACTAGAGACAACACCCAATGCAATTGTAAAGGATCTCATGAAGAAGGCATTTTAAGGATAGTTGGGAGAGGATGTTGCTCTCAAAATATGAGACATGAGATTTGGCAAAATCTCTTGGATGTGACTTGGCTAGAGGAGGTGAAAGAGTCCCATGAAACCAGTCTAAAGTGGAGTCCCATGACACTAAAAGGATATGAAAGACTCTACACAAGTCTAAAACTATATGAAAGATTTTATAAGCTTTTTGAAAACTTTAGATGTTTTGAGATTATTCTAGAATTCTATAGAATTCTCTAGAATTCTCTAGAATTCTCTAGAACCTTTCAGATATTTCAAGAATAATCTAGAATAAACTCAAATATCTTAAAATATTCTAGAATAAGTTTGGGAGTAATATGAGAGACTCCAAACTCTCTTAAATATAATATATATTATAATAAATGTAAAGGGAATAATGTGGAGTGTTCTAAAATATTCCATAGATATGTAATGCGTAGTATGTTTTAGAGTATTGTTAGGCATGGGAGGAGGGCTATATATATGACTATTCCCCCTTATTTGTAACCATCCAAGATCTAAGAATAATGGGTCTAAGTGTGAGTATGTAAGGTCTAAGCCTTGTAATCTCTTCTTCATTCTAGTAAAGCTTTTCCACTTGTTTCTCCTCTCTCTATGCTTTCTATCCTAATGTTGTGTGAGTGTAAGGATGACTTAGCATTAAGGGAAGGTGTTAAGGTTGTATGGGTGACTTAAAGAAAGTCTATCCATGACATATAACCACTGTCAGGAATTGTGTACACACCTATTATGTACTACTACGTACAAAGATGTTAAGCTCTATATATAGTTACTAGAGCTATACACAAAATTGCTAAGTATAAATATTTTCACAGCTACTATGGTGTGTACACAGCTGCTATGTATATTTTTGGTACGCAATTGCTGTGTTTTGTTGTGAAAATAGTTGAGTGACTTGTGAACACAACTTCTTTGTATCATTATGGTAGACAATTGTAATGTATTATTATGTACACAACTACTATAGCTATGTACACTACTAATGTGTATTACAGTGATACATAGCTGATGTATATTGATATGTCCATAATTGCTAGAACTGTGTACATAACTATTACATATTAATGTGTGCAAACCTGGTAGAGATGTGTACACATGTTCTGGGTATTTCCTAGGTAGATAGATATTGTGCATTGTTCGTACGTAGTTGCTAAAGTTGTGTACACAACTTTTGTGTATGGTCTACATACACAGCTGGTGTGTATTATTTTGTACACAAGTAACGTGTATTGCCTTGGTAGATAGCAGGTGTACATTACTATGTACACATTTTCTATTATTGTGTCCATAGTTAACATGACTAAAAAGTATACACAAATGCATGTATCAAATCAAATAACATAATGATAAGTAGAGTATCATTCTCACGAGAATTATGTGTCAAATTTTTAAGTTAACTACTAGTCATCTACGTTGTACTTTTTATCCAACCAAATAATAATGTAAAAGCACAAACACTTTTAAATTTTTAAAATAATAAATTGTTATATTTTAACTATAAGTAGGTGTTTTATTTTCAATAAAGTAAATTAGTACTATGATTTTATGTAATTTTGATGTTATCTTGATTAAATTTAAGTTTGTGTTAGGCACAGAGCAATGACGTAGGTGCTGCTTATATTTCTACCTTTTAAATATGTAGTTTCAGCTAGGAGCATAAATTCTACATTATTTATCTCTAGACCAATACAACCAACCCAATCCCTTTAACCAGTTTTCTACCTAGTGCTAATTAAATTTTGAAAGGTTGTTTTCTCCTTATCTCACTTGAATTGCTTATGCGTCATGCAATTAAGTGTATCACACTGTCACCTAATAGTACACCCATTTGTTTTTCCCTACTATTCTTCTAAGACTCTCTTGATGACTCTAAGGGACTGCTTGGGGCAGTTGTAGCTTTTTGAAAAGCTAGTTGTAAAGCTGCTATGGAGAAAGAAACTTTTTGAAAAAGCTATCATGTGTGTTACAAATATTTTTTTTTTGAAAAATTTAAAAAGCAGCTTTCTAATAACCACCACACTTTAACTAGTTCTGTAAAATAGCTTTTTCACTATAAAATCTTTTGAAAAGTAGCCAAAAAGTTGGTAGCTAAATAAAATTACTTTGCTTTCTGGCTGCTTTCTAAAAAAGCAAAGTAGCCAGAAAGCTATCCCAAACATACCATAAATTGCAATTAATTTTAACATTATAATTGGTCGTATTGTAAGTAAATGAAAGCCAACAGTAATGTACACTAATCGCTTGCATGGGACTCACCTGGATATAGTCAACAAGGGACTCACCTGGGTGTTGTTGTGCTACAACGAGATCGCCAACGGTAACCCTTTGCTGAGCTTCAGGAAACCTTTTGATAAAGAGTTGCTCCAACTCAGCAATTATCTTTACTAAACCAATAGGAATTTTAACATACCAATCAAAAGCTATCCCTGCTAGGCTACTAAGAAAGAGGCAGAATAGCAAAGCATCGTTGCCATCGGCATTGCAACAACTGGCCCTAAAGTGTGCAATATGCCCACTGTCATCAAAACTCTTGAAGGAAGGTAGCATGAAACCCTTGGGATATTGGATTGCATCGAATTCCTCCAGCTAGGGTCTACCCTTTGGAACTGATGATCCTCCCCGGGCTTGAGCCAATGCTTCCTTCACCTGCTGCTCAACCATAGATATGATGTCTTTCTCCTGTATGGAGGTACTTTCCACTACCTTCCTATACATGCTAGTGATACCTTGCTCGATGGGAGGTAAGGTCTTGGTTGGGTCCAAGACATGCACTAACTCTAGCTGACTAATATTAGCTGTAGTAGGATGAACTGCTGGGGCTTATTTCTGAAGTACTAAGACTGCTGCTAACAAATCCTCAAATTGCCTTGCCATCCTATCTATTTGTTAGTCTTTCTGTTTTAACTGATATCGGAGGTGTTGGGCTGATTGGGCTGTGTCTTCCTGCTCAACCTCATCACCTTCCATAGCCTACTACTCTCTGAGAAGGGATCCTCTGGTATTTACCATGCAAACCCTGGTTGTGTCTCCCAATAAATCATCTTCATTGGGATCAAATTTGATCTTCTCCTCATCAGACCAGTCATACCCCATAATTTCTTTCATTTCTATAAGATAATGTGTCACTATGTCCTCAAGAGAATGATCAATCTGAACGGGCACAAATGATTTTGGCTGACCGGTGTGATCACTGTCATGTACTGAGAGGCACCAGACTTCCCTTGCTACTGGAGAATCAATCCTATGAGGACTATACTCACTAGAAGAGACACACTCCTAACTGTCACTGACTCTAAAAGAGGTGACACTCCTAGGAGGTTCTACTATCATCAGTGCCACTGGGCTATCATTTGCTCCCTCTGTAACAACGGCCACCATCTTTGTGTCCTGCTGAACTAGTGGTGTTGGTGAAGGGATGACCACTATGCTTCGGGGTCACCATTCCTTCCGCACAACAACTGAGGAAAAAGGTCAAGCAGGAGAGCGCCCGCCACAGTAGGTGGTGTAGATGGAATAGGATCCCTTGGCCATAGTCGGATCACCAACGGGGTACGCTTCACCCTGGATATGGCCTTCATAGCCTTCGGCGGAATTGGAGATACAACGTGAATGGGTGACAGTGGACAGGGGGTAGAGCTGTGTGGTAGAGACAACACCGACTCTCTTAGGATTGGGACCCTCTTCCTATGATGGGTCATCCTTGTAAGCAAAATATTATCTGTATGATCGATGCGGGTAGTGCGCCAATCAGGTAAATCAATGAGTGCGGAGGCCCCTGACTGTCGACCAAACCTCTACCTTTCTTGGCTAGTGATATGTACTGAAGTGTGGGTCTCTCTAGCCCTCTCTTGCCATAGGTGCTTCCCCACACTGAGGAGAATTATGTCAAATCAAATTGAGCTCCGGACTCAAAATGTCCATAAGCTCCACCAACCTGGCGTAGAACTCATCAGAGGCCAGCATACAACCTCCTACTCTGGCTAACTAGGGGCTAGTACTGAACCGATGGTAGAGGTGAAGTATGGATCCTCCTAACATCCTCTCTATCAGACCCAGAGAAAGGATGAAACGGGTTCGCTATAACTAGCAGGGAAATCAGAGTGGGCACCTCCTCTACAGCTGACCGTGTAGCGGCCTCCATCTCCCTGGCAATACGTGTATGATACCACTTAATCAAGCAATTTTTATTTCTCCTCTGAGTCCTGATAAGGTGAGTAGAGTAAGAACTAGACCCAACCTCAAAGGCTGGGAAGAAATCTCTAGGATCAGAGGAGCCTTACCCTTAGAGGGTGCAAATGAGTGGGTGCTAGCCCTTACTATGGCAGCAGGGGAAACCACAAGATGCGTAGGCCCTGTCACTATCACTGGCACTAGCCCTTCTGGAACTAATGGAACTACCACTGCTTTCCTCTTTAGTGAGGGGAAGTCATAATCCAATGGCAAATCAAACTGAATGATCGGCTTCTGCCTGGCCACCGCAATCCTGCTAACAATTGTGAGGGGAGTGCCCTCACAGGTGATCCTCACCCCCTCAAAACCTCTGTCGAAATGAATGTGATGCGTGTGATCTGTTCAGGGGAGATTGGTCAGATCTAAGGCCAAGTCCATGCCGTAGGGGAAAGTAAACACAAACTTCTGTGAGACTGCCATTATAGTCAACTGAAAACTAAAAAACTAAACTGTAGCTACAACTGAGACAAATGCTGAGAATTTGCAATATTGGTAACAAGCTTGGATCAGATTTATGTTTTGTTGATTTTTGAATTTGAATTTTAAAATTTGAACCCACATTTAACATCTTGGAAGTGTTTAGTGGGGTTCAAATGGATTTAGAGAAGAATTAGAGATTTTATTGGAAAGAGGAATTTTTGAATATGAATCCAATTTCAATAAATTTGGGTATGTTGAAAATGGGTTCAAATATTTTTAGAAAGATGCTTCCATAGGTTCATGTTTGAAATTAGGTTTTTATTTGAGGACCATTTTCTTTAACAAATTTGAGTATGTTAAAGTAAGGGTCAATTGGTTTTATTTTTGATTTGGTATTTTGGAATTCACTCACTTAGCAATTTTGGGTATGCTAAGTGAGGTGTTTGAAAATAATTATTTCTTTTTTCTTTGTTTGTTTTATCTTGTGAATTATTGTTGATTTTGAAAATTGGAATTCCCACTTAGCAAATTTAGGTATGCTAAATTAAGAACCCAAGTGTGTTTTACTTTTTGAAAGATTTTTGAAAATAGGATTCTTAGCAAATTTGAGTATGCTAAGGAAATCCTAAAGTGTTTCGTTTATTTTTGATATTTTGATTTTTGTAAAAGTGGGATCCTTAACAAATTTGGGTATGCTAAGGAAATCCTAATGTGTTTCTTTTTTTTTTTTTTTTGCTTTTGATTTATTTTTTTATTGAAAGTGGAGACTTCACTTTAGCAAATATGGTATGCTAAAAAAAATGAAGTTCCACTTATTTTTGTGAAATGGAAATTTTACATAGCAAATTTGAGTATGCTAAATGAAATTTCAAAAGATGTGTTTAATTTCTTTTTATTTTTTGTGTTTTGGTTTTTGAAAAGGGGAGACTTCATTTTAGCAAATGGGGTATGCTAAATTGAAGTTCCAAATATGTTTTTTCTGAAATTTTTTGTGGAATGGATATTTCACATAGCAAATTTGAGTATGCTAAATGAAATTTTCAAAAGAGTGTTTCAAAATTTATTTTTGGAAAAATCAAGATTTCATTTTAGCAAATGGGATATGCTAGAATGAAGTTTGAAATGTATTTTGAAAATTTTTGTTTCTTGTTGATTTTTGAAAAGGGAGATTTCCATTTAACAAATTTGGGTATGTAAGAAGGAAATCAATTGTGTTTTATTTTTCAAAGATGCATATTTTGAATGTGATTGTTGCTTTTTGAAAAAGGAAATCACAACCTAATCATATGTGGAATATGTTAAGTGTGGATTTCAAAGTGATGCCATTTTATTTGGAAATGAAATTTTCTTTCAATAAATTTGGGTATATGGAATGGTGATATTCATATGTGCTTTTGAAAAATTTAGTTTTGTTTAAAAATGAAACTTCCATTCAATAAATATGGGCATATTGAATGGAAAGGTTCATATGTGCTTTTTGAAAATTTTATTTTTGAGTTTTTTTGAAAAATGAGACCTTCACCCAATAAATGTGGGTATATTGAATGGAGAGGTTTCATATGTGCTTTTTGAAAATATGAAAATCCCAACCTAACACATGTGGAATGTATTAGGTGGAAGTCCAAAGTTATGATTTTGCTTGAAGAGGTAATATCCATTCAATACATTTGGATGTATTGAATGGAAAGGCCCATCTTCAAATTTTCTGCTTTTGAAAATATGATTGTTGAATTTGTTTTTTTTTAAATGAGGTCTTCACAAAAAATGAATTGAGTGAAGAAACTGATTTGTATATTCAGAAAATGTAATTGTTGGAATTTTATTTTTGTAAAGATGATCTTACATATAAGAATCATAAAGATTGTTAGATGAAGATGATTTAGGAAAAATTTTGTGCAAAATATTTCATTATGTGCTTTTTTTTGAAAGAGTGCTTCTTGAAAAGCATGATTTTTTATGAGGATTTAGTTTATCTTTATTATTTAAAAATGAACCTTTCTTTACCATAGAAATTATAAGGAGAAAGTCTTTAAATATTTTCTTTTTATTAGATCTTTTTATTTTTACCCATTGGAGAACCCAATGGGAGTTTTAAGACCAACACAGGGTGAGGTCATAAAACCTACGGATGTTGGCTAGCTTAACTTAAGAATAAAATAAGCTAAGTGTCAACAGAACCAAGGATAGTCTTGGATTCATATCAAAGTATAAACCCACTATCAATACTTAGAGACAACGATCATTTATCAAAGATGGAGAGAGGAACCATCAACTGTGGAGTCGCCAGAAAAATCTGTGGTAAAATTTTAAAAATATTTCTAAAGAGTAAAATATACTTCCATCTTCACTTTATGTGGAATAAAATGAAGATCGAAATATACATCTCCTTTTTATGCACTTTTTACACCACGTAGATCCATAGATGTTCTTATTGAGTGTGATCAGGTACGACATTGAGGAGATGTGTACTATCTTTAAAGATAGAAGTCACCACGCTACAATAGACCTAATCACCTCAACAAGGAATCTTAAGGACAATAGGTCTGCATGTGTACCAAAGATACTTCCCCTACATTACATGGAAAAGTAAAGTGTAGTTTATTTTAAACTGGGTTCATTAAGTTCCCTACAGGGGCAACCCCCATAGTTAATTAAATCATAAGGAATGAGATCCCTTAGGAATACTCTCGATTAAGGTAAATGATCATTGTCTCTAAAGATTTCAATAGGTAGGACTATCAATCGATTAGTTTATTTTAAAAGATCAAATGGGATTGATTAAAGAGAGGGAGTTTTTATCAAAGCCAAAGGAAGACAAGTAGGAGATGTTCATGATGCTAAGAAACCTAGCGAGCATCTCAAACTATCATATAGTTGGGCTTTATATTTTAAAATTGAACTATTCATTTGAGTTAACTTTTTATTACAAGTTTAGGACTTATGATTCCATAACACAAGATTATGGAAACACTTAAGAGGTGATGATTTATGCATATGGCTCATGGAAGAGAGAATCAACCTCAAAACCTAAATCTATGGAGTTTTGGTGAGGGCCGAAAGCACGATCTAAATCTAAGGCAAAAAAGTTGGTATTTTATTTGCCTCTGCAAGAGAGTACAAACCACCCGACTACTTGGACTTACAACCACATGGGAGTGGCCACCAACTAACTCCACCTATGATTTTAAATTCATGTGGGCAAGTCATATGCTTTATGCAAGATAGCTAGGCTGTTGTTTATTTAGAAAGAGACTAAGTCCTTAAACTCACTCCTTAAAGAGATTAGATCATGTAAGGACATGCTTCAAATGACCTAAATCTAATGCAAATCATATTACATTTTTATTTTCATTTTTGGACAATCATTTGACTCTGGATTATAGGATTCATATGCCTAATGCATGAGAAGTAAGATTATTGGCCAAAATCAGTGAGAATGGAGGAGGTGTATTTCCACATTGGCTCTCAAAGGTCAAGCCAAGTTTCTCTAACAAAGGTGGAAGCCCTCCAATAAAGAGTGAAAATAATATGCATTTGTGCATGATGTTATAAAAGAAATACTCATCCAACTAAGGGGTTGCTAATTCTTTTATCTTGATTTTTAGCCTAAGCTGTAGATGAGGTTATGAATTCTTTATTTTAGTTTTGAATTGATTTATTTGGTAGAATATTTAGTTTTCCCTAAGAGCCTAATCCACATCCAGACCATACATCAAGCAAGGGAGAAATTAGGAAAAAGATGCCATCTTAATGCACAAGCTAAACAAATCATCAATCAATGTATAAAGCTAACGCAAAAGAATAAGAGGCCATTTGTGGTCGGGCACCACCGCACAAATCCGAAAGCAAATTTGGTAGCAAGCTCTACCCTTATACAACCCAGATTGTAAATGAATTAAGTACAATTAAGAAAGGAATTCATTGTTATGGGAGTCTTTAAGCTTCATTTCTTCATTCTTCTTTTCTTCTTTCTATTCTTTTTCTTCTTTCTTCTTTGGTTCCTTCTTTTGGATGGTTGGAAGGTGTTTCCTCTAGAGGATTCACATGGTACATAAGATGGTAATCTTATGACCAATGCTCATCCTAATCCCCATAACAATCATTCCAAAATCTTAATTGCAAAAAAATTACATCAAAAAGGAAAAGTAAATCTAGCTAACACTTATAAAATAGAGATTAGCTAAACAAACCACATAAATCCCAAGCATGTATATTGGACTTATCACCCCACACATGGGTGACTAAGTCCACCTGGCCTATTAGATTATGCTTAGGGGTATAAGAACCTGTACAACAAAATTAATTATATTTTTATTACAACGCCCCCTTAAGCACAATCTCATGCAGAAAATAATGATTAAAATAAATCATCCTACCATTCATTCTATGCACATTCACCGTAACATCCAGACTAAAAAATATATAAGAAAAAAAACTAGACATCAAACCATGCATCACCCTAACCTAAAGCTAGAAGTGGTGACTTAGTCTAAATGTGTGTGCTTTAGAAGGTTTGTGTGGTATGCTTAACTATGGCTTTAGGGTTTATATTTTTAAATGTGAAAGTGTTCAACTTAGAGGATGGTTTCATTTAAGTTATTTTATTGATTTGGGTTGATTTTATTTTATTTTTTTATTTAGTTTGAATGAATCCTACAATTAATTATTAAGTTTTAAAGAGAGGGAAAAAAGAAGAGAACTTCTCTTTCCTCCCCTATCTTAAGTAATTTCTAAAGTGGATTTATGCTTAGTTTCATTTAGTGAATATTTTATTATATGTTTTAATAAATCCTAAGTTTAGATCAATTCTAAACAAACTTATTCAAAAGAAAGGCATTTTAAAATTAAGTAAAGTGAACTAAATTCACAAAATACACATCACTTCATTTATTCTCCAACATGTATAACATGCATATGGATGAATACTAAGCATTTCTATACATACAAATGAGAAATTTTAGTACACCTTATAATGAATTCCAAGTAGTTTACTTAAGAACATTTGAATGCTTATGATGCATGATTTTTGTTAAGCAGAAAAGGGGTTTCTTATCCAATATTCACATGCACATATGAATGTATGGAGGGCATAAGTGAGTATGACACCATTGTTAACTAGTGGTGTAAGGTACAAGACCTACTTAGGGATACTTAAAGCCTCACAACTTTGGGGTTGTCCAAACTAATATACCATTTTCCTTAAATGCATATGTATAAAAGAAATGAATGGAAAAGAAAAATGTAAAAGTTTGTACTTGATTGTTTATTTTATTTATGCAATTTATATGTGCAAGTGTAGATATCCCTCTTAAGTAATAGCATAGGAATGAATAGAAAATGGAATTAGGCATGTCTTAGGTTCTTTTTAAACGAACTAAATACTTTGCCAAATCCTACTCAAGGGAGAAGGAAAATTACACTAAGAACATCCTTATATTTTACTCACATACAAGATTATAAATAAAATATAAGTAACAAACTTTTAGTTTTGGTAATTAATTTATATATTTTGATAATAATTTGGATTTAATAATGATAATAGCCACGCATATTTTTATTTTAGCCAAAACATGCAATTTGACATAAAAGAAACATTTCACTTTCATTTTGATTTTTGAAAAGAATGAATGCATGAAATTCATATGACATACACATTTAGCATGTTGGGAAGGAACTAAAATGATGAAAGCATGTAAATACATTCACCTTAGTTAATTCCTAAAGATAATCTTATGAAATAAGAAAGCTTAAAGCAAATCAAATTATTTTTAAAGAAGGTTTTGTTTTGTTTTGAATTTGATTTAGTTTAACAAATGTGAGGTGAGTTTCTTATTCTTAACCCATTCCCACATGTGTATGATATTTAAATTCAATTTTTAAATGATTAGATCCATTTTATATTTGGATTAGGTTAATGTATGAATTAAGTGTATTAATTACACCTTACCTAAACCACCTTAGCATATTTAATCAAGTAATCATGTGCCAATGAGATGACATAAAACCTCACAAGAAATTTAAATTTTCAATGCACTTAGGAAGAAAAGGCCTAATGCAATTTGGCTGATGATTAGTGATTAAGGGGTTTAACTTAAGAAATTTTATAACCCCTCTCACACATATGAGTTAGATTTTGATTTTCTTAATGTACTTAGGCTTTTAAACACCTAAGTATCTTTCCAAGATAGATTAATTAAGTTCTAGAAGGTTTTAGAATTTTATGAAATTAATTAAGGGTGTAATTAGTGAATTAACCCTTCATTAAGGATGGATTAAGGAATAAAAGGGAGTTTGGAGAATATCTCAAGGAAATATCCCAAAATAATTCCCTAAACCTCACATTCACTTAATCAAAACTTAATTGACTCAATTAGAGGATTAAACTACTAATTATGCCCTTAATTAAGCTTAGTTATATTAAGGGAGTAATTAAGGAATGAACTAGCAATTCCGTGAATTAAGCCACTAATAAATCCCAAGAAAATTAGGGGAGGCAGGAGTCATTCCACTAATTGAGCTTAAGAGGTTTGGGATTAATCAGAGGAGTAATTAAAGGGTAATTAGAAAATTAACATTCCCAATAAAACCCAAATTCAAAAAAAAATACTATTCAAAATCCATTGAAATTAATTTTAGAATATTTTATGTTCAGTTATCTTTCATATGAATTTAATTTCATTTTTGTCTTCTTTTCTATACTTAGATATGAATTTTAGAAGAATTACTGATTAATTAGCAATTATTTAATCCCTAATTATCTTATTAATCCCGTCGGTGCCACGTGTGCTGTTGACGCGACATGTGCTTTACATGTGACGTGATAGATTGGGTATTTAACCCACCACATCATAACGCCATGGATCAAGGATCGGATGGCTAAGATTAAAGCTGCGGATCTGAGGGAGGAAAATATAGATATTACAAATTTTAATCTCGGCTGTCCATCCAAAACACACGGATGGATGGCCAGAGATCCATCCTTGCAACTCTTTGTGAGCCATGGAAGCCGTCCATGTTTGAAGCCATGATTTGAGCTCGATTGAGCTCAGATTGGGATGAAACTCAACCCACGCCATCAACATACAACCTAGATCACATCTAATAGCTAAGATTCTATGGGATTAACATTCACTTCCCAAAGCTCCAAACCATAGCTAGATTAAGCTCAAAAAATGGCTAACCTCACTAAAGGTGATCACCGGTGCTGGATTCCCTTGGAGAAGCTTCATCTGGTTAAGACGAAGCTTTGTTGAAGGTTTGAGCTCTTGAAATTGAGTGGATGCTTCTATGGACCAACTCCCCTTTGCCTTGAACTCGGTCTTAATCAAGGTTGCTCCTCTCTTGCTTTAGGAACTTAGGAAAGAGCTTGGGTGAGCTTGATTGGGGTCCCTAAGGGAGTGTGCAAAGGGAATTGCACTGGTTTTGAGTGTGGAGTGAATTTGGTTTTTGGAGCTCCCATGTTTTCATACTATGAAAACCGAGAAGATGAAATTTGATTTCACTCTTAGAAGCTTGAGGAGGCTGAGGAATTGCTTCTTTGACTTCCCTAGGTTCAATTGAATTGAGGAATGTGTGAATCAAATGAAATTAGGGGGAGTATATCTCCCCCTAAAAAAATCGGATGGCCGAAGCTTGCCATGCCATTTTTGATCAATTTCCTTGATTTAGTGAGTTCGTTAAGCTATTATTTGAGTCATTGAATTTAGTTTGTCCAGAGGAGAGGAATGGTGAACTCGCCATGTGCTCAAAATAAGAGGCATGATTCCCAAGTGGCCATTTCAAGGCATGTGGTCAGTTTAGCCATTGGGCTAGGTTGGGCTAATCCAAATCCATTGGGTTGGCTACACCACACTCCCTAGTGCTCACTTGATCCACTAAGAGAGTGTCAAGTGGGTATGAAGAGGATTTGACCAAATTCCAAGTGGAATTGGCCAAAATTTACCCTATGTCCTAGGGGTAAAATAGTCATTTGACCTTTCTTTCAGTTTGGGTATATTTGTTATGATGAGAAAATAGGTTTGGCCAAGTTTTATTGAATTTGGAGTTGGTTTGATGTGATTTGGCTCATGTTGACTAATTTAGGTCAAAATGAGTCAACTGGGTCAAGTTAACAAAGTGGTCAAATTGGGTCAAACCAAAGGTTGGATCAAGTTCATCTGACCATTTGAAATATTTTGGTGACTTTGGTTTGATTCAATTTGGTTCAAGATTTAATTTGGTTCATATGATTTCATTTAGGTCAAATGGGTCAAGTTGACCAATTTGGCCCATTTGACCTATTTGAGCTAGGTCATGGGTAAGTTTAGGTTTGATTGGTCATATGAAGTGGATTGGTATCTTTGTTTCCAATCAATTTTAGTTATGTTTGAATTTGGCTCAATATGACCCTTTAGGTTAAGTTGGGTTCATGGTCAATTGGGCTAGGTTTGATCTAGTGGGCCAATTGGAGCTTTAGTCAAGTTCAACAATCATTTTGGAATGAACTTGACCCATTGGTTTCAATCAATTTGGCTTAGATCAAGTTTTGACATATTTTGACTTTTTTAGGTCAAGTTGGGTCAACTTGGGTTAAGTAGCCAATTGGGCTAGGTTAGGCTCAAATGTTGACTTGGTCAAGTTCAAACATTGATCATGAATGAACTTAGATCATTGATTTAAATCAATTTGGCCTATGGTGGATTTTGGCTATGTTGGGTTTCATTTTGGCTAAGTATTGACTTGGTCAACCCTTAGGTTTGAGTTGGTTTGACCCAATTTGAGTGATTGATCATCTCATGATGACTATTGATCATGATGAGAGGCTTAAGTGAGTTTGATTAAATCTAATTTGGTTAGGATTAGAATTTGGCTCATAAGGGTACTTTAGGTCACTTTGGGTCAAGTGAGCCTAAGTGGGTCAAATAGCTTGGTCAAAACTTGAATTGAGTTTGATTGAACTCACATATGGACTTATGATTGAAATGTAAATACATTTGTAAGTGGTTTGAAGTCAAATGGGTTTTGATTCATTTGACATTTTCAAATTTAAAGGGTGAAAATGAAATGGATTTTAGCTTGGATTGGGTTTTGGTTAAGTGATTGAAGTTTGTATTTATATTTGGATACATGATTAAAGGATTGATTGAATCATGAAGAAAAATTAAGATTTTGGCTTGGTTTGAAGTTGATTTGGCTAAGTTCAAGAATTTGACTTCAAAGGCTTAGGTTGGATTTTGATTGAATTTGAGTTTGATTTTTGGAGTTGGTTTTGATTGTTTGAATTTATATTTTATTTATATATGTGAATATAAATGAGAATATAAATGGGTTATGAAAAAATTTCAAGAGTTTGAAGTCATTTGAACATGATCTAGGCTAAGTTCCTAAGAGAAAATCAAGGTGACTTAGGAAAGATTTATGAATTGAACTTGAATTTTGGATTTAGTTTGATTGATTTGAATTTATATTCCATTTATATATGTGAATATAAATGAGAATATAAATGGGCTGTGAGAAAATTTTATGAGTTTGAATTGATTAGAAGATGATTTAGGCTTAGTCCTTTAGAGGGAATTAATGACTTAAGAAGGATTTTGAATTAGGAATTTGAATTTTGGATTTGATTTGAATTTACATTTCACTTATATATGTGAATACAAATGAGAATATAAATGAGTTATGAGAAAATTTCATGAATTTGAATTGATTTAAAATGATTTTGGCTAAGTCCATGAAGCGAAATCAAAGGACTTTGGCAAGATTTGGAATTTGGAATTTCAACTTGGAATTTGATTTGAATTTATATTTCATTTATATATGTGAATATAAATGAGAATATAAATGGGTTATGGGAAAATTTTATGAATTTCAATTAATTTGAAGATGATTTTTAGGCTAAGTCCTTAAGAGGGAAATTAAGGACTTAGGAAATATTTGGAATTTGGAATTTCAATCATGGGTTTCAATCATGGATTTCAATCATGGGTTTCAATATGGCATTGATTTGAGTTTGGAAAAAAAATCAATTATGATTGAATTGATTTAGGTTTCATGTTGATTTAAGTTGGAGTTTGACTTGAAGGAAGGAAGTAAGGAAAGTGGTTCAAGCCATGTGTGGCAAAAATTTTCCTAACACCCCAAGGCATGACCTATTCCTATGGCTAACTCTTCTAAGACTCTAAGGTTAGGTTGAGTGTCCACCTAATCACTAGATGTGTCTTAAGACTAAGGATCTCTTAAAGTCTAAGATAAGTCCTATGTCTAAGATGAAGGGGTTGAGAACTCATTCTACAAATAAGGTCAACACATACTTATTGGTTTGCCCCTGAAATGTCCTCCAAAAATTGCTCAAACCATTTTTAGAACTGTTGAAACTACTTTATTTGGACAATAGACGTCATGATTTTGCATTATGGTGCTAAATGTAGCATTGTAGTGCTAGTCCTCTAGCACCAAGGCACTGCCTTTACTATCTTGAGTCCTCATTTTGGTCTTCTCACTGCATCGCAATGTTCATTTTCCAATACCTAGACACTCAACTTCTGTCTCCACACTAAAGTTTTCTAAATCCTTAGAACTGTGGTCTTGATTTTTTGGTGCCTAGGCATTGGGCCCTCTATTTTAGGGTTCAAATTGGTGTTGGTTCAGCACCAAACAATGCCGTGATGTTGGGCCCAATTTTTATAATTTCATATATAATTTGATATTTTTCTATTTCAACACAAAAATAAATTATATAAGTACATTTTTTACATATTTTAAGCATGATATAGGCATTAAAGATAATAAAATATTCACATAATTTGTGCAAGTCAAATACCCATAAGCTCAAACCATTACTTATCCTCAAATAATCTAATACTCTTAATAAATCCTTGGAGTTTTTTGTATGACTTAAATTTTGAAAAATTAAATACTCTTGAAATGTCTTTAATTTGAAATTTAAGATTTACAATTATACTATTTAGTATGAAGATATCCCAATTATATTAACCCAAAATTTTAGCCAAACTAATATTTTTTATATTAGAAATTTCAATGCATTTTAAGTATATAATTAATTCTTATGAGTGTTAATAAATTGCTTCTAATAAATATGATATCTTATTAGATAAATAATCACAGTCTAGATTTTGCCCTTGAAAGTCAACAGATTAAGTTACTTGTAAAAATTTTGTTAATTTGCTAACATTATAGATGACTGTTAATAGTTTTATAAGTATGATACTCAGCCTCAAGTTTTTTTAAGCACAATTTTTCATCTTGTAGTTTTGTCACCATATTGGCTTTGTTGACCAATTGACAAAATTGGACCAAAGGATTATTGGATTATGTTCAAATGATGATTAGGATTATGTTAGTGCAATTGGTTTAATCCAATTTAAACTAGATCTCAATTTGGCACAAATGGGCTCATATGGGAAAATGGGTTAGGTTAATCAATTTGGCCAAATTGGTTGCAATTAGAAGTTGAGTTATGTTCAATTATCACTTTAAGGTTAATTGTAGGTGGTTGGTTTACTTCAGATTTAATTGAATTTTAGCTCAATTTGACATTTTAGGTCAAATTGGGTTAGGTTAGATCAAAGGGGTCAATTAGCTCAATTGGGTTCACTTAGGTGTCAAGTCATATTGGATAATTATTTTGGGAGTGATTGTAATGATTGGTTCAACCCAATTTAGATTGAATCAAGGTTTGGTTTAATGTAACTCCTTTAGGTCAGATTGAGTCAAATGAGTCAAGTGAGTCAATTGGCCAAGTGGATTTATATGGGTCAAATGGGTAAGGTTAGTCAATTTAACCAAATTGGTTGATGTTCAATTATCACTTTAAGGATGATTGTAAGTGATGATTTGGTTTAATTTGGATTTAATTAGATTTTAGCTCAATTTTACCTTTTTAGGTCAAATTGGGTGAGGATATGTCAAAGGGGTCGATTGGCTCAATTGAACTCATTTAAGTGTCGATCATATTTGATAATCATTTTAGAAGTGAATATAATGATTGGCACAACCCAATTTGGATTGAAATAAGGTTTGGATTAACTTTCCCATTTAGGTCAAATTGAGCCAAATGAGTCAAGTGAGTCAACTAGCCAAATTGAGCTTAGATTAGACTTCAATTATGCTTGATCTAAGTTGAGAATGGTTTAGGCAAGGTTAGTTTTATGTGGTTTGGATCAATTTGGAGTTTAATCCCTTTAGGCGCAAATGGGTCATCTTGGGCCAATTAGACCAATTGGTCAAATTGGACCTCAAATAAGTGTGATTTGGATATCATTAGTATTTGGAATGACATGTGATTGATTGGCCATGATCAAATTTGATTTTATCAATATTTCAATCAAAATTCCTTGAAAGGGTGAAATGGCCTAATTAGGTCAAGTGCACCAACTTTGTCATTTGGCCAATTGTGCTTGTCTTCTATTTGACTCGATGTGTTTGAAGTCACCTAAGACTATGTGATTGAATGAGTTTGATGTGTTATGATTTCTATTAGATTATGCTAAGTGGGGTCCACTAAGTATTGCTAGAGTTTGATCCTAGGGTTAGGCTTTATGAGTCTTCTTAGTTTAGGCTTTGTGTCCTCCTAACCACTAGAAATGTCTTAACCCTAAGTTTAGAAGGCCTTGGTGCCTAGATTAAAATCCTAGGACTAAGAGAGTGGGTGTCAACCTCACTAAAAGTGAGGTCAATAAATAGCTTTATATATAATTAACGTATAAACATCTTCAAGAGTTATATACACAATAGCTATGTACACATCACCTATGCTCCAAAAAAGCTATATATAAAGCTATTGGGTGTTTCTATATACACTAGAGATGTGAATATATCTTTGTTGAAAATATATGTATATACAGTTGTGGTGTTTATTTTCGGATGCGTCGGGTGGACACCACGCAGATCGTAGGGGGTACTTATTGAAGTGATTGGGTACGACATTAAGATATGATGTATTATCTCAAAAGATAGAAATATCACTGTATAATGGACCTAATCACCTAATAAGGACTCCTAAGGCATGATGTCTCTTCGAATATACCAGATTCTTCTCCTACTTTACATAAAAAAAGTTAAGTAGAGTTTATTTTATGTCGGGTTCTTTGTTCCCTATGGAGGCAAGCCTCCATAGTTAATTACATCCAAGGAAATGTGATTGACTAAGAAAACTCTCAATTAATATAGTCAATTCAAATGGGATTGTTCAATTGAAAGACTTATTTTAAAATCCAAAGGAAGATAAGTAGAAAATGCTTATAATATTAGAAAGCCTAGTGAGAAATCCAACCTATCCTATGGTGAGGTTTTATAGTTTTGAAATTGAGGGAATTTATTTTATTTGAATTGGACTTTTATTAGATTGCTAGGGCTTATAATCCATCAACATAAGATTTTAGAAATGCCTAAAAGTTGGGAATTTATGCTCATAACCCAAGGGAAACAAGCAACCTCATATCCTAATTCTATGGAGCTTTAGCACAAGCTAAAAGTATGATCTAAATCTAAGCGGAGAGAGGACATATGGGTTTATTCCACAAGAGAAGATACACCCATCCAACTCTTTTGGACTTACAACTGCCTAGAGTGGTCGCCAGCTAACACCTCCTATAATTCAAAATCATGTAGCCAGTCTTATGTAATTGCAAGATGGTTTAAGCTATTATTTTACTTTAAAAGAGACTAGAGTCCTAAACTCACTCCTCAAGAGACTAGATCATGACTAGCATGAGTATGACTTAGTCTAAAAATGTAAAATCTTTTCAAATTTTATATTATTTTAACATGTTTATTTGGACAAAGGCTTTGGGATATCTTATGCCTAAATGCATGATGAAATTAGATTGTTGGCCAAATCAAAAGAGAAAGAGGGTGAAGCTCCATCATAATGAGTTACTCTCGTAGGCAATCGATCCCTAAAGTGCAAGAATGGAGGCCCTCATTTTACAAGAGTGATAGAAGTTGCTATGTATGATGTGAGACATACAACATACATCTAAGGGGTTGCTACATCTTTTAATTATCATGATTATAACCTCAGTTTTAAGGTGAGGTTGTGAGTTATTTAAAATTTAATTAAGAATTATTAATTAGGGTAGAAAAATTAATTTTTTCTATGAGCATATCGCATCCAGGCCACACATTCAAACATCAATCATAAGAAACTATGATAAAGATGCAATCCTGATACGCAAGTGTTGACCTCACTTTTGGAGTGAGTTTTCAACTTCCTCATCATAGATCTAGGACTCTTATAGACACTAACAGCTCCTTATTCTTAAGACACTTCTGGTGATTAGGTGAACACTTAACCTAAGCTTAGAGAGTTAGAAAGGTTAGCCATAGGAATAAGTTATGCCTTAAGGACTTAGGAAAATTTGCCTGCCCTATAGCCTAAACCCAATCCATGCTTTCCTTCTCAAACCAAACCTCAAATCTAACTAAAATACCAAATCTAAATCCAAATTACAACCAAGCCCTCAAAACCCATAATCAAATCCAAGATCAATATTCTTCCTAAGCCTTTGATTTCATCTTATGAACTTAGCCTTAACAAAATTTAAATCAATCCTGATTCAATTGATTTTCTCAAATATCAATTCAATCTCTCAATCATTTATCAAATCCAAATCCAAATTCCAAACCAAATAATTCAATCCTCAAATCAAATCCAAGTCCAAATTCCTTCTTAAGACTTATGATCCACTCTCATAAGCTTAGCCATTTATCTCCACTTAAATCACCCCAAACTTGATTGATTTCTTTATAAATCAATTATTCATTCATTTAAATTCTCAAATATAAATGAAATTCATACCCAAATAGCTAAAACCAAATCAAACTAAATGAAACCAAGCCAAATCCCCTCTTAAACCCTGTGGACCTATCTCCATAAGCTTAATCAAATCTCATACAATTAAACCTAAAATCAATTCATTTCTTTATAAACCAATTACTCCTTCATTTATATTCATAAATATAAATGAAACCCACTCTCCAATGACCAAAAATAAATCAAACTAAATCAATTCATTGCTTAAGCTCTTTTGAACTACATCAATAAGCTTGGTCAAATTTGCTTCCAAATCACTCAAAACTCAAGTAATTTTCTCATGACTTATTTATACCATCATTTATATTCCCAAATATAAATGAAATATAAATTCACATGACCAAAACCAAGTCCAAAATCAAGCCAAAACCCAATTCAAGCTTTTTTAGCCAATTTCTTGGACTTGGCTAAATCCTATCCAAATCAAGCCAAAACCAATGGACTTTTCATGAATCAATCATTCCTTCAAACATTTACCCAAATATAAACATAAACTGCAATTATAAAACCAAACTTAGTCAACCCAAGTCAAGCCCAAGTTAGCCTTTTTGACTTGGAAATTTCAAATGAATCAAAATCCATTAGAGTCCAAATTGATTGTAGTTGGATTTTATTTCAATCCTAAGCTCATATATGAGTTCAACTAAACTTGAATCAAGCCAAAACCAAACCAATTGACCCATTTAGGTCCACTTGACCCAAAGTGACCTAAAGAATCCTTTTTGAACCAAATTCTAATCTAACCCAAATTGGATTGAACCACGGCCATCCAAGCCTCATATCATGATCAACAATCACCCTAGGATGATCAACCACCTTGAATTGGGTCAAACCAAGCCAACTTGGTCCTTTTACCAAGTCGACCTTTATCCCAAATGAAACCTAAACTAGCCAAAACCCACCATATACCAAATTGATTGAAACCATTGATTCAAACCAACTCATAATCAATGATTGAACATGACCAAGCCATAATTGAGCCTAATTTGACCAATTGGTCAACTTGATCCAACCTAGCCCAAATTTCCCTAAAGGGTTAAGTTGGCCAAAATCCAAATTAAACTCAAATTGATTGCAACCAATGGCTCAAGTTAATTCCAAATAAATTATTGAACTTGACCAAAGCCAAATTGAGCCCAATTTGACCAATTGATCAACTTGGCCCAACCTAGCCCAAATTGACCTAAAAGGTCAAATTGGCCAAAATTCAAATTAAATTCAAATCAAATCAAAGCCTACAATCATTTTCAATTGACCAATTGAACATGAACCAACACCTAACCCAACCCAATTTGATCAAATTAGTCAAATTAGTCAAATTGATCAACTTGACCCATTTGACCCATTTGATTTCAAATGAGCCAAAATCAAACCTAAGCTAAATTGATTGAGATCACTTAAAGTAAAACTCTCCAAATCATCATTTGAACATAACCCAAGTCTTAGTTTCACCCAATTTGACCAATTGGTCAACCCAACCCAACATGAACCCATTTAACCATAGGAAGCCAAAACCCATAAAATCAATCCATAGGACTTTAATGGCTGACCAATCTCTAAGTCAGCCCAAAGCCTGTCCAAAAGTAAAGTGGACCCCACCCAAGGGGATTAGCCATTGGAGAAACCTTTTTGCATTGGATTACTTCCCTGATTTGGTAAAGTCCACTCTCCCATCACTTGGGCAGCAATCCAATTGTCAAATGAAGCATGCCTAACCTTCCTAGCCCACCCTAAGCACACTAGGACTTGCCATGAACCAAGGGGAGGTGCGTTAACTCACCTCCCATGCAAACCGAGCACCCTATGGACAAAGGAAAGAAAATATCTCCCATATCAGACCTTGAGCCACTTCCTAAGCCTTCCCCCACTCGTGGCGAGCCATGTAGATTTGATGGAGACAATTCTGGCAATCTAATAATGGTCGGCGAGAAAATGGGATTGAATCTTGTCTATCCACCTCAGCAATTAAGAAGATATACCCCCTCAATTCAAAAGGGAATTCATTGCTCATCTATGTTTGAGCCAAAGAGAGTGAAAGAAAAGTCTCCCACAGTGATTCCCCAAGCTCCTAAGCTCCCCCAATTTTCTCCCTTCTCAATTTTACGTCAAACTAAAATAGGGGAGCCTCCCTTCATTCAAACTCATCCATCTCTCAACCAAACTTCAATTACTCATGCACACACCTTCTAGGCATGATATTGAAGCTGAACGAATCATTTCCTAAGCTCCAAAGCCACTAGAAGCTTAAGTTTGACCAAGGCTGAAGCTCCAAAGTGCGTGGATTGGTCGTCCGAGGGATCTACTCCAAATTAAGGCCCAAGCTTCTCAGCATGGCCTCATCTCTACTAGACGAGGCTATCTCCATTGATCCCAACCGCCGATCTTAGCTCTGGTGAGGTAATTTCTCAAAACCATAGCCTAGGTGAAATGTGGTTGGTCCTTTCCGAAGAAAATTTTCATGTGCAATCTTAGCCATCAGATGTGTTCCTCTCCTTCCCTTGATGGTGTTAGATCATTTTGGAATCAATCCAAGCTTTGGTGAGTTCAGATCAAATAGAGAAAGATGGATGATATCCATCTTTCGCTACTCACAAAGGAGAAAGATCATAGGCCTTCCATTTTGCGTGATCGAAATGGACGGCCATGATTAAATCAAAATTATATCCCTTGATTATTCTCTTTAAATTGCGAGATTAATTGTGGTCGTCCGATCTTAGATCAAACGGTCCATAAAAGCGTGTATGTTACCAGCTGACTTAGTCCTATGATGTGACAACTTAAATAACCAATCCCATTACGCCACATGGAAATTGCGGCGCGCCAGCGTACCACGTCAACTTGCCACATGGCGTTGATGGGATTAAGGATTTAATTAGGGTTAATTAATCTATTTTTTGTGTCGGATCTTCTATAATTCATAACTAATTGTAGAAAAATCCAAAAAAATACAAATAAGGGTTTATTTTAAAGATATTTCAGTAAAGAATTTAATAAAATTATTTCCTATGGTTTTTGAATACTAAATAGAGCTAAATTAGGGTTTAATTAAAAACTTAAATATCTTAATTACTCTTTAATTAATCATCTAATTAATTTCAAACTTTTCGAGGATGGTTAGGGGGATAACTTCTGCCTCCTCTATTTTTTTCAGAATTTATTTGTTACTTAATTAGGGAGATTGATTGATTAAGCTCTAATTACCCTCTTAAATTTATTAAGGGGTGATTAAGTATATGAACAATGATTAATTAATTATTTGGGCTCCCTAATCACTGTTGAATCGTAAGGAGACTTAGGGGTAGTGGATTGGAGCCTCCCTCCTAATCCTTTCTCTAATTTTCCTCTCTTTCAACTAAAATCCTAATATTAATTAATTAACTAATTAGAAACTTAATTAGCTAAATTGGAATTCAAATCATATATTATTATGCTTAATCTAGTGGATAGCTTATAGAAACAGGTGGGGACCTCTTTCCCTACTTTTTTCTTAAGCCCATCTAATTTCAAGATAAACATTAACTTTGGTTAGTCTCTTTTTTAGGAGAGATGGATTAATGGAGAATTGGTTGACTTAATTTGAAAAATCTAATTAAATCTGATTTTTCTTATTCCATCTTGGGTAGAGCTTTAGGTGTTCAAGAATCTAAAGAGCTTAATGAAATTATGATTAGCTCACATGTGTGAAAAATCATGAAAGTAATTAAAGTGGTTCCTTAAGCTTAATTATTAAATGAATATGAGCTAATAGCATTAGGCCCCTTTCATTCCATAGGAGCATTGCTATTAAATTTTCAATTTATTTTCATATCATATTAGCTCATAATTATTTAATCAGTTCTCTTAAAGTAACATAGGTAAGGGTTAATTAATTGATTTAATATATGCTAAACTTAATCAATCCATAAAAATCCTTTAATTGCTTCTTATTGAATCAAATTAATTTACACGTATGGGGAATGAGATTAGGATTAGCAAACACCACTTCCTCATCTCTCTTAAATCAAATTAAACATGAAATCAAAATTGACTTTAAGAAACTTTGGTTTGCCTTAAACAAGCTTATTTAATGTGATTGTCTTTAAGAATTAGTTGGATTGAATGAAATTACATGCTTGTGTTTCTTTATTTCTTTCCAATTATAATAAAATGTTACATGCCACTTGATTCATACATTCATTTCTTTCAAAGATTAATTAAAAATAAATGGTTTCCTTTATGTCAATTTTGCATGTGTTGACTTAATTAAAAATATGTGTGGCTATTATCACTATTAAATCTCAAATGTATTTTCAAAAGCTTATTAATAAATAATAATACATGTTGTGACATTAGCTATACATACATAGGAGGTGCATGTGAATATAAGCTTAGTGTATGAAGTGAAGTTCTTTTCTTTCATTCATATATTTATTTGCATAAGTATGAATGTTAGTGGGTATATTAGTCTAGACATTTCAGGGATGCACAGCTTTAAGTAGCCCCAAGGAGGTTCCTACCTCACTCCCCTAGTTCAAAATAATGTCGACGTACCCATTTGATTTTATTCTTATGCATTTTGACAATAGAATTCGGATAGAGCTTTAATTCATTCACACAAATAAATCAATTAAATTAAATATAATTTTTTGCATGATCCTCATTCTTATAGTTATTTATACATCCAGATGTATTTAAGAATAGCGAGTATATCTAGTCTAGACACCCAAGGATGCACGGCTTTAAGTAGCCCTAAGGAGGTTTCTACCTCATTCTCCTGGTCAAATAATGGCAAAGTACTTGCTTAGAACTTTCATACATTTGAATATGTATTTAGCTAAGAAATGGAAATCCCCATTATCTATCAATATCATTCATGCATCCTGCATTTAAGTGTGTCAAAAACATATTATATGCATGAATATGTTTAGGACTTAATCGTATGCATGTTATATATAATGGAAAGAAATGAATGGATGTGTGTCATGTGATAGTACTTTATTCCAATTAATCTTAAGATGCCTCTCTTATTGAATAAGGTTATTTAAAGTGAACCTAAACTTAGGATTAATTTAAAATATGTAATAACCCATTCATTAATGAGAATTTATTAATTAATATGCTTTAGATAAGGATAAAGGAATGTGATCCTCTCTTTTCTTCTCTTCATAACACTTAGATTAAGTCACCACTTTTAGCTTTATGTTAAGGTGGTGTATGGTTTGATGTATATTTGTTTTGAGATGTATGGTTATAGACTGGATGTTAGGGGGTATGCTTCTTAGACTGGATGTTGGGCCTTGATTGGTGTAATTATGCTTTCTGCAGGAGATTGTGCTTAAAGAGCATTTAAAAATAAATATAAATGCTCTCTTTTGCAGGTTGCTTAACCCCTAAGTATAATCTAAATTTGGACAGGTGGACTTGGTGACCCATGTGTAGGGTGCTAAGTCTAAATTATTCATATAACTGCTTGGGTTGTATGGTGTCTTTAGCTAACACTTATTTTGTAAGTGTAGTTAGATTTATTTTTTCTATTTTTAATGTAATTTTGCATTAAAAATTAGGATTAGTGTTATGGGGGATTAAGATGAGTGGTGGCTAGAGGGCTTTATCCTGGGAGGCCCTCGTGATGCCTTTGGAGCAAGCAAATCCAAACAAAGAAGAAAAGAAGAGGAGACATGAAGATATGAAGAATGAAGACCCTCATAGTATTTATTTATTTATAATTGTAATTATTCTTTCATATGTCGGGTTGTATAAGGGTAGAGCTCGGCTACCCATTTCTATTTTTGGGTTGTACGGCGATACCCAATCGCACCGGCCTATTATTCTTTTATGTTGGGTTTATAAATTGCTTAATGCTTTATTTATAATTGTGCAATAGAAATGACATATCTTATCCTAGTTTCTTCATATATGGTGATTTAATGTGTGGCCTGGATCTGATTAGGCTCTTAAGGAAAATTAAATTTTTTAACCCAACTACATCTCATAACTAATTTTCCTAAATAACTCATAACCTCATGTAAAGTTTAGACATTAACTCAAGATAATTAAAAGATTTAGCAACCCTTTAGCTAGATGTTGTATGCTTAATATCATGCATGTCATCTTATTTCATTCTCGCTAAGAGAGGGTTTCCATCCTTGCATGATATAGGAAGACTTGACCTTTGAGGGTCTTCTCTGTAGTGAAAAATACCTCTTTCTTTCTGATTTAGCCAACAACCCTATTTCATCATACATTTAGACATATAAAAATCTTATAGCCTTTGTCAAAATGAAGAGTCCAAAATCAAATAAATATTGATAAGATTTGTGTTAGACTAAGTCGTTATTCATACCACTCATGGTCAAGTCTCTTAGGGAGTAGGTTTAAGGACTTTAGTTTCTTTCTAATAATAACAACCTAACCATCTTGCAAAACATATGACTTAACCACATAGTTTTAAAATATAGGATGAGTTAGCTGGCTGCCACTCTAAGCGATTATAAGTCCAACGTGGTGGTTTACCCTCTCTTGTGGAGGTAAACCATATATCCATATTCACTTAGATTTAGGACATGCTTTGGCC
The DNA here is from genome assembly GCA_021442155.1 of Cymbidium sinense. Lineage (NCBI taxonomy): Eukaryota > Viridiplantae > Streptophyta > Magnoliopsida > Asparagales > Orchidaceae > Cymbidium > Cymbidium sinense. Next base: position 39,755,344 of record CM038224.1, read on the forward strand.
CTCGCTAAAGTTCCCTAGATTTAGGATCTGAGGTTGCTATTTCCCATTGGGCTATAAGCATAAATTCTCACCTCTTAGGTATTTCCTCAACCTTGTATTGTAGGATTGTAAGTCCTAGTTTTCTAATAAAATTTCAACTCAAAAATATATAATTCTCTTCAATTTCAAACATATAAAGCCCAACCCAGATAGATTGGAATGCTCAATAAGTTTTCTATTATCATGAGCATCCCCTACTCATCTCCTTTTGGTTTCGATAATAAGTCTCTTCTTTTTGATCTATCTAATTTGATTATTTTTAACATAGCCAATTTATTGATAATCTTATCGTTGAAATCTTTGGAGATAACAATTGCCTACTTTAATCAAGAGTATTCCTGAGAAATTCATTTTCCTTAGGATATAATTAATTATGGGGGCTTGCCCCCATAGGAAAATTTAGAACTCAGTTTAAATAAACCCTGCTTTATTCATCTATGTAAAGTAAGGGAAAAATCTCTGGCATATTCGAAGACCCATCATGCCTTAGGAGTCCTTATTAGGTGATTAGGCCCATTGTAGGGTAGTGATTTCTATCTTTCGAGATAGTGCACTATTCCTTGGTGTCATACCTGATCACCTCAATAAGTACACCCCCAGATCTACGTGGTGTCCCCCATACACATCAAATTGAAAATAAATACCATAGATTATTTTGGTGACTCCGCTGGGGACAGTTCCTCTCTCCATCTCTAGTAGACAATTATTGTCTCCAAGCATCTATAGTGGACTTGTATTTCATATGGGACCAAGACTATCTTTCTTTTTGTTGGCACTTAGCTTATTTCATTCTTAAGCAAAGCTAGCCAGCATCCTCTAGGTTTTAGGACTCACTCATTATAGGTCTTGAAACCCCAATTGGGTCCCCCAATAGGTGAAATATAAAATTAACTAATGGAAGGAGATGACAAAAACTTAGAACCTCCTCACCACAAGCTTGGTGAGGCAAGGTTCATCTTATATTTAGGAAAATAAACCCTCTTGCAAAAATGTCACTTTCCAAAAATACTTTTTCAAAATTCATATAACAAAAGATCTTGCACAAAATTCATAAGAAATGTTCAAAAAGCACAAAACTCATATAAGTAAACCTCATCAAACAATCCCCATGATTGTTACATGGAGGTTCATTTCAAAATCAAAATTAAAATCATCTTTCAAAAGCATATCTTTTGAAAATAATTATCCCCATTCAACATGCTCAAATTTATTGAATGAAGATTCTATTTTCAAATAAAATCATAGCATGAAATTGAAACTCCACTTAACATATTTCACATATGCTAGAGTTGGAGTTTCTCTCTTTTCCAAAAGAACACTTTTAAAAATAACCACCTTCATTCAACATGCTTAAATTTGTTGAATGAAGGTTCTATTTTTAAATAAAATCATAGCATGAAATTGAAATGCCACTTAACATATTTCACACATGTTAGAGTTGAAGTTTCCCACTTTTCAAAAGCAAGAAATAACACACATGGAATCAATACATATTTTGGACTCACATACCTAAATTTTTCAAATGAGAGTCTCATTTCCAAAAGTCAAAAAAAATATAACATACCCAGATTTGTTAAATAGATTTCCCCTCTTTCAAAAAATCATAAATACACTTGACTCCCACTTAACATACCAAATTTGTTAAGTAAGAGTCTTATTTTTTAAAAAAAAAAAAACCAATCATAATCACATTTGATTCCTACTTAACATATCAAATTTGTTAAGTGAGAGTCTCATTTTCAAATCATAATCACACTTGATTCCTACATAACATACCAAATTTGTTAAGTAAAAGTCTCATTCTCAAAAATCATAAATACATTTAACTCCTACTTAACATACCAAATTTGTTAAGTAAGAGTCTCATTTTCAAATCACAATACACTTGACTCCCACTTAACAAACCAAATTTATTAAGTGAGAGTCTCATTTTCAAAACACAAATCACAATTACATTTGATTCCTACTTAATAACCAAATTTGTTAAGTGAGAATCACATTTTTAAATCATAATACACTCACTACTTAACATACCAATTTTGTTAAGTGTCTCATTTTAAAATCATATCACATTTGATTCCTATTTAACATACCAAATTTGCTAAGTAAGAGTCTCATTTTCAAAAATCATAACACATTTTAATCCCACTTAACAAACCAATTTGTTAAGTGAGAGTCTCATTTTCAGAACACAAATCATAAATCACATTTGATTCCTACCTAACATACCAAATTTGTTAAGTGAGAATCTCATTTTCAAAACATAATACACTTAACTCTTACTAAACATATCAAATTTGTTAAGTAAGAGTCTCATTTTCAAATCAAATCACATTTGGCTTCCACTTAACATACTAAATTTGTTAAGTGAGAGTCTCATTTTAAAAAGTAGACAAACACAAAACAAATCACATTTGGCTCCCACCTAACATATCAAATTTATTAAGTGAGAGTCTCATTTTTAAACACATATCAAGCACATTTGGCCTCTATTTAACATACCAAATTTTTTAAGTAAGAAGCTTCATTTTTAAATTAACATATATCACACACATAGCCAATCATCACAAGCAAAGATACTTTCAAAAAAATTTTGAACATATAATCAAAACCTCTTCTTAGCATACCTAAATTTGCTAAGTAAAGGTTTTCCAAATCAAAATTTTTAAACAAGACATACAATACAAATATCCTCAAAGGTCTTTCTAAATATTTGAACCCTACCCAACCTACCTAAATTGGTTGAGTATGGGTTCTAAATCAAAATCATATGGCAAAGTCTCTCCTCCAAATATCAAAAATCTCTTCAAAATTCAATGAACCCCCACTTAGCATACCTAAATTTGTTAAGTGTGGGTTCAAACTCCAATATAAATATGGAAGTCAATGATTGAAAGCAAACATCAAGACAAGGTTCTGACTCAATTATGTTTCAACAAATACAGTGATTTCAGTACAGTCAGTGCAGTGATCATGGTTCCTAGCAAATTCATCTTCTCTTTTCCTTATGGTGTATATTTAGCCTTGGATCAAACCAATCTCACCATGACTGATTTCACATTTGATCTACTTCGGCTATGGCTTTGAAGGGGGTTCAAATTACTTATGAGGGGACAGCCCTCACAACTGTTAGTAGAGAGGAGGTGGCGGGATAAGCCCTCATCCGCTTGGATATCCCATCTAATTTTGAGTTTCTCTCATTGAAGAATAAGGCCATAGTGGTTCCCATGCCTCATTCAATGTCAGTTTTAGAACCTGCTCGTTCAGTTGCCCTTGATGTAGCACTAATGAGAGTTGTTACCTCCTCTTTGGTTACTCCAAAGGGGAAGGCTATCTTTGCCTCTGAGATAGTCTCCCCCACCTTCAAGGTAGGTTCCAGTGCTCACTCTGGTTTACTCACTTGCACCCAACAGTGCAACAAAAATTGAAAGATTAAGCGGGATCTTGAGCGAGCAGCCATAGAGCTTAACACTGCTTCCCATGTAGCTGAGGAGGGTTCTCCCCATGAGACCTCTCCACTTCTAAATGGTAATAGGTTCTGCCCCCTTTCGGCCTCAAATGGAGAGGAAGACTAATGGAGGATTGCTACATTTCTTCCACACCAGTATACTATGAGACACCAACTAGGGAGCATAGGAGGCTCTATGCCGGACTTAGGACTATTCTATGCCAGGTCGGCGAAGCTTATGGGTGCTCAGAGTCTGGTACCTTGTTTGACTTATGATCCATGATCCCTAGGAGTGTTAGAGGTCAGATTCATAGATAGAGAGTCATGGAGGCTTGAGTATCTACCCAAGCAGGCAAGAGAGAGCGATGAGGTATGTCAAGCAGTCGACAACCTCCACTTTGATAGATTTTCTTGATCATCACCTTGTCAAGGCCAGTCATTCAGACAATATTATTCTTACCAGCGCAGTCCACCATAGGAGGAGATCTCCAATTGAGGGGTAGTTGGTGTTGCCATCACACTGTTCCTCTCACCGTCCACCATCACCAGTTCAACTTACAGCATCTACCACTCCTGCCAAGATTTACAAGCCTTCATCTAGGGTGAGACCATCACCACTAGTGATCCAACTATGACCCAAGGATCCCGCTCCATCCATTCCACCTGTTGAGGTGAGATCGATCTCTCCTGCTCGACCATCCACCTCAGTTGTGGTCAGGAAGGAGTGGCGGCCCAAGAGCATCATCGTTGCATCACCACCACCATAGATAGAGGGGGAAAGGGAAGTGGAGATATAGTCCCCATGACAGTTGATCTTCCCAGTGAGGAAGTCTTGACAATAGGTAGTGTCCATTGTATGAAGGTAAAGGAGCACAGTCCTCCGACTAGCAATCATTGAGTATTCATACCAGTCCAACCAGGCATAGTAGATTGGTCACTAGATAACATATTAGAAGATTACTTTTTGGAAAAAAAGATAGATTTTCAGGAGTGACCACTCAGATCAAGAGGAGGGTAGAGTCAGCTTTGATCCTGATGAGGATGACATGTTAGATGACACAGCTGAAGTCCACATGGTTGATACACAAGGATCCTTACAGTAGGATCAGCTTAGCCAGGAAGGTGATGTACTCGAGGAAGGTGACACTTCTCACTCGACTCAGCACCTCCTCCTCTAGCTCAGACAGAGAGATGATCATATTGACAAGATGGGGAAGAAATTTGAGGAGTTGATGGTAATGGTTTCAGCATTGAAGAAGTCAACCCTATTTTCACAGCCTTCTCCTATGATAGCCGACCGTCTAGAGTTGGTACATACCTTAGAGCATCCTAGTTGCACTCTCGCATAGGATGATGCTAGTAGCTTGCATAGGAAGGTTACAGATGGCACCTCCAAGCATGAGAAGGATATTCAGAACATTGTAGAATAGCAGGTGAGGGAAGCGATGGTGCAAGCCCGGGGAAGCTCATCTATTCCATAGGGTAGACCATACCCAGAGAAATTTGATGTAGTTCAATACCCCAAGGGTTTTGTGCTACCTCCCTTCAAGATCTTTGATAGTAGTGGGAACCCGTGTCAGTATACTGCATATTTCAGAGCTAGTTGCTGCAATGTAGGTGGAAGTAATACACTTTTGTTTAGACTTTTTGTTAGCAACCTAGTTGGCATTGCATTTGATTGGTATGTCAAATTACCCAATAGTTCGATAGGGACTTTTGCTGAGTTGGAGCACCTCTTCATTAAGAGGTTTGTTGGAGCTCATCAAAGAGTGATTGTAGGCAACCTCATTATAGCGACACAAGTTTCCCAATGAGTCTCTTATTGATTATATTCTCAGGTGGCACAACCTGAGAATGAAATATGAATAGCAGTTGTCCGAACAGCATGCCATTGAGATTATTTTCAAGAATATTCATGGCCCAGTCGCCTTCATGCTTCAAGGCTTTACCATTCGAACATTTGAGAAACTAATCAACAAGGCAGTTAGCCTACAAGAGGAAGCCAATTTCTCTTTCCCAACCAATCATCTCGGCCCAAGCAGTAGAAGGTGTGCTAGAAGAAGCTAGGGACAGTTCTGCCAGTGAATAGAGGGAAGCAACCAGCCAGAGTCTAGTATGAGAGACCCCAAGCTCAGCAGCCCCCTTTGCCACCTCCTCTGCCACCACCTCGACTGTCATATCAGCCGCCACAATGGCCATTCACACCACATCAACAGCCTACCCAGCGGTATTTCTATCCCCCGCCAAGTAGCTATTACCCACCTACTCTTGTTAATAGATTGAATAAGCCATATTCATTCAAGAGGGAGGTAGTTAGAAAAATCTTTAAGAATCTCTTAAAGAAACCCGACTTTCAATTACCAGAGCCCAAGAGGTCGGAGGAAGCGGACAAGAGTAATGATACTAACTATTGCCCCTTCCATCGCATGGTTAGTCATATCTTAGAGGATTGTATTACTTTTAAGGACTGGCTTGAGCATAGCTACAAGTTAGGCATTGTAGTTATCCCCAAGGAATACTTTTTAGAACAAACTTCCAATTCTATTAGGATAATTCTTGGGGAAACCTGCGATCCTCTCAAAACTAAAGAAGGTTGAGATATTTTCTTATCCCAAACCTCAAATAAGTAGTTTCTAAAATTAAGAAACTCTCTTTATAGGTGCCTGAGGTAGCTCAAACCTCCAACACCAAGGAAGGTTTACAAGTTGCCAAAGACAACTTGAAGAAGATGGCAGCCCAGCAACAGCATCAGTAGTCCACCTTACTTGCCCGGGATAGTTCAATAGTATAACCACCATCTGAGTCCAGCACTCTATCCACAGTTATAGGTACTACTTCTTCCTCCACTATCTCCTCTTCGCAAGTGTGTATCAATGAACAAGGGCATTAAATCCCTTACCCCGCTTACTTGGTTAGATTTCTATCATGTACCTCCACCTAAAAATAATCAATGAAGAAAGCTTTCACTTACATCTTGTCCACTTCTAAGACTTTAGATTTTATTCCTCTCAAAACTCTCCAAGTCTAAAAAATAATAATGATAGCTCTATTCATTTTGATCCCTCTCTTCTGATTTAGAATTAGACTTTCCTTTCTAAATCAATCGGGTTCACCTCTTGAGATTGACTTGGAGTCAAATGACTCTGAGGATCCCATAGGAGAAGCTGTAAGTATACCTGATGAGAAGGTAGAACTTTCCACAAGTTTATTTCAAGTGGTCACTGAAGTCAACCTATGTAGTGGCAAAGTTCTACTTCTTAGGATGCACCTTAGGATAAGGGTAAACATGTAATTAGTTCCAATGAGCAGATAACCCCTCTACAAGATGCTTCACCCATGGATATGCTTATGGAGGACCAAGTTAGAGTTGATTACAACATCCTAGCATATCTTAGAAAGTTTCCAGCTAAATTAAGCATATATGATGCATTTATCTTATCCAAAGAGATGAGGAAATCTCTAGTCAAGGCTCTTCTTGATCTAGAGATATGCTTAGCTCATCTGATAGCTACTGAAGAGGAGTCATACAGCTCAAAGGACATCTTAGGAGTTACATTCAGTGATGAAGACTTGCTTCTAGGAATGATCATACACACCCTCTTTTTTGGACATTAGCAATCGTTATCAAGAGTTCTAGTTGACCAAGGTGCATCAATCAATATTATGAGTTTAAAAACCCTTGTCTACTTGAGGATCGACATCTCTAAACTCCAAAAAGAGAGGATGATGTTGAGAAGATTCAATGAACAAGGCGAGAGGGCCTTAGGCTCCAAAGTGTTGCCATTAGAGATAGTTGATTGGAAAACTAAAGCTAAGTTTCATATCATAGACTCAGATACATCTTTCAATGCTTTGCTTAGGATACCATGGATACATGAGAATAATACAGTTCCATCCTCTCTACATCAGTGCATGAAGTTCATAAGAGGTGGAATTGAGTACTGCATCAAAAAAGATCTCAAACCCTTCACAGTTCATGAGGTCAAGATATATGAGGATGCAACCTATTTTCTTCCCCAAAACCAATAAGTCCATTCTCGCAAATCTAGTCAAGATCCCCAAGAGGGACAAAAAGAAAGAAAAGAAAAGGAAAAAGAATTTGAAAATGAAAAGAAAAAAGAGAAAGAAAAAGAAAATAAAAGAGTGTGAGGCATGGACTCAGGGGAAGATACAGAGCTTAACATCAGAATCCACCCACAGTTCATTACTCCATTTGAACATATGGGTAGGATGACCCAACCTCTAACAGAAAGAGGTAGAGGACAGTTCAGAGGCAGCCCCCGAGGTGGAATGCCTCCCTATTGGCTGCCTAATAGAGGTATGTCCCTGCCACCAGGAGTACACCTACTATCCACATAGACTTAGAATCTAGTTTAGAGGATGAGTCTTATGTAGTTAGCACACCAGCCATCTCTTCTCAGTAGTAAATCCCTTTTGTGGTGATGTTAGAGCATGATAGTGATGAAGACTTGGCTCTAAAGCAATGCTTAAATGTATCTCTAAGTTTGTGTATGAGACAGTCAGGAGTCAGTTGGGAACCTTAGCTCTAACCCCACTTTCTTCCCAAAGAGTTGAGGGTTTGGTAGTTAAGGAAGCCCCTAAGTCATCCACATATGGGAGAACTCAGAGGTTCTTTTTAGGAGCATCATCCTAAAGTCAAGAAGCGGATGTAGATCTTGAGGATGATTCATATAAAGATTTAATACAATTGTCTTTTGATTGGTACTCACCTTGTGTTCTTAATTTAGCAAAAAAGGGATTAATCCCACATACTTGGTCTAAACACAGGTTGGACTACTTTGAAAGGTTATGGGACAACTAAAGCAGATATCCTCAATCAAGACTAGGACTAGGATTCGGTATAGTGGGTCCAGTCGATGATGATAATCATTAACTAGTCATCACCAATCATTTAAAATATGATAGGTTCTTTTCAAATTATGCTAACTCATATGAGGAGGTGTGTTTAGAAACTTCAAATGATCCAAATGATCTTGAACTCAAGGATGCACCACCAGAGTTCAAAGAGGAGATTAGATCAACCATCAAAGAGCTCAAAGAAATCAACTTAGGAACTGAAGACAATCCACATCTGACATACATCAGTTCATTGTTGAATGATACTAAAATCGATGACTTAGTTAGGCTATTGACTGAGTTTAAGAACTGCTTCGCATGGAGTTACAAGGGGATGGTCAATTTATCTCTTGATCTAGCAGTCCACAAACTAGTAATAGAGCCTAGTGTTAACCCTATCAAGCAAGCTTCTAGATGCATGCGATTAGACATTGAACAGTAGGTCATTTTTGAATTTAAGAAACTGATCGATGCCAGTTTTATCAAGGAAGAAAAGCATCCTACCTGGTTAGCCAGTGTCATCCTAGTTAAGAAAAAGCATGGCCAAATTTGCATATGCATCAATTTTAGGGATCTAAATAAGTCATGTCCAAAAGATGAATTTACACTACCAAAACCAGAACTGATGGTGGACATTGCCTCATCTCGTGCAGTCTTCTATTTCATGGATGGCTCATTTGGTTATAACCAAATAAAGATGGCACTTGAAGATAAAGGAAACATTGCATTTCGAACCCCAATCAAAATCTTCTGCTATAAGGTCATGCCTTTCAGCCTTAAAAATGCCAGTGTTACATACCAGTGAGCCATGACTTGGATCTTCAATGAACTCATTCATCATCAAGTTGAATGTTACATCGATGATCTTGTAGTCAAAAGTAAAGAAAAGGAAGACCATCTCTTTGACTTGAGAGTAGTAATTGAACAGTTAAGATAATTTAACCTTAAATTGAATCCCTTGAAGTGTGCATTCGGAGTAGCTTCAGCAAAATTCCTTGAGTTTGTTGTTTGACATTGTGGAATAGAAATCGATCAGGAGAAGATCAAGGTGATATTAGAAATGCCACCCCCTAAAAGTATAACTCAACTCAGATCATTTAAAGGTTGGTTGGTATCTAAGACACTTCATTTCCAACCTATCAGGAAGATGCCAATCATTTTTAGCACTTGTCAAAAAGAATGTCAAGTTCAAGTGGGATGACAAGTGTCAGCATGCCTTCGAAGACATCAAGCACTACCTGATGAGTTCTAGCAGCCCCTATCCTAGGCAAGCCATTAATACTATATACTGCTTCATTAGATAACTCCCTTGGTGCTTTGTTGGCCCAAATAAATGAGAAAAAAAATGCACTCTAATATCTCAATCATCATCTAATCTCTGTTGAGGCAAACTATCTACCTATTGAAAAGCACTGCCTAGCTTTAATCTTCGCATCCCAAAAGCTATGGCATTACATGCTTTCTCATAAGGTGAACCTAATCTCTAGGATCAATCCACTATAATATCTCATGACACGGATCGATGCTATCTAGACGGTTGGTGCATTGGTCCATGATTTTTCATAGTTTGACATCACTTTCGTACCCCTCAATATGATGAAAGGACATGCACTAGCGAATTTCTTAGCAGCACACCCACTTTCTGCTGATTTCCTGCTTAGTGATAACCTCCCCGATGAACAAATCATGAACTTAGGGGACACTAGCATTCACCACAAGGAGATGTATTTTGATGGTGCAGCTTCCTTTCAAAAGGGAGAAGAACCATGATCTACTCTTCCAATAAAGGCAACGGTTGGAATAGTTCTCTTAACTCAGGACAGTGATGTGATGAGATTCTCTTATCATCTGTCTAATCCATGAACCAACAATGAAGCCAAATATGAGACTCTGATTATTGATGTAAAGTTAGCATTACACTATACATCTAGAGTACCAACATCTTCAGAGATTCTTAATTAGTAATCAACCCAATTGGGTCTTTGAAGGTTCTAAAGCCTAAGCTCTATCATTACCACAAGTACACTATGGAGTTATTGATTCAAATCCTAGAGGTTACTATTTATAAGATTCCTCGAGGAGAGAACATAGTAGCAGATTTATTAGCCAAGCTTGCCAAAGAGTTAGCATGTCTGAAAGATGGGTCTATACCAATAAAGGTCCAAAATAGGCAAGTCTTATCTCTTGTTGATGTTGAACTCATCGAGAGACTCTCTCTTGAAGGGGAGGTTTCCATTGCCAAAAAGGATGAGGAGTTAGATTGGAGGCAACCATTCATAGATTATCTAAGCATAGGCAAACTATCTAAAGAGAAGTCACTAGCACATCAGGTGAAGAAGAGAACCCTTTTTCTACGCTCTCGTAGATGGCACCTTTTACCCGATCCTTGATCATGTGTATATTATTGTTTGGACAAACACAAGCCCATAAGATGGTGTGCATTCGAGGTTTATCTTAACACAATCCGTCGAAGATGAAGGCCAAGATCAAGAGACTAGGATTCTATTGGCTGTCGATGATCATAGACTGCATGGACATAGCTAGGAGATGCCACCAATGTCAAGTACACAGTGTGGGCTTACACTAACCACCCAATATTCTACATCCTACATTAGCATCATGGCCATTTTAATGTTAGGGTATCAACATAGTGAGTCCGATCGATCCTCCTTCTTCCAAGGGTCACCGATTCATTCTAGCTTCCACCGTCTACTTTTCCAAGTGGGCAGAGGCAATCCCACTTAGAGAGGTCACAGCTCAATATATCCTTTAGTTTTTCAAGAACCATATTGTATATAAGTTAGGTGTGCCTTGATGAATTATATCTGAAAATGGTACTGCATTCAAGAGCACTAAAATCAACAGCTTTGCCCGAAGACAACATAGATTGGAGATACTCTACCATCTACTACCCAAGGGCAAATGGCTTAGTTGAAGCCTTCAATAAAATACTCATCTAGATATTAAAGAAGACAATTGACGACAACAAGAAATAGTGGCATGATCAGTTAGTTGAAGCTTTGTGGGCTTATCACACCACATACAGAACTTTAACTCAATCTACCGCATTCTCCTTAATGTATGGGTCTGAAGAAGATCTACCATTAAAAGTCCAACTCCCATTATTACGGATAGCTGTGGATAATAAAATCACAACGGAGCAGAATGCCAAGTTGTGGGTAGAAGAGCTCAAAGGTTTGGAGGAGAGATGCCTCTGAGCATGCCAAAACCTCGAGTTTTACAAAGCCAAAAAGATTCAAGCTCATAACAAGTTGGTCCATCCTAAAGCTTTCCAAGTATGAGAGCTTGTTTTAGTTCTAAGGAGACCAATTGTTGCCCATCAAAAGATTGGAGGAAAGTTTGAACCCATTTGGGAAAGCCCTTTTGCCGTACAGAAGGCCTACCAAGGAGGATTCTATCAGCTTATAAATTGTAAGTGAAAGCGCCCAATGCTTCCAATCAATAGACACTCCTAAGAAAATACATTCCATAAATCTTATTTCAAAATAATTATCAATAAAATTTCTTTCATCTCAAATTCTATCTCTTATGTGTTTAGAAACATCTTCTCTTGTGAAACTACCACGATGTTTTTAGAGTAGGTTTAAGGAACCCAAGTGGCATCCTATCCTTTAGTAACACAGAACCAACACAAACTACACACAATCACAAAAAATAAACACATTTCTTTTGCCTCGTGCAATTTTGATGTGGGATAAAGCCCCCTGTGGCACTCACTCTTTAGCTGCACTAGATCGGGCTGACATGCTATCTTGCTAGTGTGTCACCCCAGTGGTTAATTATTTTGAGGATGTAAGTTTACAAGATTTATTCCTAACTTGACCAGTACAAACTGATGAGTGCCTTGTTAGTTTGGTAGGCCTTACTGCGCAGCCAGTAAGCTACCACATGTTGACTTTGTTTAAGAAGATGTAAACCAACATGCTTTCTTTTTGAACTAGACATCATGCACTAACTGGGTCGAGTATATTTGAGGTTTAAGATAAGTACCCAAGTGGCTCTTTTTCTCCTGACTACTTTTAGTCTCGGTCTAGTCCTCATACGGGACTCCCCACTTGGTAGTCGCCATAGGTCGGATAGCATCTGTCCCGCCGATGGCAGACTATCTTGATGCTCATTTTCATCTGTGAAGATATAATCCTACAAGCATTCTTCTTAGATTAATCATCACAAACTGATGTACACCTTAGGTTGGTTGGTTATTGCCATGCTGACGGTGACCCACCCAGTGGATACACCACTCATGGTAGATGTATGTTTGCAAGCTTTCTCCTGGAGTTGGCCACCGTATACCTACGGGCTTTATTTGACAGGGTCCTGGATAAAGCCCTTAGCAGCACTTCCCCGATGGGAACTCTATTTGGATCACATCCTTAGTGACCCCATTTAGACACTACCCGAGTTACTCTTGGATTGGACAGTCCCCTTTTCCTAGTAGCCATCCCTGTGGTTGGAGGATCCATCTTACGGATATGTAGATTCTCCTTTGGTCCAGTAAGTTTGAGATAGGACTAGGATATAAGCCCCTTCTCAGTGTGGTCCCTCGTACACCAACAAGGTCCATGCAAACATATAAACAAAATATATATTTTAGCTTGTGGATTAGGAAAACCCCGAGCGGTACCTTTTCCAAAGCAAACATCATATCTTTAGGGCAGTGTCAGCAAAACTCCCAATAGGAATCACCTGACTACTTTTGAGTTGAGATAAGTCCCCGAGTTGGCACTTTCTCAGTAGTCTCCTTTAGGTCAGATTCGACTTGTTGTGCCACCAATAGGTCACCCCGGCTGTCATCCTTGCTTTGCAAGATATAAGTATATTACACATTCTCTCTAGCACGACCATTGCATACCAACAAATAGCCTTAGGTTGGGTAGAATTTGTTATGCTATCAACCAATAACCCCAGTAGTTTCTTGTTTATGAAGGTGTAAGTATACAAGCTTTATTTCTGACATGGCCATTGCACATCGAAAGGAACCTCTTAAGTTGGTTATCTCTACCACGTGGCCAGTAGGCTATCTCTTTGGATTAGTAAATTTGAGATTGGCCTAAGCTAATATAGTCTCTTCTTAGTGGATCCATCGCGAAGGTCTATCTAAAATTAAATTAATTTTGACTATTTTGAGTTGATATGAGTCCACAGCAGCATTCGCTCAATCGCCTTAGGTTGGGTTTGATTTTTTGTTCTACCAGAAGATCACCCTAGTGGTTCCTTATTTAGGAGGATGTAAGTCTACAAGATTTCTTATTAACTTGACCATTGCACATCGAAAGGAAACCCCTTAGGTTGGTTAGTCTACTGTGGTAGACTATCCCTTTGGATTTTTAAATCAGAGATAGGCCTAATATAGCCCCTTCTTAGTGGATCCATTGCACACCAACAGGATCCATTTTATTCAATCCACCATCCTTCCCTGGTGGAATCAATTAAATCCAATCCACTCTTATCCCTTGTGGATACTTCCCCAAATAAACTAAAGAAAATCATAAAATCCCCCTTATCTCCAATGGATCCGAGTTCTTATCTTGGTGAATGTGAACTCAAAATCAAATCAAATTTCTCCCTAACGAGGTTTGAATTATATCCTCTCCCCAGAGGAGCCCCACAAAATCAAACCAAATATAATCCCTATCCCTAGCGGATAATCTGAATCTGCTTTCCTAATGGAAGGTTCATGCACTCATCCCGGTGGGATATAAATCTAATCCCTCGTGGACCTTTTCCCCCAAAATTATGTTTATGATCAAACTCAAACCCTTATCCTCCCTATGGATAATCTGAACCTCCTTCCCTAATGGAAGGTTCACATACTTGATCCTTCAGTGGATCCTTTCTTCCTCTCTTATGCCCTTAGTATAAGTTGAGTTGCATTGCACAAAGATTTTGATTCCGTCTACACCTCAGATTTAAGGGTAGATCATTTCTATTAGTGCTTGTGACCCTTCAGACATTGTTGATCATCGGTCAATCTTGTATACATGTGGTGTGCTCACTTGGGTTAAGTTCTTCCTCATCATAGATCTAGGACTCTTGTAAACACTAAGATCTGCTTACTCTTTAGACACTTCTAGTGATTAGGTGAACACTTAACCTAAGCCTAGAGACTTAGAAGGGTTAGCCATAGGAATAAGTTATGCCTTAGGGACCTAAGAAAATTTGCCTACCCTATAGCCCAAACCCAATCTATGCTTTCCTTCTCAAACCAAACCTCAAATCCAACTCAAATACTAAATGTAAATCCAAATTCTAGACTAAGTCCTCGAAACCCATAATCAAATCCAAGATCAACATTCTTCTTAAGCCCTTTGATTTCATCTTATGGACTTAGTCTTAACCAAATTCAAATCAATCCTGATTCAATTAATTTTCTCAAATATCAATTCAATCTCTCAATCATTTACCAAATCCAAATCCAAATTCCAAACCAAATAATTCAATCCTCAAATCAAATCCAAGTCCAAATTCCTTTTCAAGCCTTATGACCCACTCTCATAAGGTTAGCCAAATCTCCACCAAAATCATCCCAAACTTGATTGATTCCTTTATAAAATAATTATTACAAATATAAATGAAATCCATACCCAAATAGCCAAAACAAAATCAAAAAAAATAAAACCAAGCCAAATCCCCTCTTAAGCCCTATGGACCTATCTTTATAAACTTAATCAAATCTCATACAAGTCAACCTAAAGTCAATTGGTTTCTTTATAAATCAATTACTCTTTCATTTATATTCATAAATATAAATGAAACCCACTCTCCAACGACCAAAAATAAATCAAACTAAATCAATTATTTACTTAAGCCCTTTTGGCCTACATCTATAAGCTTACTCAAATTTGCTTCCAAATCACTCCAGACTCAGTGATTTTCTCATAACTCATTTATACCTTTATTTATATTCCCAAATATAAATGAAATATAAATTCACTTGACCAAAACCAAGTAAAAAATCAAACCAAAATACAATTTAAGCATTTTTAGCCAATTTCTTGGACTTGGCTAAATCATATCCAAATCAAGCCAAAAATAATGGATTTTCTCATGAATCAATCATTCCTTCAATCATTTGGACAAATATAAACAAAAACTCCAATTATCAAATCAAACTGAAGTCAACCCAAGTCAAGCTCAAGTTAGCCTTTTTAACTTGAAAATTTCAAATGAGTCAAAATCCATTAGACTCCAAATTGATTGTAGTTGGATTTATATTTCAATCCTAGGCTCATTCAACTAAACTTGAATCAAGCCAAAACCAAACTAATTTACCCATTTAGGTCCACTTGACCCAAAGTAACCTAAAGAACCCTTTTTAAAAGATGTTCTAACCCAACCCAAATTGGTTTGAACCAAGGCCATCCAAGCCTCATATCATGATCAACAATCACTCTGGGATGATCAACCACCTTGAATTGGGTCAAACTAAGCCAACTTGGTCCTTTGACCAAGTCAAACTTTGGCCCAAATGAAAACTAAACTAGCCAAAACCCACCATATACAAATTGATTGAAACCATTGATCCAAACCAACTCATAATAAATGACTAAACATGACCAAAGCCACAATTCAGCCCAATTTGACTAATTGGTCAACTTGACTCAACCTAGCCCAAATTGACCTAAAGGGTTAAGTTGGCCAAAATCAAATTAAACCCAAATTTTATTACAACCAATGGCTCAAGTTCATTCCAAATCAATTATTGAACTTGACCAAAGCCACATTTGAACCCAATTTGACCAATTGGCCAACTTGAGCCAACCTAGCCCAAATTGACCTAAAATGTTAAATTGGCCAAAATTCAAATTAAATCCATATCAAATCAAACCAAAGCCTACAATCATTTTCAATTGACTAATTGAACATGAACCAACACCTAACCCAACCCAATTTGGTCAATTTGTTCAAATTGGTCAAATTGGTCAAATTAGTCAAATTGGTCAACTTGGTCAACTTGACCCATTTGATTCCAAATGAGCCAAAATCAAACCTAAGATAAATTGATTAAAACCACTTGAACTAAAACTCTCCAAATCATCATTTGAACCTAACCCAAGCCTTGGTTTTACCCAATTTGATCAATTGGTCAACTCAACCCAACATAAACCCATATGAACCCATTTGACCATATTAAGCTAAAACCCATAAAATCAACCCATGGGACTTTGATGACTAACCAAACTCAACCCAAATTGACCCTAGGTCAACCCAAAGTTTGATCAAAAGCAAAGTGGACCCCACCCAAGGGGATTAGCCATTGGACAAACCTCTTTGCATTGGATTCCTTCCCCATTTGGCAAAGTCCACTCTCCCATCACTTGGGAAGCCATCCAATTGCCAAGTGAAGCATGCCTAACCTTCCTAGCCCACCATAAGCATAGTAGGACTTGCCATGAACCAAGGGGAGGTGAGTTAACTCACCTCCCATGCAAATCAAGCACCTATGGACAAAGGAAAGAAAATCTCCCTCATATCAGACCTTGAGCCACCTCCCAGCCTTACCCCACTCCTAGCGAGCCATGTGGACATGATGGAGATAATTTCGGAGCTCTGACGGTGGCTGTGGCAAGAAAATGGGATTAAATCTCATCCACCTCAAAAATTGAGGGGATATACCCCCTCTTGAAAATTCATTCATTCATCTTTGTTTGAGCGAGAGAGAGAGAAGGAGAGTCTCCCATAGCAATTCCCTAAGCTCTTAAGCTCCCCCATTTTTCTCCCTTCTCAATTTTATGTCAAATTAAATTAGGAGAGGCCTCCTTGATTCAAACTCATCCATCTCTCAACTAAAATTTAATTGCTTGCACACCATCCATGCACAATATCAAAGCCGAATGAATCATTTTCCAAGCTCCAAAGCCATCAGAAGATTGAGTTCTATCAAGATTGAAACTCCAAAGTGCATGGATTGTCATCTAAGGGATCTACTCCAAATCAAGGCCCAAGATTTTCAATAGGGCCTCATCTCTATTAGGTGAGGCTACCTCCGTCGATCCCAACCATCGGTCTTAGCTCCGTTGAGTTAATTCCTCAAAATTATAGCCTAGGTGAAGTGTGGATTTTCCTTTTTGAAGAAAATTTTTTATGTCATGCAATCTTAGCTATTGGATGTGTTCCTCTCCTTCCCTTGATGGTGTGAGATCATTTTGGAATCAATCCAAGCTCTGGTGAGCTCGGATCGAACAAAGAAAGATATCGATCTTTTGCTACTTTCAAAGAAGAAAGATCACAAGTCGTCCATTCCGCATGATCGACGATGATGATTAAATCACACTTCAAACCATTGATTATCTCTCTAAATTGTGTGATTAATCATGGCCATCCGATCTAAATGGGACGGTCCATGAGAAAGCACGTCCACCGCCGGTTGAATCAGCCACACGATGTGATAACTTAAATAACCAATCCCATCATACCATGTGGAAAGCATGCCATGTCAACATGCCATGTGGTGATTAGATTAGGGCTTTAATTAAGGTTAATTAATCTATTTTTTGTGCTGAATCTTCTATAATTCATAACTAATTATAGATAAATCCAAAAAAATACAAATGAAGGCTTATTTTAAAGATATTTCAGTGAAGAATTTAATAAAAATATTTTCAATAGATTTTGAATAGTTGCTTAATTATGTTTTAATTTAAAAAGTTAATTAGCTTAATTACTCCTTAATTAATCACCCAATTGATTTCAAACTTTTTGAGAATGTTTAGGGGAATGACCTAAGCCTCCCCTATTTTTCTTGAATTTGGTTGCTTAATTAAAGAAATTGATTGATTAAGCCTTAATTACCCTCTAAACTTCATTAAAGGGTCATTAAGTGTATGAACAATGATTAATTAATTATTTGGACTCCCTAATCACTATTGAACGGTAACCAGACTTAGGGAAGTGGATTGGAGCCTCCCTCCTAATCTTTTCTCTAATTTTCCCTCTCTTTTCAATTAAAGTCCTAATTATTAATTAATTAACTAATTAAAAACTTAATTAGCTAAATTGGAATTCAAATCATATGAAATTATGCTTAATCCAGTGGATGGCTTATAGAAATAGGTGGGGAACTCTTTCCCTACCTTTTCCCTTAAGCTGTCTCATTTAAAGATAATTATTAACTTTGGTTAGTCTCTTTTTTAGGAGAGATGGATTAATGGATTATTACTTTAATTGATTTGAAAAATCTAATTAAATCTTATTTTTGTATATATCCATCTTGGGTAGAGATTTAGGTGCTCAATAATCTAAAGAGCTTAACAAAATTAATTAGCACACATGTGTGAGAAAATCATGAAAGTAATTAAAGTGGTTCCTTAAGCTTAATTATTAAATGATTATGAGCTAATTGCATTAGGCCCCTTTCATTCTATAGGAGCATTGCAATTTACTTTTCAATTTATTTGCATATCATATTAGCTCATAATTGTTTAATCAATTCTCTTAAAGTAACATAGTAAGGGTTAATTAATTGATTTAATCTATGCTTAACTTAATCAATCCATAAAAATCATTTAATTTCTTTCTATTGAATCAAATTAATTTACACATGTGGGGAATGGTATTAGGATTAGCAAACACCTCTTTCTCATCTCTCTTAAATCAAATTAAACATGAAATCAAAAATGACTTTATGAAACTTTGGTTTGTCTTAAATAAGCTTATTTAATGTGATTGTCCTTAGGAGTTAGTTGGATTTAATAAAATTACATGCTTATGTTTCTTTATTTCCTTCCAATCATATTAAAATATTGCATACATGCTAGTTGATTCATACATTCATTTCTTTCAAAGATCAATTAAAAATAAATGGTTTCTTTTTTGTCAAATTTGCATGTGTTGACTTAATTAAAAATATGTTTGGAAAGCTTATTAATGAATAATAATACATGTTGTGACATTAGCTATACATACCTAGGAGGTGCATGTGAATATAAGCTTAGTGTATGAAGTTAAGTTCCTTTCTTTCATTCATATGTAGATTTGCATAAGTATGAATGTTAGTGGGTATATTAGTTTGACTTGATTGATTTGATTGTAGTTTTGGTAAAGCTTGGGATGATGATTGAAGGATTGAAGGATTGAATTGATTTCGAAAAAATCAATTGAATTTGGTTTGGATTGAAGGGAATTTTGGCTAAGTCCATATGATTAAATCATAGACTTGGATTTAGGTTATGATGGATTGGATTCAATTTGGTTGTATTGATTTGAGGTGGGATATTGGCTAAGGAGGTAGACATGTTTGGTTGGGCTATAGGCTAGGTAGGTTTCCCAAGGTCCTAAGACATAACCTAATCCTATGACTATTCCTTCTAAGTCTCTAGGTTTAGGTTAAGTGTTCACTTAGCCACTAGAAGTGTCTTATGACTAAGGAGCTCTTAGTGTTTAAAAGACCCCTAGATCTATGATGGGAAGATTGAATCCTCACTCCAAAAGTGAGGTCAACAAAAGGACCCCTAATAGGTGTGGTGTAACTGACAAGGCACACCACATGTATTAGCATTGACCGAGATGTTCAACAACGTCCGAAGGATTGCAAGCACTAACGAGAGACTATCTAAACCTAAACTTAAGAGCTAGGTAAAATCACTATCTTAGTGCAATGCAACTCATCTTATGTTGAAAGCATAAGAGAGGGTCAAGAAGATTAGGTTTGGGAGAATTTCATGTCAAGGACATGAAGAAGGATTCGTAGGAGAATCACAAATGAGTTGGATATAATTTATGCCAAAGGTAGAAAAGAAAGGAAAAAAATCTATTGGGGATTGAGATTTGATTGAACATATTTGATTTGATTAAGGAGGAATCCATTGGGATAAAGATTTGATTGAATTTATTTTAATTTTTTGATTTATTTATGTAAGAGAGATCAGCTAAGGATACAAGTTTGGGTTTGTGTAATTTGGTTTATTGATTTAATTTGGGGGCATATCCACTGGGGATAGAGGTTTGAATCCATTAGGGATCAAGATTGGATTTGTTTATTTGTTGGATTTATTTTGGCTCCACTGAGGGAGAATAATTTAGTTGATTTGATGTTTGATTTGGAGGCATGTCTATTGGGGATATGATGGTTGAATTTATTTAATTTAATTTGTTGATTTATCTCCATGAGGGAGATGAGCTTGCATTATTTTAATTTTGGCTCCACTAAGGATATTGGTTTGATTGATTATGGACCCTGTCAGCGTGTGATGGACCATACTAAGAAGGGGCTATGAAAGCCTGGGCTTATCTTAGATTTACTAGTCCAAAGGGGTGATCTCCAAGGGAAGAGACTATCCAACCTAAGGGTTACCTTTCAATGTGCAATGGTTGTGCTAGAAAGAAAGCATAGGAGACTTATATCCTCCAAAATAAAAATAGCCATTGGGGTGACCTGTTGGATGCACAACAAATCGAACGATCTAGGGCGACTGCTGGGTGAGTGTCACTAGGATCTTATCTCAACTCAAAAGCAATAAAAATGATTTGATATGATTTGATTTAATTTGATATGTTATGAACCCTGTCAATGTGTGATGGACTCACTGAGAATGGACTATGTAAACCTAGGCCTATATCAGATTTACCAATCTAAAGGGGTAGTCTACCATCCGAAGGGTGAGACTATCCAACTAAGGTTGCCTTTTAGTGTGCAACGAGTGTGCTAGGAAGAAAGCATGAGGACTTACATCTTCCAAAGTAGAAATGGTCGCTAGGGATTTTATCTCAACTCAAAAGTAGTCAAGGCGATTATTATAGGGAGTTTTGCTATCACTGCCCTGAAGATAGGATGCCTGCTTGGGAAAAGGTACCACTAGGGTGTCCTCCTAATCAACAAGAGAATATATATTTTATTTATTTATATTGTTGCATGGAACCTATTGGTGTGCGAGGGACCACATTAAGAAGGAGCCTCAAGGGTTTCGGCCTATCTTAGATTTATTGGTCCAAGGGAGAGTTTGCACATCCACAATACAGACCTTCTAACCACAAGGGTGATTACTAGGAAAGAAGAACTATCTAATCCAGTAGTAACCTGGGTAGTGTTTAAATGGGGTTGCAAAGGACATAATCCAAAGAGAATGCTCATAGGGGAGGTGCTTCTAGGGGCATTATTTTGTTCCTAAAAAGAAAGCCTATACATAGAGTGGATGACTCAAGGAGAAAGCGCAGGGACATACATCTGCCATGAGTGGTGTATCCACCAGGTGGGTTGCTATCAGCATAGTGAACACCAACCAACCTAAGGTTCCCGGTGTGTGATAATAAATCTAAGAAGAAAGTGTAGGAGACTTACATCTTCATAGACAGAATTGACTATCGGGATAGTCTGTCATCGACTAGACATCTGCTATCAACCTAGGGAGACTACTAAGTGGGGAGTCCCGAGGAAGGACTAGACCCAAACTCAAAGTAGTCAGGAGGAATGGAGCCATTGGGGGACTTACCCTAATCCTCAAAGATAAACTCACCCAGTCAGGGTTACAGTGGCTAGTTCAAGAAGAAAGCAAAGGGACTTACATCTTCTTAAATAAAGTCAACAACAAGTAGCTTATCATCCGTGCAATAAGGCATACCAGACTAACAAGGCACTCATCTATGCATGGTTATGCTAGAAGAAAGCATAGGAGACTTACATCTCCCTAAGCACAAGACCACTAGGGAGACACAATAGCTGGGTAGTGAATCAAACCCGACCTAGAGTAGCTACTGAGTGCGGGCCGCTAGGGCATTATCTCAACTCAAAGTAGCTCAAACAAAGGATTTGTGTTTGGTTTATTTATGTTTGTGTTTGTGTGTAGTTTCTTGTTTGTGTTATGCTAATGAGGGATAAGATGTCACTCAGGTTGTCTTACAGCTACCCTAAAACACACCACGAAGGATTCATAGATGGAAATGCATTCAATTCGAAGAGATTGAATTTGAAATGAAATTTTATTGATGATAATTATTTTTAAAATGTGATTTTATGGATAATATTTCTTTAGGTATATCCCATTGATTAGAAGCATCAGACACTCTCCTTTATGGTTGATGAGTTGATAAGATCCTCCTTAAGGCCTTCTCTATGGCAAAAGGGCCTGCAAAAGGGTATAACTCTCCTACTTGAAAAGCTCTAGAACGGACCAACTTGTTGTGAACTTGAATCATTTTGACTTTATATCAAGGTTTTGGCATGCCGTAAGCGTCTCTCCTCCAAACCTTCAAGCTCTTCTAGCCACAACTTGGTGTTATGCTCTATTATGATTTTACTAACCACGGCTATACTTAGTGATGAGAGTTAGACTTCTAATGGTAGCACGGCTTCGGATCCAGACACTAAGAATAAAGGACTAAACTAAGTTGGGATTTTGTACGTGGTGTGGTAGGCCCACAAAGCTTCAACTAACTGCTCATGCCTCTGTCATTTATTATCATTGAGTGTCTTCTAGAGTATTTAGGTGAGAGTTTGTTGAAGGCTTCTACTTAACCATTCGCTCTCAAATAGTAGATGGTAGAGTATCACCAATCTATGTTGTGTCTCTAAGGGAAGTTATTTATTTTGGTGCTCTTAAATGCAGTATCATTATCGGATATAATCTGGTGGGGTACCCTGAATTTATATACTATATGATTCTTGAAAAATTGGAGCACATGCTGAGCTTTGACCTCTCTGAGTGGAATCACCTCCACCCATTTGGAAAAGTAGTTGGTAGCAATGAGGATAAACTAATGACCCTTGGAAGAAAGAGGATCAATCGGACCCACTATGTCAGTACCCAACACTCGAATGGCCATGAGGCCAATGTTGGATGTAGAATGTTGGGTGGTTGGTGTAGGACCACACCATATATTTGACATTGGTGGCATCGCCTAGCTACATCCATGCTGTATGTAATCATCGAACCAATAATATCCAAGTCTCTTGATTTTGGCTTTCATCTTGGGACTAGATTGGTGAGCTCCGCATAATCCAGAATGTACCTCAGTCATGATCTTACAGGCTTCATGCTTATCTAAACAACATAACCACATTTGATTGAAGGACCGTCGATATATGACACCATCCACTGGGACATAGAAAAGTGTTATTTGTTTCATCTGATGTGCTTGGGACTTCTCTTAAGGTAGTTTGCCTTTATTTGAGTAATCAATGAATGGTTGCCCCCAATCCAGCTCTTCATCCTTTTTGGCAACAGTAACCTCCCTTCAAGAGAGTATTTTTTGATGAGTTTAGTAATAATAAGAGGCATAACTTGCCTATTTTAGACCTCTATTGATATGCACTCATCTTTTGGGCATGCCAACTTTGGCAAGCTTGGCTAAAGCATCTGTTATGATGTTCTCTCCTCGAGGAATCTTGTAGATGGTAACCTCTGGATTTGGGCCAACAACTCCATGGTGAATTTATGGTAGTGATGGAGTTGGGTTTTAGGACCTTATAGGACCCAACGATTTGGTTGACAACTAGTTGAGAATCCACAAAGATGTTGATATTCTAGATGCTTAGAGAAATGACTAACTCTAGATCAATAATCAGAGTCTTATATTCAGCTTAGTTGTTGGTGCAAGGATCAAATAGATGATATGATAATCTCATCATATCGTAGTCTAGAGTCAGGAAAACTATTCTTACCCCTACCTTTCTGGAAGAGTAGATTGTGGTTCTTCTCCTCTTTGAGAGAAAGTCGCACCATCAAAATACATATCCCAGTGGTGAATGATAGTATCCCTTAAGTGCATGATTTGTTCATCAAAGAGATCATCACTAAGCAGAGAATCAATAGGAAGTGAGTGTGATGCTAAGAAATCATGAGTGCTTGTCCTTTCACTGCATGGAGGGGTATGAAAGTGATGTTAAACTGTGATAGAATCATGGACCAATGTACCAAGAGATAGCATCGACCATGTCATGAAATATTATAGTGGATTAATTCTAGAAATAATTTCACTTTATGAGAATGTATGTAATAATGTGGCCTTTAATGCAAAGATTAGGATAATATTTTTTCAATAGATATTTGGTTTCATAATTGAATTCAACGAGATAATATGTTCTTTTTAATATTTAACAAAAGAGCAAGAGTCATCTAATTGATTGTATGTATTAAGAACTTTTGGCATCCTTCCCTTCTTGACCGGCTAAAATGGTTGACATCTACCTGATAGGTTGGATATAAAATGGCTTAGATACGCTAACCACTCATGGAATGATCTAAGTTGAGTTAGACTTTTAGGGGGTGGCATTTCTAATATCACTTTAATCTTCTTGGATCAATTTTAATTCCATGGTGTCGGATAACAAACCCAAGGAATTTTCTTGAAGCTACTTTGAATGCATACTTTAAGGGATTCATTTTGAGGTTAAATTATCTTAACCATTCAAAATTACTCTAAAGTCAAAGAGATGGTCTTCCTTTTCTTTGCTTTTGACCATGAGGTCATCAATGTAGCATTCAACTTGATGATAAATGAGTTCATCGAAGATTTGAGTCATGACCCGTTGGTATGTGGCACCAATATTTTTAAGGCCGAAAGGAATGACCTTATAGTAATAGATTCTGATCGAGGTTTTAAACACAGTATGTTTTTCATCCTCAAAGGCCATCTTTATTTGATTGTATCCAAATAACCATCCATGAAAGATAAGACTGCATGAGAGGAGGAAATGTCCACCATCAATTTTAGTATTAGTAGTGAAAATTCATAATTTAGACATGCCTTGTTTTGATTGTAGACCGTCCGACTCTTGTTGACTTACAATCACTTGGAGTGGTCGCCAGCTAAAACCACCTATGATTGAAAATCATGCAGGCCAATCTTATGTAATTGCAAGATGGTTTAAGATGGTTTAAGCTATTATTTAATTTTAAAAGGGACTAAAGTCCTAAACCCACTCCCTAAGAGACTAGATCATGTTCGTATGAGCATATGACTTAGTCTAAATGTAAACTCTTTTCAAATTTTATAATATTTTGACACATTCATTTGGACAAAGGCTCGGGATTTTTTATGCCTAATTGCATGATGAAATTAGATTGTTGGCCAAATCAAAAAGAAAGAGGGTGAAGCTCCATCATGAGGGGTTGCTCTCATAGGTCAATCAGTCTCTCTAGTGCAAGAACATAGGCCCTCATTTTACAAGAGTGATAGAAGATTTTATGCATAATGTGAGACATACAACATACAGCTAAGGAGTTACTAATTATTATAATTATCTTGATTATAACCTACATTTTATGGTGAAGTTAAAAGTTATTTAGAATTTAGTTATGAGTTATTAGTTGGGGTAAAAAAATAATTTTGTTCCAAGAGCCTACTGCATCCATGTCATACATTCAAACATCAACCATTAAGAAATTATGAAATTCATGCCTTTTTATTATGCAATGTAAACAAAATAACAAATATTTTATAGACTAACGCAAAAGAATAAGAGGCCGGTGCGGCCAAGTATCGCCGTACACCCGAGAAAAGAGAAAAGATGGGTAGCCGAGCTCTACCCTCATACAACCAGAATATAAAAGAATAATTATAATTAGAAATTGAATACATGCTATAGGGATCTTTACTTCTTCATTTCTTCATGTCTTCATTTCTTCATTTGATTTGATTTGCTCCAAACCATCACAGGGCACCCTAGGACTAAGCTTTCTGGCCACTGCTCATCCTAAACCCCATAACACTAATCCTAATTCCTATTTGCAAAATTGCATTTTTATAGGAAAAGTGAATCTAACTACACTTACAAAATTGAAGTTAGCTAAACATACATATAATTCCAAGAAGTTGTATTTATAATTTAGACTGAGCACCCTGCACATGGGTAATCAAGTGCACATGTCTTAATGTGGATTATGCTCAGGGGCATAAACAACCTGCAAGAAAGCATTTATATTTATTTTTGAGCGGCCCCTTAAGCATAATCCCCTGTAGAAAATAAAATTAGGCTAAGAGTAGCCTAACATCCAATCTACAAATCATACACCCTAACATCGAGTCTAAAATATTACATCACAAAATAAAACATACATCACACATACACCATCCTAACTTAGGACTAGAAATTGTGGCTTAATTCTAATGTTTGTGCTAAGGCTTTGTGTGGTATGACTTACTAAGCATTAGAGTTATAATTTTCTAAATTTAAAAAAAATCAAATTTAACTGTAAAGGTTGGTTTCACTTCAAGTTGTTTAGATGATTTGTCAATTTTCATTTATGTTTTGTTTTGTTTCATTTGATTTACACTTAACTTCTAAGTGTTATGAAGAGAAGAAAGAGGATTGCCCTCTTTCATCCCTACCTTAAGCCACTTTCTAAAGCACATTAATTTGGTTTAGTTCTCTTTAGTGAATGGATTGTTAAATATTTTTTATTAATCTTAAGTTTAGGTTAACCGTAAGTAATTCTATTCAATATGAAAGGCATCTTAAGATTAATGTAGTTGGATTACTATTACATAGTACATGTTATACCATTCATTCCCATCACTTATTAACATGCATATGATTTAATCCTTAACATACCTATGCATACAATATGTTTTTTCGGCACACCTAAATGATGGATGAATGCATACATTTGGAATTTATATTTTTGTTTGATTGAATTATTTATACATGTGAATTAAAGCTCTATCCAAATTCTAATACAAAAATACATAAGAATGAAATTAATGAAGTGCATGCATTTGTTAACCGGGAGTGAGATAATCAAATAACTTCCTTGGGGCTACTTAAAGCCTCATATTTCTAAGATATCCATATGATATACTTATTGTCATTCAAACACATGTAGATCTATATATGGATTATAAGAAAGAGAGCACTACTTTTACATATAATACATTTTAGTTATTTAAATGGCTATGGATGTATGCATTTTTAATAGAAAAGAGGATTATCATTCTTTAATTAAACACACATATACATGTATACAAGATGAAAGAAAGTACATGCCATTGTTAACCAGGAAAGTGAGATAATCAAATGATCTCCTTGGGGCTACTTAAAGCCTTTCTATTTTGAGGATGTCTAGACTATATACTTGCTATCTTAAATACATACACCTATATACATAATTAGAAGAATGAAAATCATGCAATGATTGTATTTTATTTAATTGAATTTATATGTATAAATATGTTTGGCATGAGCATATGACTTAATCTAAATGCAAAATCTTTTCAAATTTTATATTATTATTTTGACACAATATTTTGGAAAAAGGCTTAGGATATTTTATGCCTAAATGCATGATGAATTTGGTTGTTGGCCAAATCAAAAGAGAAAGAGAGTGAATCTCTACCATAAGGGGGTGCTCTCATAGGTCAAGTGATCCCTAAAGTGCAAGAATGGAGTCCCTCATTTTTATAAGAGTGGTACAATATGGCATGCATGATGTTAGCCATACAACATACAGCTAAGGTTGCTAAATTTTTTAGTTTTTTGATTACAATGTAAGCTTTAAAGTGAGGTTGAAAGTTATTTTAAAATTTAATTATGAGTTGTTAATTTGGTAGAAAAATTAATTTTACCCTAAGAGCCAACCGCATTCAGGCCACCCATTTAAACATTAGTCATTATGAAATACTAAAATCATGTTGTTCTAGTGCACAAGCTAAATATAACAACAATCATTTTATAGACTACCGTGAAAGAATAAAAGGCTATGCCGGGTACCATCATACATCCTTGAAAAAGAGAAAATTGGTAGTCAACTCTACCTTTACATAACCCAGATTATAAAATAATAATTACAATTGAAATTAAATTAGATGCTATGGAGGTCTTCATTTTTCATTTCTTCTTCCTCCTTTCCTTTGATTTGATTTGCTCCAAGGGCACCTTAGGACTAAGCCTTCTAGCCTACTACTCATCCTAGTCCCCATAACACTAATCTTAATTCCTATTGCAAAATTATATTTTATGTTAAAGTAAATTTAACTACACCTAAAAAATAGATGTAGCTAAGCAAACATACATTCCCAAGTAGTTATATTTCATAGTTTGGACTTAGCACCCTGAACATGGGTAAACAAGCCCACCTATCTTAATCATGGATTATGCTAAGAGACATAAGAAACCTACAAGTAGAAGAATTTGTATTTATTTTAGTGGCCCCATTAGCATAGTCCCCTGTAGAAAATAACATTAGGCTAACAACGGCCTAACATCCAGTCTACAAATCACATTCCTAACATCCAGTCTAAAATATTACATCACAAAAGAAAACACATCATCAATACATGCACCATCCTAACCTAAATCTAGAAGTGGTGACTTAGCATTCTAACATGTGTGTTTGGGCTTACATGGTGGTATGGCTTAGCTAGGTATTAGAATTATAATCTTTTAAGTTTATGAAACACCTAATTTAACATGATGGATGGTTTCATTTTGAGTTATTTAGAATATTAGTGAGTTTTAATTGGTGTTTTATTTTGTTTCATTTGATATTCACTTAGCAACTACGTGTTGTGAAGAGAAGAAAAGGGGCTTAACCTCCTTCATCCATATCCTAAGTAATTTTCTAAAGCATGTTTTTATGATTTGATTTCTTTTAGTGAATGATTTATTAAATGTGTTATTAGACCTAAGTTTAGGTTAATCTTAAATATTCATATTCAACATGAAAGGCATCTTAAGATTAATGTGGTTGAATTACCATCACATAGAGCATGTTACACCATTCCTTTTCATCACCCATAACATACATATGATTGTTGACCTCACTTTTGGAGTGAGGATTGACTCATCCTATCTTAGACTTAGGAGTCTTCTATACACTAAAACTTCCCTAGTCATGGGACACTTCTAGTAGTTTGATGAACGCTAAACCTAAGCCTAGAGACTTAGGATGGTATACCATGGGTTTATGCTATGCCTTAAGATTAAAGAGACCCACCTACCCTATAGCCTAAACCAAACCTATGCTTATCCCCTTTAACCAAATCAAACCTCAAATAAATTCAATCAAACTCAATTGAATCCCATTTCATATCCAAGCTCCAAGCCAAAAATGATTTGAACTCAAACCCATCTCAATCCCATGATCCAATTCTATAAACTCAACCCAAAGCTCCTTCAATCAAACCAAAGCTAATTTATTCTTACAAAAGCACTCCAACTCTTCAAATCATCATTCCAAACCCCTCCAAAACCCTCAATCAAACTAATTGATCAAACCAATTTAATCAACCCAAGTTAGCCCATTTGAACCCAAAATGTCCAAATAAGCCAAACCCAATTAAACCTAGATCAATTGCAATCAAAGTCATCAATCAATCCTAAATCAATCATCAAACTCAATTCAACCTAATTCAACCTAAAATCAATTCAATTGACCCTTTAGGTTCACTTGACCCAAAGTGACCTAAATAACACATTTGAACCAAACTTCAATCCAACCCAAATTGGATTGAGCTAACTCATTCTAAACCTCCTATATTGATTGTTGATCACCCTTGATTGTCCAATTGTAATTAATTGGACCAAACCAAGCTAATTTGGTCACTTAATCCAAGTTGACCCAATTAGCCTACATGAACCAAAATGAACCAAATCTCATTTCAATTCAAATCAATTGAAACCAAGTCCAATTGGCCTCTTGACCCAAGTTGACCCATCAATTGAGCATGACTTGACCATCAATTGAGTCAAACCAAGTCCAAATTGGCCTCTTGACCCAAGTTGACCCAATTTGACCTAAAAGTCTAAATTGGGCCAAATCACAATCCAATCCAAATTGATTGAAACTAATGGCCCAAATCCATTACTAGTTGATGTGAGGCTGAGCTTGGTTACGCCCGAGGATCCCACTTCATCTACTCCACCCATTGAGGTGAGTCTAGCTCCCCTACTTGACCTTCCATCCCAACATTGGTGAAGAAGGGTGGCGACCCAAGAGTGTCGCGGTTGCTCCACCACCACAGTAGTTGGAGGAGGAGAAGGGAGGGGATACCGAGGTAGCCCCAATGATGGTTGAGTCAATCAGGGAGAGTACTCTACCTATGCAGAGCATTCAATGCATAGATTTTACAGAGCTCAGTCTAGTAGTCAGTCATCAGCCAGCATATGTGACAATAGTGTCGGAAAGGGTAGATGACCAATCATTGAATGACATTTTGGAAGACTGTCGTGCCACAGTGAGAATAGTTGGGGATGATCAGTCTGACCAAGAGGTGGGTAGACTAGACTTTGATGCCAATGAGGATGGCATGCTAGATGACTTAGCAAAAGCTGACATGGTAGATACCCGGGGATCCTTACAGAGGGAGCAACCTAGCCAGGAAGGTGTTGTAGTTGAGGAAGGTGAGGCATAGGACTCAACTCAAAGTCTCCTCCACCAAATCAAGCAGAAGGATGATCAAATTGATAACATGGAATGAAGGTACATGCAAAGATTGTATTTTGTTTAATTAAATTATTCATACAAATGGATTAAAGCTCTATCCAAATTATAATACAAATACACATAGGAATGAAATTAGATAGGTACATGCCTTTGTTAACCATGGAAAATGAGATAATCAAATGACCTCCTTGGGGCTACTTAAAGCCTCGTATTCTTGGGATGTCTAGACTATATACTTATTATCATTCAAACCAATGTAAATCTATATATCAATATAAGAAAGAGAGCTTTCATTCATATACTTAAGTTATAAACACATGCAAATCCAATATGTATTTATAACTACTAACATTCCAAGTATTGTTATCCTTTTGTAAATTTTGGAAAATATATTTGAATTTAAAAGTGATAATAGCCGTGCATATAATAAATTAAACCAACACAAGCAAGCTTACATAAATAAATTTCATTTGATTCATTTAGATTTGAAAAGATGAATGCATGAAACCACATGGAATACAACATTTAAAGTGATTAGAAAGGAATAGCAAAACATAAACATGTGATTCATTCAACTACACTAATTCCTAAGGACAATTTTGTCAAATAAAATTACTTAAGCAAAACCAAAGCTTCTTATTAATTTGAATTTGGATTTGGATTAGACTTTAAAGAGGATAGATTATTATTTGCTATTTTAATCCCATTCCCATGTTGGTAATCATAATTGATTTAAGGAAAGATAATTAGATAAATTTTATGAATTAATTAAGTTGAATCATTAATTAAATCACTTAATTACCCTTCCATGTGCTTCTTTAATTTGATTAATCATTTAATTATGAGCCCCAAATGATATGAACATGGATAGAAATAAAATTTCAATGCTCTAAAGACCTAATGCAATTGGCTCATAATTAAAGATTAATTAAGTTAAAGAACCTAATAAAGTATTTTTATGAATTTTCACACTTATGGATTAATCATATTTTCCTTAAAGGGTCTTTATGTTATTAAACACATAAAGAGGAACCCTTAATCTCATTGTTAAATATCTGAAGTGATTATGGTCTTAATTTGATTGATTTCATTAATTACTTAATTAATCTCTAATTAACCTTCACATCATTTAACTCTCTTTAATGAGATAGATTTGGGAGAATAATTAGGAAAGGGGTCCAATCACTCTCCCCATCCTCTCACTATTAATCAGTGATTAATGACCCTTAATTAATTAATTGTTTACTTTCTATGGTCTTAATTAATCATTAAATTAATTAAAGGTGTAATTTAAGGTTTGAATTACCAATTCCCCTAATCCTCTAGCCAATAAATCCCAATAAAATTATGGAAGGTAGAGGTCATCCCATTAAATAATCAAGCCAAATTTGGGATTAATTGGCTAAGTAATTAAGGCTTAATTAAGCTAATTAAGCTAACATTCAAACCCTAATTAAGCTTGAATCACTATTCAAAATCAAATGAAATTATTTTCATTAAATTGTTCTCTTTTTACCTTTCTAATGAGTATTTATTTACATTTTTTATTTTTCTATAATTAGTTATGATTTTTAAAAGTTTTAATCATTAAAATGGATTATTAAACATTATTTAAGCGTAATCCTATCAGTACCACATGGATTGCGATGTGGACACACTTTCCACGTGACACCATGATATTTACTTTATAAATGATCTGATGCAGCATTGGCGTTGAACCGATGAACACGCTTTCATCCCCGATGTCCGATCTAAGATCTAATATTGGGGATTAATCTCAAAGTTCCTAAGGAAATAAATCAATTATATATAATGGAAGATCACGACTATCCATTCCAATCACGTGGAATGGACGGCGGATGATCCGTAATCCACTGAACGGTGGAAGATGGACACCGTCCACCTTTCTCCACCCAATTCTAGCTCACTAGAGCTTGGGGAGGCTCATAATCAATTTGAAATGTTCATAAGGAAAATCAAGGGGTTCTAACAGTGGATTTCAAATGACGTTACACTTTTCTTCAAAAAGGCTAAACAAAATTAAAAAATCCATGGTTTGCTAGAATTTACCTCCCAAAGCTTAGGACCGATGGTGAACCAACCAAGGTAGCTTTGTCTTGAAGAGATGAAGCCCTGTTGAGAAGAAGGCATCTTGCCTCCTCACCGGTCACTCTGTGGATCAACTGGAAACTCATCAGAGTTAGGGTTGGAGTGGTCTTCGATGCTTGAATCATTTGGGAGAAGATTGATTTCACCTTGGAGCTTGGTGAACGTGTGGAGAGAGTTAATTTAAAAACTGTGGTTTGGTGGAGTTGGAAGAGTTGAACCTTGTCCTATTTTGGGCAGGCTCAGTTTCATCGTCTCCGGTAATGGGAAGGCTTGAGAAGCTTAGGAAATTCTTGGGGAGTTTGTCTCTGAGTGTTCGCTCTAAGGAAGTCCAAGTGCTTGGTTTAAATTGAATGAGGTAGAGTATTCCCCCTCCTCCCTTAGATTGGATGGCCTTGATTGGTTCTACCAATTGAAGCCGTCAGCCGCCACAGGTGGCAAGGTGTGGAATGTGCTTAGGTGGCTCGATTTGAGTGGAGAAAGGTTTGAGGTGGCTAGCTTGACTTGTCTCCATCTCCTTTGGATAAGCCAATTAGGGGTGGTGGGTTAACTTACCTCCCATTGACCAAGGGCTAACTTAACCCCTTTGGGTCAGGTTAGCCACATAGTTAGGGGTTCATTTTGAGCTTTAGCTAGCTACCAAGTGCAAAGGAGGGTTGTTGGCCACCTAAATTTGGATTTTTTTTTCTATATGAGATGCTTTATCCATTGGGTAATAGGTTAATTTGGGTTCAAATTGGGTTGGGTTTGACTCTGACCCAAGGTGAACCAATGATGGGTCATGCCAAATTTCAAAGGGTTTGGCTCAATTTGACCCATGTAGGTTAAATTAGGCTAAGTTGGGTCAAGCTGAGCAATTGATCAAATTGGGTCAAACCAAGGTTTGTCTAATTTGGCTTGGATTTGATTTTGACCCATTTCGTTTATATGAGTCAAATAGGTCAAGTTAACCAATTTGGCCAAATTGGCCAAATTGGCTTAGGTTACACATTGGTTCATGTTCAATTGATCATTTGAAGATGATTGTAGGCTTTAATTTCAATTAATTTGGATTTATGAATGATTTAGACCAAATTGACCCTTTAGGTCACTTTGGTCTTATAGGTCAATTGGGTTCAATTGGTCAAATTAGGTTCATTTGGTTAAATTATGTTCAATCAAGGCTTTGATCAAGTTCAATAATCAATTTGAAATGAATTTAAATCATTAGTTCTAATCGATTTGGATTGGATTTTGACTTGACCCAATTTGGCCTTTTAGGTCAACTTGGGTCAAGAGAACCAATTGGGTTTTATTTGGCTCAATTAATGGTCAAGTCATGTTCAAGGATTGATTTTAGGTTGGTATGAATCATTGGTTTTAATAGATTTGACTTAGGATGAGAATGGGTTCATTTGGCTCATGTAGGTTAATTTGGTCAAATGACCAAATTAACTTGGTTAGACCAATTGATGTCAATTGATCAATCAAAGATGATCAACAATCATCATAAGAGGTTTGATTGGTTTGGTTCAATCCAATTTGGGATGGATTGAGATTTAGTTCAAATAGGTCCTTTAGGTCACTTTGGGTCAAGTGAGCCTAATGGGTCAATTGGATTGATTTTGGGTTAACTTGAGTTGAGTTGAGTTTATATATTGATTTGGGATTGCTTTATGGCTTTGGTCACAATTGATTTGGTTTTAAT
This sequence comes from Cymbidium sinense, assembly GCA_021442155.1. Lineage (NCBI taxonomy): Eukaryota > Viridiplantae > Streptophyta > Magnoliopsida > Asparagales > Orchidaceae > Cymbidium > Cymbidium sinense. The sequence goes on from CM038224.1 coordinate 39,789,818, forward strand.
TGTATTTTGGATCATTTGAATATTTTGGGTTAAATGGGTTAGGTTAGGTTGATTGAATTGGTTTTGGCTTGATTGATTTGATTGTAGTTTTTGGTAAATCTTGGGATGATGATTGAAGGATTGAATTTTTTGAGAAAATTGATTGAATTTGGTTTGCATTGAAGGGGATTTTGGCAAAGTCCATATGATTAAATCATAGGCTTGGATTTAGGTTATGATGGATTTGATTTTGGTTTAAGGATTTGAATATGAATTGGGATTCAATTGGATTTGGTTGTATTGATTTGAGGTGGGATCTTGGTTAAGGAGGTAGACATGAGTTTAGTTGGGTTACAGGCTAGGTAGGTTTCCTTAAGTCCTAAGACATTTCCTAATCCTATGGCTAATCTTTCTAAGTCTCTAGGTTTAGGTTAAATGTTCACTTAGCGATTAAAAGTGTCTTATGATTAAGGAGCTCTTAGTGTCTATAAGACCCCTAGATCTATGATGGGAAGATTGAATCCTCACACCAAAAGTGAGGTCAACAAGTACATAGCACACTTCCAAGCCAGTTGTTGCAATGTCGATGGTAGCGATGCCTTGCATTTCTAGCAGTTTATCTATATCCTTTCAGAGGTTACATTTGATTAGTACGTCAAACTGCCCAATGGTTTGGTGAACTTTTGTAGGGTTAGAACATCTCTTCATCAAGAGATTTATAAGAGCTCAATAAAGGATAACTGTAGGGGACCTTGTTGTAGAGAAGCAAAACCCAAATGAGTCCCTTGTTGATTACATTCTTAGATGGTGCAACCTAAGCATGAAATGTGAACCACAGCTACAAGAGCAGTATGCCATTGAGATTCTTCTTAAGAATATCCATGGCCTAGTCACCTTCATGCTTAAAGGTTTTACTATAAAGATGTTTGAGAAATTAATTAGCAAGGCGGCCAACCTACAAGAATAAGCCAAACAGTTATCCTTCTCAGACTAGACTTCTAAGCCCAAGCCTCAGAACATATTTAAGAAGAAGCCGGGGATTATAGTGGCAGTAGATAAGGGAAGCAGCCAATGAGAGCATAGTTTGAGAGGCCTAAAGTTTAGCAGCCTCCTCTCCTGCCTCCTCTTCCACTACCTCAATGGCCACCACAATAGTGATATCAGTATTCGCCTGCAGATAGTTATTTTCCACCTATTCTTCCTACAAACTCAACAAGCTATATTCATTTAAGAGGGAGGTAGTCAGGAAGATTTTTAAGAGCCTTCTTAAGAAGCTTGATTTTTAGCTACTTGAGCCTAGAAAGCCGGAGAAAGTGGGCAGGAGTGATGATCCTAACTACTGCCCCTACCACCGCATGCTAGGCCATATCTTAGAGGATTATTTCACCTTAAAGGATTGTCTTGAGCATAGCTACAAGTCAGGAGCCATAGTTATCCCTAAAGAATACTTAGTAGAATAACCTTCTAGTTCTATTAAAGTAATCTTTGGGGATACATCTAATCCTCTTCGGCAAAAGAAGGTTGGGATATCTCTTTATCTGCACTAGAAAAAAAATAATTTCTAAAATTAAGAAACTTTCTCTTTATGTGTCTGACTCAGCTCAAACCTCCAACATCAAAGAAGGTTTACCAATTGTGAGGGACAAGTCGGGGTGGGTGGAAGCCCAGTAGTAGCAACAACCATCACTTTCCCGAGATAGTTCCATAGTGTAACCACCATTTGAGTCCAACATTCCTCCTTCCATAGTTACAGCTACCACATCTACCAGCTCCACCATCACCAACAGGAGCATTGTATCTACAGATGAGGGCACCGAACCCCTCATACCACTTACTTTACTTAATTTCTATCATGTTCCACCTCCAAAATTAAAGAAATCAATGAAGAAGAATGATTCAGCTTTCATTTTGTCTTCCTTTGATGATCTTAGTGATTTCATTCCAATTGATAGCTCTCCAAGTCATAGCAATAACAACTTAAATAATTCTGATCAATCCCACTCTGATTCAGAAATGGATTTCCTTTTTCTAAATCATCAGGGTTCACCACTTCATATTGATTTGGAGTCATTCGACTCTGATGATCCTTTAGAGGAAGTTGTAGGTATACCCGATGAGCAGGTAGAACTTTCTACAAGCTCCTCATCTCAAGAAGTCATTGAAGTCAACCTCCACAGTGCCAAAGTTCTACCTCCTAGGGTAGCACGACAAGATAAGAGTAAATAGGTCATTGGTTCCAGTGAGCAGATAGCCCCTCCACAAGATGCTCCACCCTTAGATATGCTTGTGGAGGACTAGCCCACAGTCGACTATAACATCATGGAACATCTTAGAAAGTTGCCAGCTAAGTTAAGCATATGATGCCTTTGTCTTATCTAAAGTGATGAGGGAGTCATTAGTCAAAGCTTTGCTTGACCCTAAAATATGCTTAGCTCAGTTGGCCACTACTTAAGAGGAGGTATGCTTTTCAAAAGAGATCCTATGAGTCACATTCATAGATGAAGACCTACTTCTAGGGATGATAGAGCATAACTGTCCCATCTACATTACAGTGGATGTTGGCAGATTCAGATTATCAAGAGTGTTGGTTGATCCAGGTGCATCAGTGAACATTATCAGTTTGAGAACCCTTGCCTACTTAAGGATTAACATCTCTAAACTTCAAATGGAGAAGATGATGTTGAAAGGATTCAATGAACAAGGTGAGGGGTCCTTAGGCTTTATAGTGTTGCCTTTAGAGATAGAAGATTGAAAGATGGAGGCCAAGTTTCACATAATAGATTTTGATACATCTTTCAATGCTTTGCTAGGGCAACCTTGGATACATGAGAATAACATGGTTCCATCCTCCTTACATCAATGCATCAAGTTTCTAAGGGGTGGAATCGAGTATTGTGTCAAAAGAGATCTTAAGGTATTGGTCGAATTTATGAGGATGCGGCCTATTACCTCCCTAAGAAATAAAATATCTTCTCCTGTAACCTTCATCAAAATGAAAAAGAAAAGAAATAGAAAAAAAAAAGAAGAAAAGAAAAAGAGAACTAAAAAGAAAAGGGCACGAGAAGAAGATCTTAAGGAGGATATAGAGCTTTAGATAAGATTCCATCCACAATTCGTTACTCCATTTGAATAGTTGAGGAGGATGACCCAACCTTCACCAGGATGAGGAAGAGGCAAGTCCAAAGAGAATTCTATAGGTGGAAAACCTCCATACCTACCACCTACCAGGAGATTCATTCTAGCATCTAGGAGTACGCATGTTATCTACATAGACTTAGAATCTAGTTCAGAGGATGAATCCTATGTAGTTAGCACACCACCATCTCTTTTCGATAGCAGATCCCATTAAAGGTGACACTTGAGCTAGACAGCGATGGAGACTAGGTCCCCAAGCAAAGAATGAGTGTATTCAAGTCTTCCTTATATGAAATTGTTAGAGGCGGTAGATAGGTACCTTAGCTTTAACCCTACTTTCCTCATAAAAAGTTGAGGATGTGGTAGTTAAGGAAACCCCCAAAGAATGTGCAAACACTAAATTCCAAAGGTTTTATCTAGGAGAAACATCTTCAAGTCAAGAAGTTGATGTAAAACTTGAGGATGATTCATTTAAAGAATTAATAGAATTATCTTTTGATTAGTATTCACCTTGTGTTCTTAATCTAGCAAATAAAGATTTGATTCCACACACATAGTCCAAGCACAGGTCAGAGTATTTTGAAAGACTATGGGACAACAGATGAAAGATTTCTCAATCAAGACCCGGACTATGCTTTGGTACAGTGGGCCAGTCTATGTTGATGACTACTTCTTGGTCATCACCAATCATTTGGAATCAGGTAGGTTCTTTCAAATCACATTAACTCATATGAGAAGGTGTGCTTAGAAATTTCAGATGATCTCCAAGTCAAAGATGCACCCCTAGAATTTGAAGAAGAAATCAAGTCAACCATCGATGAGCTTAAAGAAATCAACTTGGGGACTAAAGATAATACACGTCTAACGTACATAAACTCCTTGTTAAATGAAACTAAAACCAATCACTTAGTTAGGCAAATCATTGAGTTGAAGGACTACTTTTTATGGAGTTATGAAGAAATTCCCAGATTAACTTTTGAAATAGTTGTTCATAAGTTAGTGATACAGCCTGATGCTAACCCAATAAAGCAAGCTCCTAGACGCATGCAATTAGACATTAAATAATAAGTCATTTCTAAAGTCAAGAAACTGATCAATGCCGATTTTATCTCAGAGAAAAAATACCCCACCTGGTTGGCCAACGTCATCCCAATTAAGAAAAAGAATGGCAAAATTTGCATATGCGTCAATTTTAGCTATCTTAATAAGGCATGTCTAAAGATGAATTTCCACTACCAACACCATAACTAGTGGTGGACATTACCTCATCTCATGCATTCTTCTCTTTCATGGATGGTTCATCTGGATATAACTAAATAAAGGTGCCACCTGAAGATGAAAGGAACACTACTTTTAGAACCTTGATTAGCATATATTGCTATAAGGTCATGTCTTTCGGCCTTAAAAATGCTAGCGTGACATACCAGTGGGCCATGACTTGAATCTTCGATGAACTCATTCATCACCAAGTCAAATGCTACATCAATGATCTCATGGTCAAAGTAAATAAAATGAAGACCATCTCTTTGACTTGAGAGTAGTTTTCGAATGGTTAAGGCAATACAACCACAAAATGAATCCTCTGAAGTGCTCATTAGGAGCATCTTCAGGAAAGTTTCTTGGGTTTATTGTCCATCACCTGTAGAATTGAAATCGATCCGAAGGAGATTAAAGCGATATTGAAAATTCCACCCCATAAAAGTCTAACCCAACTCAAATTATTCCAAAGGCAGTTGATGTATCTAAGATGCTTTATATCCAACCTATCAAGTAGATGTCAACCATTCTCAGCACTAATCAAGAAGGATGGAAAGTTCAAGTGGGATGATAAGTGGTAACATTCCTTTGAGAGCATCAAGCAATACCTTATGATGCCACCAATCCTAGCTACCCCTATCCTGGCAAACCTCTGATCATCTATACATTAGATGACTCCCTTGGTGCTTTGTTGGCCCAAGCTAATGATGAAGGGAAAGAGAACACACTCTACTTTCTCAGCCCTCATCTGATACTGCTCAGGCAAATTATTCACCCATTAAGATGCATTATCTAGCTTTAATCTTTGCAGTTCAAAAGCTATGACATTATATACTCTCTCATAAAGTAAACTTCATTTCTAGATTCAATCCACTGTAATATCTCATGAAACAACCGACACTTTCTAAATGGTTGACATGATGGTCCATGATTCTATTGCTATTTGATATCACATTCATACCCCTCCATGTGGTGAAAGGAAAAGCACTCAGATTTCCTAGCCACACATCCACTTCCAGTGGATTCCCCACTCAGTGATGATCTCCCTAACGAACAAATCATGAATTTAGGGGATTTAAAAATTTACCACTAGGAGATGTATTTTGATGGTACGACTTCCTCTCAAAGAGCAGAAGAACCATAATATACTCTCCCAAGTAAGACAGGCATGGGAATAGTTCTCCTAACACCAAATCACGATATGATGAGATTCTCATATCATCTATCCAACCTTGCACCAACAACAAAAGCCAAATATGAGGCTCTAATTGCCTATTTAGAGTTAGTTATCTCTCTAGGCATTCAAAATATCAACATCTATGGGGATTCATAGTTAGTGGTCAACCAGATCATTGGGTTCTATAAGGCCTTAAAGCCCAAACTCCATCATAACCATAAGTATACTATGGAGTTGTTAGCCCAAATTCCAGAGGTCACAATTTACAAGATTCCTCAAGGAGAAAATGCCATAGCTGATGCCTTAGCCAAGATTGTAATGGAATTGGCATGTTCGAAAGATGAGGCCATATCAATAGAGCCCACAATCGATAAATTCTACCTTTTATTGATACTGAACTCATCGATAAATAATCTCTTGAAAGGGAGGTTGTCGTTGCCAAAAAGGATGAAGAACTGACCGAGAAAACCCTTCATTGATTACCTAAATAAAGGCAAACTATATCAAGAGACATCTCAAGCACATCATGTGAAACAAAGAGCACTCTCCTACACCCTCGCAGATGGTGTCTTATATCAACGATCCTTAGATCATATGTGGTTGCACTATTTAGACAAACAATAAGCCCATAAGATCGTGACTGAGGTACATTTAAGATTATGTGGAGCTCATCAATCCAGTCCTAAGATGAAAGCCAAAATTAAAAGACTTGGGTATTACTGGCTGATAATGATCATAAATTGCATGGACATAGCAAAGTGATGCCACCACTGCCAAGTACACAAAGTGTCCCTACACCTGCCACCCAACATTTTACATCCAACTTTGGCCTCATGGCCATTCGAGTGTTAGGGCAGTTACATTGTTGGTATGTTTGATCCTCCTTCATCCAAGGGTCACCAGTTCATTCTCGCAACTACATACTACTTTTTCAAGTGGGCGGAGGTGATCCCGCTGAGATGTCAAAGCGGCATGTGCTCCAATTCTTTAGGAACCATATCATTTATAAATTTAGGGTACCCTGTCGAATGATATCCGATAATAGTATCACTTTCAAGAGTACCAAAATCAATAACTTCACATGAAGACATAACATAAATTGGAGATACTCTACCATCTACTATCCACGTGAACAATTTAGTAGAAGCCTTCAACAAAACTCTTATCTAGATACTCAAGAAGACACTCAATGATAACAAGTGATAGTGGCATGAGCAGTTAGTGGAAGCCTTATGGGCTTACCGTGCTACTTATAAAACTCCAACTCAATCTAGCCCATTCTCCTTAGTGTATGGGTCCGAAGTCGTTCAACCATTAGATGTTCAACTCCCATCACTACGGATAGCTATGGGTAGCAAAATCACAACCAAACAGAATGCTAAGTTACGCAGTTATAAGAACTCAAAGGTTTGGAGGATAGGATCTTATGAGCATTCCAAAACCTTGAGTTATACAAAGCAAAGATATTACAAGCTCATAATAAGTTGGTTGTTGTCATGTTTTATTTCGGATGTCACATGGACACCAAGTAGATCTTAGAGGGTACTTATTAAAGTGATCGAGACATTGAACTATGATTTACTATCTTGAAAGATGGAAACATCACCCTACAATGGATCTAATCACCTAATAAGGACTCCTAAAGCATGATGGGTATTTGTATATACCAAAGATTCTTTCCCTACTTTACATGGAAAGTAAAGCAGTTTATTTTATGCTGGGTTCTTTAGTTCCCTATAAAAGCAAGCTTCCATAGTTAATTACATCCTAGGAAATGGAAATTTTCTAAGAATACTCTTGATTAAAGTATTTAATCAATTATCTCCAAAGATTTCAAGGTTAGACTATTCAAGGATTAGATATTTTGGAGAAACAAGTGGATTGCTCAATTGGAGAGACTTATTTTATGTTCCAAAGGAAGATAGGTAGGGAGCACTCATGATACTAAGAAGCCTAGTAAGCACTCCAACCTATCCTATGGTGAGGCTTTATATATTTGAAAGGGAGTGTTTGTTTTAATATGAATTAAAATTTTATTAGGACTTATATTCCATCAACATAATATTATGAAAATGCCTAAGAGGTGAAGATTTATGCTCATATCCCAAAGGAAACATGCAACCTCAAATCCTAATCTAGAAAGCTTTAGCACGAGCTAAAAGCATGACCTAAATCTAAGAAGAAAAGGGACATAAAGGCTTACCTCCACAAGAGAAAATAAATTGTTTGACTCTTCTAGATTTACAACCACTTGGAGTAGCTGCCAGCTAACGCCTCCTATGTTTTAAATTCATGTAGGCCAGTCTTATGTAATTGCAAGATTGTTTAAGTTGTTATTTAATTTTGAAAGAGACTAGAGTCCAAAACTCTCTCCCTAAAAGACTAGATCATGTTTAGCATAAGCATTTAAATTAATCTAAATGCAAAATATTTTCAAATTTTATATTATTATTTTGTCACAATATTTTGGACAAAGGCTTGGGATATTTTATGCCTAAATGAATGATGAAATTTGGTTGTTGGCCAAATCAAAAGAGAAAGAGGGTGAATCTCTACCATAAGGGGGTGCTTTTGTAGGTCAAGCGGTCCCTAAAGTGCAAGAATGGAGTCCCACATTTTTACAAGAGTGGTATAATATATCATGTATGATGTTATCCATGCAACATACAATTAAGGGGTTGCTAGAACATTTAGTTATTTTGATTACAACCTAAGCATAAAAGTGAGGTTGAAAGTTATTTAAAAATTTAATTATGAGTTATTAATTGGGTAGAAAAATTAATTTTACTTTAAGATCCTACCGCATCTAGGCCACACATTTAAACATCAATCATGAGGAAACTATGAAAATCATATTGTTCTAGTGCACAATCTAAACATAACAACAATCATTTTATAGACTATCATGTAAAAGGCTGGTGCAGTCGAATACTATTGTACATCCCAAAAGAGAAAATTGGGTAGCCGAGCTCTACCCTTATATAACCTAGATTATAAATTAATAATTACAATTGAAATTAAATTAAATGCTATGGGGGGTCTTCATTCATCATTTTTTCTTCCTCTTTCTTTCCTTTGATTTGATTTGCTCCAAGACATCACAAGGCACCCTAAGACTAAGCCTTCTAGCCACTGCTTATCTTAATCGCCATAGCACTAATCTTAATTCCTATTATAAAATTATATTTTTATGAAAAAGTAAGTCTAACTACACCTGCAAAATAGATGTTAGCTAAGCAAACATACCTTCCCAAGTAGTTATATTTCATAGTTTGGACTTAGCACCCTGCACATGGGTAGCTAATCCCACTTGTCCTACTCATGGATTATACTAAAAGGCATAAGCAACCTACAAGTAGAAGCATTTGTATTTAATTTAGCGACCCCATTAGCATAATCCCCTAAAAAAAATAATATTAGGCTAACAATGGCCTAACATCCAGTCTACGAATTACATTCTTAACATCTAGTCTAAATTATTACATCATAAAATAAAACACATCATCAGTCATGCACCATCCTAACCTAAAGCTAGAAGTAGTGACTTAGCATTCTGACATGTGAGTTTGGGCTTAGTGTGGTATGTCTTAGCTAGGTATTAGAAATATAATCTTCTAAGTTTGGAAACATCTAATTTAACATGATGGATGGTTTCATTTTGAGTTATTTAGAAGATTAGTGAGTTTTAATTGGTGTTTTATTTTGTTTCATTTGATATTCACTTGGCAACTAAGTGTTGTGAAAAAAAAGGGGCTTAACCTCCTTCATCCCTATCCTAAGTAATTTTCTAAAGCATGTTTTAATTATTTGATTTTCTTTGGTGAATAATTTATTAAACATTTTATTAGTCTTAAGTTTAGCTTACTCTTAAAGTTTCCTATTCAACATGAAACGCATCTTAAGATTAATGTGGTTGAATTACCATCACATAGAATATGTTACACCATTCCTTTTCATCACCCATAACATACATATGATTGTTGACCTCACTTTTGGAGTGAGGATTGACTCATCCTATTTTAGACTTAAGAGTCTTCTAGACACTAGAACTTCCCTAGTCATAGGATACTTCTAGTAGTTAGGTGAACACTAAACCTAAGCCTAGAGACTTAGGATGGTATACCATGGGTTTATTTATACCTTAAAATTAAGGGGACCCACCTACCCTATGGCCCAAACCAAACCTATGCCTATCCTCTTTAACCAACTCAAACCTCAAATCATTTTAATCAAACTCAATTGAATCTCATTTTATATCCAAGCTCTAAGCCAAAATGATTTGAACTCAAACCCATCTTAATCCCATGATCAAATTCTATAGACTCAACCTAAAGCTCCTTCAATCAAACCAAAGCCAATTGATTCTTACAAAAGCACTCTAACTCTTCAAATCATCATCCCAAACCCTTCCAAAACTCTTAATCAAACCAATTCAATCAACCTAAGTTAGCCCAATTAACCAAAGGAGCCAAAATCCAATTAAACCCAAATCAATTGCAATCAAAGCCATCAATCAATCTTAAATCAATCATCAAACTCAATTCAACCTATTTCAACCCAAAATCAATTCAATTGACACTTTAGGTTCACTTGACCCAAAGTGACCTAAAGGACACATTTGAACCAAACTCCAATCCAACCCAAATTGGATTAAGCTAACCCATTCAAAACCTCCTATATTGATTGTTGATCACCCTTGATTGTCCAATTGCAATCAATTAGACAAAACCAAGCTAATTTGGTCACTTAACCAAAGTTGACCCAATTAGTCTACATGAACCACAATGAACCAAATCTCATTCTAATTCAAATCAATTCAAACCAATGATTATTGCCAACTCTAAGCTAATCCTTGAACTTAACTTGACCATCAATTGAGCCAAACCAAGTCCAATTGGCCTCTTGACCCAAGTTGACCCAATTTGACTTAAAAGCCCAAATTGGACCAAATTATAATCCAATCCAAATTGATTGAAACCAATGGCTCAAATCCATCACTAGTTGATTATTGAACATGATCAAACCTTGGTTGAACACAATTTGATGAACCCAATTGACCTAAATGGTCAAATTGGGTCTAAATCAATCTTAAATCTAAAATGATTGAAATTAACACATAAAATCATCTTCAAATTATCAATTGAATCTAAATCAACACCTAACCCAAGCCAATTTGGACAATTTGACCAAATTGGTCAACTTAGCCCATTTGACCAATATGAACCCATATGGGTCAAATTCAAATCCAATCCAAATCAAGCCAAATCAATTAAATCAAAATATCCCAAATAATCATTTGAATTTGTCTCAACTCATGGCTTGACCTAATTTGACCAATTGGTTAACTTAACCCAACCTAGCCCAATTTGACCTACAAGGGTCAAGTTGAGCCAAACCCACTCAAATTAAGCCCAAACCCATTAAAACTTGACATGACCCACCCTTGGGTCACCATGGCTCAGCCCAAATCAAACTCAACCCAAACCAAATAAAATTGACACATTACCCATTGGGTAAAGCGCTCCACATGGGACAAAACCACTTTTGGGTGGTCAAACCCCCTCCTTTGTATTTGGTAGCCACCTTTAGCTTAGTTTGGACCCTTGACCCTATGGCTAACCTGACCCAAAGTTGGTTGGGTTAGTCGTAGGTCAAGAGAGGTGAGCTAACCCACCTCCTTTCATTGGCTCACCATAGGAAGCAAGGACAAGCCATGGCAGGCCACCTCATACCCTCGCCCACTCAAATCGAGCCACCTTGACCTCTCTCTGACGTCCCAAGCCACCTTCATTGGCCAAACATTTGCCCATGGTAGAGCTGATCTGAGCCATCAGATTTGAGGGGTAGAAGAGTATACTCTTCCTCATTCCACTCTCACACACAACAGAGCATTCTTAGAACAAGAGTGAGTCGAGAGTCTCTCGAGCACTTCCTCGAGTTCCCTTGGCCTCCCCATCATCGAAACACCAAACTCAAAATAGGATAGAGCCTCCACCCCATCCAACCACACCTAAACTCCACCAAACTCAAATTAACTTTACCCGCACCTTCACCAAGTTTTGTCAATCAAGGATGAATCGATTCCCTCGTTCAATTTGAGCACCGGAGACCCTTCCAAGACCAACTCCAGTGAGGATTCCGGTGACATTTGGTCCACATAGCCATTGGCGAGGAGGCAAGGCACAAGCTTCTCAGTAGGGCTTCATCTATTCAAGATGAAGCTACCTTGGTCGATAGACACCCGTCCTAAGCTCTAATGAGGCAAATTCTGGCAAAATCGTATAAAATCAAATTATTGTTGGGTCTTTGTGAAGGAAATTGTGTTTTCATGTGAATCCCATTGTAGGATCCCTCTAGATCTCCCTCTTAAAGCTTTTGGAGTTGATTCCAACACCTCACAAGCTTTGGTGAGCTCAAATCAAGTGGTGGAGGGCGACGATGTCCATCTTTCATTGCTCGGGGATGAAGAATCATATGTCATCCGTTCTGTGATTAGAATGGATGATCGTGATTAATCTGATTATATTTATTTGATTTAATCATATAAGAACCATAAGATTAATCCCCACTATCCGATCCGAGATCAGACGTGGGGATGAAAGCGCATCCGCCATTGCTGACTCAGCATGCTGCATTGGACTGTTTAAGTGGCCAATCCCATGGCACCACGTGGAAAGCACTATCACATCAGCTCTCGCATGACATCGATGAGATTAGAGATTAATTAGGCTTTAAAATGTCATTAATTGTTCAAAAATTTTATAAAATCATAACTAATTATAGAAAAATAAAAAATACAAATAAACCCATTTTAGAAAGGTTAAATAGAGAAAACTTTTATAAAAATGATTCCATTAAGTTTTGAATAGTGATTATTATGGTTTGATTATTCTCTTAATTAGTTTAATTAAGCCCTAATTACTTGGGCAATTAATCCCAAAATTTAACATGTTGATTTAACGGATGACCTTTACCTCTCATGATTTTATTAGGATTTATTATTTAGGTAGTTAGGGGAACTTGAAATTCAATCCTTAATTATTCACTTAATTAATTTATTTAAGACCCCTTTCTTAATTACTTTTCCAAATTCATTTCACTAAGGAGAGTTAATTAATATGTGGTCTAATTAAGAGATTAATTAAATAATTAATAATTAAATTAGATCAAATTAAATTAATAATCACTTCAAATAATTAACATTCAAATCATGGGTTACTCTTCATGTGTTCAATAACATAAAGACCCTTAAGGAAATTATGATTAACCCATGAGTGTAGGAAAATCATAAAAGTACATAATTAAATTCCTTAATCTAATTAACACTTAATTATGAGCTTCATTCCATTAGGTCTCTAAGTGCATTGCAATTTTAATTTCTCATTTGCATATCATTTGAGGCTCATGAATAAGTGTTTTATTATATTAAAGAAGCATAGGAAAGGGTAATTAAATGAATTGCTTAATGATCCTAACTTAAGTAATTCATAAAATTCATATAATTACTTCTCCTTAAACATATTAAATCATCAACATGGGTTGGGACAAAAATAGCAAGTGTTCCTTCTCTTTAAGTAAATCAAAATCCAAAATCAAATTTAATAAGAAGCTTTGGTTTTCCTTAAGTGATTTTATTTGATGTGATTGTCCTTAGAAATTAGTGTAGTTGAATGAATTATGTGGAGATGTTCAGCTATTCCTTTTCCATCACCATAAATATTGAATGTCATGTGATATCATGCATACATATTTTCAAAATCAAATGAAATTCACTTATGCAAAATTACATGTGATGACTTAATCTTATTATATGTGTGGCTATTATCTCTAATAAATTTCAAAATTACTTTCAAAATTATAAATAGATATTAAAAATTTGGAGTGATACTAGCTATAAATATATGTATAGGAATTGCATGTGTTTATAGCCTAAGCATGTCAAAGTTTTGCTTTCTTTCCAACATTCATGTTAGGATTTACATATGCTTGAATGATAATAAGTATATAGTCTGGACATCCCTGAAATACAAGGCTTTAAGTATCCCCAAGGAGGTCATTTGATTATCTCATTTCCCTAGTTAATAAAGGCACATACTTACTTAATTTCTTTCCTATGTATATTTATTTTAGAATTTGGATAGAGCTTTACATTACATGTATAATCTTTTGCATAATTTTCATTCTTATAGTTATCTGTACATCCATATGTATTTAAGATAGAAAGCATATATTTGGACATCCCGAGAATATGAGGCTTTAAGTAGCCCCAAGGAGGTCATTTGATTATCTCACTTCCCTAGTTTAAACAACACATACTTACTTACATCTTCTATATATGTGTGTGTATTTGATTAAAGAAATGAAGATCTCCTTTCCTATTAAAAACATGTGCATTCATAATCATCTAAGCATGCTAAAGTATATTGCATGTATATGTATACAAAGTGTTAAGTCATATGTATGTCATGGGTGATGAAAAGGAATGGTGTAACATGTTTTATGTGATGGTAATTCAACCACATTAATCTTATGATGCCTTTCATTCATATTGAATAAGATCCTTTAAGATTAACCTAGACTTAAGACTAATAACACATTTAATAAATCATTCATGAAAAGAAACCAAGTCATAACAATATGCTTTAGAAAATAACTTAAGGTAGAGATGAAGGAGTTTAAGTCTCCTTCTTCTCTTTACAACACTTAGATGCTAAGTGTATATCAAATGAAACAAAACAAAATCCAAATTAAAATTGGTAAACCTCTAAAAAACTTAAAATGAAACCATCCATCATGTTAAATTAAGTAATTCCAAACTTAGAAAAATTACAATTCTAATACCTAGCCAAAACATACCACATCAAGCCTAAACACACACATTAGAATGCTAAGTCACCACTTCTTGCTCTAGGTTAGGACGGTGTATATAATGATGTTATGTTTTATTTATGATGTAATGTTTTAGACTAGAAGTTAGGATTGTGGTTTGTAGAATGGATGTTAGGCTATTCTTAGCTTAATGTTATTTTCTGTAGGGGATTATATTAATAGGGTCACTAAAAAATATAAATACTTATACTTGCAGGTTGCTTAGCCCCTTAGCATAATCCATGATTAGGACAGGTGGGCTTGGTGACCCGTATGCAGGGTGCTAAGTTTAAATTATAAAATATAATTGCTTAGGAATGTATGTTTGTTTAGCTAACATCTATTTTGCAGGTGTAGTTAGATTTACCTTTCCATAAAATGTAATTTTACAATAGGAATTTGGATTACTGCTATGGGGTTTAGGATGAGCATTGGCTAGAAGGCTTTATCCTAGGAGGCCTTGTGAAGCCTCGACTACCCAATTTTATCTTTTTCGGGGTGTACTATGGTACCCAGCCGTACAAGTCGCTTATCCTTTCATGATAGTCTATAAAAATGATTATTGTTATGTTTAGCTTGTGTACTAGAACAACATGGTTTTTATAGTTTCTTCATGATTGATGTTTGAATGTGTGGCTTGGATGTGATAGGCTTTTATGATAAAATTAATTTTTTTGTCCAATTAACAATTCATAACTAAATTTTAAAATAACTTTTAACCTCACTTCAAAACTTAGATTGTAATCAAGATAACTAAAAGATTTAGTAACCCATTAGTTGAATGTTGTATGTCTAATATCATGCATATCATATTATACCACTCTTGCAAAATGAGGGCCTCCATTCTTGCACTTTATGGGCCGCTTGACCTATGAGAGCACCCCTTTATGGTGGAGATTCACCTCTTTCTCTATTAATTTGGATAATAACCAAATTTCATCATGCATTTAGGCATAAAATATCCCAAGTCTTTTCCCAAAATGTTGTGTCAAAAATAGTATAAAATTTGAAAAGATTTTGCATTTAGACTAAGTCGCATGCTCATGCCAAACATGATCTAGTCTCTTAGGGAGTGAGTTTAAGACTCTAGTCTCAATTAAAATTAAATAACAACTTAAGCCATCTTGTAATTACATAAGACCGGTCTTCATGGATTTAAAGCATAGGAGGTGTTAGCTTGTGGCCACTCCAGGCGGTTGTAAGTCCAAAAGAGTCGATGAATTATTCTCTCTTCTGGAGGTAAACCACTATGTCCCCTTTCCATTTAGATTTAAGTGGTGCTTTTGGCTTATGCTAAAGCATTCAAGATTTAGGAGGCCATTTGTTTCCTTTGGTTATGAGTATAAATCCTCACCTTTAAGGCATTTTCACAATCTTGTGTTGATGTATTGTAACCACTAGCATTCTAATAAATTTCTAATTCAAATTAAAACAAACTCTCTCTTTCAAATATATAAAGCCTCACCATATGATAGATTGGAGCACTCATTGGGCTTCTTAATATCATAAGTACTTCCTACTTATCTTCCTTCAGATTCTAAAATAAGTCTTCAAATTGATCAATCCCATTTGATTTCCAAAAATACCAATCCTTTGATAGTCTTAACCTAAAAATCTTTGGAGATAATTGATTGACTACTTTAATCGAGAGTATTCTTAGGAAATCTCATTTCCTAGGATGTAATTAACTAAGGCTTGCATCTATAGGGAACTGAGGAATTCAGCATAAAATAAACCTACTTTACTTTTCCATGTAAAGTAGGAGAAGAATCTCTGGTATAAACGAAGACCAATTATGCCTTAGAAGTTCTTATTAGGTGATTAGATCCATTGTTGGATGATGTTTCCATATTTTGAGATAGTACATCATACATCAATATCATACCTGGTCACTTCAATAAGTATCCCCTAAGATCTGTGTGATGTCCACCTGGTGCTCCAAAGTAAACACCATAGATTTTTCTAGTGACTCCACTGGGGATTAATCCTCTCTCCATCTTTAGTAATCAATTATTGTCTCCGGGTATCGATAATGGACCTATATTTTATATAAGTCTAAGACTATCCTTCTTTCTATTGGCATTTGGCTTATTTTATCCTTAAGCAAAGGTGGCCAACATCTTTAGGTTTTAGGATCTTACTCCAAGTAGGTCTTAAAACCCCTATTGGGTTCTAATAGGTTAAAGAAAAATAATCGAACATAAATCAAACAAATTAAAGAACCTCTTACCACAAGCTTGGTGAAGTAAGATTCATCTAATATCCAACAAAACTTTAATGAAGTCCAAAGAAAAATAAAGAAAAAATATTTTCCAATATTCCAAACTTTTCAAACAAAATTAATGAACCCCATTTAACATAATCGAATGTGTTAAATTGGGGTTCCCATTCAAAAATCAAGATCAATCAAAACAACAAGAATCAAAATAAAATATCTTCTTCAAAAATTTCAAAATCTTTTCAAACAAAACAAATCAATCCCATTTAACACAATCAAATTTTTTAAATGAGGGTTCCCATTCAAAAATCATGATCAATTCAAAACCAACATAAATCCAACAATGATCCAAAACAAAAATCTCTCCTCCAAAATCTCCAAATCTCTCCAACATGCAATTGAAACCCATTTAGCAAATCAAATTTGTTGAATGAGGGTTCCATTTCAAAAAAAAATCAACAATCAATAATCAAAGTCAATAATAAAAAAGGCTAACTTGATCTCTCTTTCCAACAGTGTAGCAGAGATACCAGTCCATCTTCTTTCTTCCTCCACTTCAATCAATTTTTCCATGTCTTCTAGCAAGCTAACTTTTTCCTATTCATCTAGTGTGGATCTGGCCCTGAATTAGGCTATACTCACCACTGCCCCTGCATCAAGTTTGGACTTGGCTTTGAGCACTTCAAAGTCACATGTGAGGGGCCCACCCTCTCTATAGTCAGAGAGGAGGTGGCAAGCAAGAAGCCACTCTTGCAATTTGATCTCCAGTTTGATTCTAAGTTTCCCTCTTTGAGGAGGAAGGAAGAGGTTCCCACAAGCCGGGCCACCACCCCATCAGCCTCAAGATGGGGCTAGTACCACCTTTGTGGTTGCCCTTACTCTGAAGAGGAAGGCTATCTTGGCTTCTGAGAGAGTCTCCCCCACCTTTGAGGTTAGTTATATTTCTCGTCTAGCCCCACTCACCAAAACCCAATGCCATAATAACAATAGAGAAATAAAAAGACATTACAAGTTTGTGGCCAAGGAGATAGATGAAGCATCCCATGTTGCTGGGGAGGGTTCCCCTCATGAGACCTCTCCACTTTTGGTGGCAGTTGGTTTCACCCTCTCTCAATTTCAGAGGGAGGGGAGGATTATCGAAAGATAGCTACATTACTCCTACCATCTGTAGAGTATGAGACATCGACTAGGGATAGGATGAAGCCCTATGCTAGTCTACGGTCTATGCATAGGAGGGTTGAGAGAGCCCATGGACACTCAGAGTGTCACTTTACATGACCTGAAAAGATTGATCCCTAGAAGTGTTAGGAATCAAATTCATCGAAAGGGCCACCAAGGCCAAGATTATAGCCCAAGAAGGTAAGAGAGAGAGGAGGTGGTTGGCAAATGACCTTAGCTTTGATAGATTTTACTAGTCGGCATGCTGACATAGCTGATCATTTTGATTGCATAGTACTTATCAATTCCAACAGCTATAGAAGGAATCTTTGGCAAAGAGATAGCCGGTGTCACTCACATTACACCACTCCTCTCCATCGACATTCACCAGTTAAGATCCACCATCTACAGTCCCCACCAAGTTTCATAAGCCCCCATCTAGAGAGAGAGCTTCTCCTTTAGTGATCGGCCTACAGCCCAAAGATCTCACTCCATCTACTCCACTCATTGAGGTGAGGCTGAGCTCCCCTGTTTGACCTTCCATCCAACAGTGGTGAAGAAGGAGTGGAGACCCAAGAGTGTCGTGGTTGCTCTATCACCATAGCATTTGGAGGAGGAGGAGAAAGGAGGGGATACCGAGGTAGCCCCAATGATGGTTGAGTCAGTCAGGGAGAGTACTCCGGCTATGCAGAGCATTCAGTGCACATATTCTATAGAGTTTAGTCTAGTAGTCAGTCATCAGCTAGCATATGTGCTAATAGCGCTGGATTTGGTAGATGATCGATCTTTGAATGATATTCTAGATGATTATCATGTCAAGGTGAGGTAGATAGTTGGAGATGATCAGTCTAACCAGGAGGAAGGTAGACTAGACTTTGCTGCTGATGAGGATGACATGCTAAATGACTTAGCAGAAGTCCACATGGTAGATACCTAGGGATCCTTATAGAGGGAGCATCCTAGCCAAGAAGTTGTTGTAGTTGAGGAAGGTGGGGCATCATACTCAACTCAAAGTCTCCTCCAACAAATCAAGTAGAAGGATGATCAGATCGACAAGATGGAGAAAAGGGTAGAGGAGTTGATTGTAGTGGTCCTAACCTTGTAGAACCAAGCCCCAGTTTCAAAACCTTCCCCCATGGAGGCTGATCAGCCTAAGCTTCATATCCTAGATCGTCTTAAGTGCACTCCTATGGATAATAACACTGGTAGCTTGTATAGGAAGGTCACTGATAGTACCTCCATGGAAGAAAAGGACATAAATCATATGGTAGAGAAGCAGGTGAAAGAAGCATTGGTACAAGCCCGTAGGAGCTCATCTATTCCAAAGGGTAGACCCTACTCGTAGGAATTTATTGTAGTTCAATACCTAAAGGGTTTTGTGCCACCTTCCTTCAAGATCTTTGATGGTAGTGGGAACCTGATGCAGCATATAGCACGCTTACAAGGAAGTTGTTGTAATTCGGGTGACAGTGATGCACTTCTCTTTTAATAGTTTATCAGTAACCTGTCAGGTAGCTTTTGATTGGTACGTCAAACTACCCAACAGTTTGGTGAAGTCTTTTGCAGAGTTAGAGCATCTCTTCATCAAAAAATTCACAATAGCTCAGTAAAAGGTAACTATAGGGGACCTCATTGTAGACAAATAGAAACCAAACAAGTCCCTTGTTAATTACATTTTGAGATGGCACAACCTAAGTATGAAATATGAATCACAATTGCAAGAGCAGCATGCCATTGAGATTCTACTCAAGAATATCCATGGCTCGATTGCCTTCATGCTTAAGAGCCTCACCATTAAGACATTTGAGAAGCTAATTAGTAAGGTGGCTAACCTACAAGGGGAAGTTAAACAATTACCATTTTCAAACCAGTCTTCAACCCAAAGCCTCAAGGTCTTTGAAATGAAGCCTAGGATAGTAATTGCAGTTGATAAAGGGAAGCAGCTAGCGAGAGCTTAATTTGAGAGGCTCATATTTTAGCAGTCACCGCTACTGCCTCCTCTTCCACTACCTCGATCACCATAATGCCCACTGCCACCACCATAATAGCCTACTTAGTAGCGGTACCAGTATACACTATCAGATACCTACTTTCCACCTACTCTTACAGATAAACTCAACAAACCATACTCATTCAAGAGGGAGGTAGTTAGGAAGATCTTCAACAACTTCTTGAAGAAGCCTGATTTTTATCTACCCGAGCCTAGAAAGCCAAAGTAAGTGAGCAGGAGCGATGATCCTAGCTACTATCCCTGCCACCATATGCTAGGCCATATCTTAGAGGATTATTTTACTTTCAAGGATTGGCTTGAGTGTAGCTACAAGCCAGGACCTATAGTTATCCCTAAGGAATACTTAGCAGAACAATCATCCGATTCCATCAAAGTAATCCTTGGGGATACTTATGATCCTCTTAAGATAAAAGAAGGTAGGGATATTTTTTTATCATGAACCTCTAAGAAAATAACTTCTAAAGTCAAGAAACTTTCTTTGTAGGTGCCTGACTCAGCTTAAACTTGCAACATCAAGAAAAGTTTGCTAGTTATAAAGGACAACTCTGGGAGGGTGGAATCCTAGCAGCACCAACAGCAACCCTCTCTTTCCTGGGATAGAGCCATAGCGCAACCATCGTCCGAGTCTAGCACTCCTTCCACTGTTGCAGCTACTACCACCTCCACTAGCTCCTCCACTTCTAGCAAGAGCATTGTATCAGTGAATGAAGGCACCAAACCTCGCATCCCACTTTACTTGATTTCTATCATATTCCTCCCCCAAAATTAAGGAAATCAATGAAGAAGATCGATTCCACTTAAATTCCCTTTACTTGTGATGATTTTATTTCAATAGAAAGGTCTCTAAGTCAAAACAATAACAACTCAAATAATTCTGATAATTCCCAATCTGATTCAAAAATGGATTTTCCACCATCCAACTCAAATAATTCTGAACCATCCGGGTTCACCTCTTGAGATTGACTTAGAATCATCTAACTCCAAGGATCCTTTAGAAGAAGTTGCAGGTATACCCGATGAGCAGGTAGAATTTTCCACAAACTCATCATTCCAAGAAGTCACTAAAGTCAACCTCCATAGTGGCAAAGCTCTTCCTCCTAGGGTAGCACCTCGGATAAGGGAAACTAGGTCATTGGTTCTAGTGAGTGGATAGCCCCTCCACATAATATGCCACCTATGGATATGCTTGTGGAGGACCAGCCCAAAGTTGATTACAACATCCTCGCACATATAACAAAGTTGTCAGGTAATTTAAGCATATATGATGCCCTTATCTTATCCAAAGAGATGAGGGAATCCTTAATCAAGGCTTTTCTTGATCCATAAATATACTTAGCTCAACTGATCACTATTAGAGAGGGGCACATTTCTCAGAAGAAGTCCTAGAAGTCACATTCACCAATGAAGACCTACTTCCAGGGGCGATTGAGCATAACCGTCCCCTTTATATTATAATGAGTGTTGGCAGATTCAAGCTATCCAGAGTTCTAGTTGATCCGGGTGCATCAGTTAATATTATGAGTCTAAGAACCCTTACCTACTTCAAGATCAACATCTCCAAACCCCAAGCAGAGGGTGATATTGAAAGGATTCAATGAACAAGCCGAGAGGACCTTAGGCTCCATAATATTACCTTTAGAGATTCATGGTTAGAAAACTAAAGCCAAGTTTCACATAATAGACTCATATACATCTTTCAATGCTTTGCTTGGGTGACCATGGATACATGAAAATAACATGGTTTCATCCTCTTTACATCAATGCATCAAGTTCCTGAAGGGTGGAATCGATTATTATGTCAAAGGAGATCTCAAGCCCTTTATAGTTCATAAGGGATATATGAGGATCCGGGCTACTATCTCCCTAAGAAACAAAATATATATTCTCATGAACTTGGTAAAAATCTAAACGTAAGAGAAAAGGAAAGAAAAGAAAAAGAAAAATAAAAAGAAATAGAAAAATAAAAGAAAAGAAAATGAGAAGAAGACCTTAGGGAGGAAGTAGAGCTTGAGATTAAATTGCATCCACAGTTTGTTACTCCATTCAAACAAGTGGGGAGGATGACCTAACCTCTAGTAGGATGAGGAAGAGGCAAGTCCAGAGGGAGTCCCTAAGGTGGAAGGCCACCATACTTACCACCCACAAGGAGATTTATCCCAACTTCCAGGAGTACACCTACTATCTATATAGATTTAAAATCTAGTTCAGAGAATGAGTCTTATGTAGTTAGCACACCACCCAACTCTTCTCGATAGTAGATCCCATTGAAGGTGATGCTCGATCCAGATAGTGATGAAGATAGAATTCCCAAGAAAACTATAAGTGTATCCAAGTCCTCATTATGCAAAACTATAAGGCATCAGATGGGTACCTTAGCTCTAACCCCACTTTTTCTCATAAAAAGTTGAGGGTTTGGTAGTTAAGGAAGCCCCTATGTCATGTACAAGCTCAAAGATCCAGACATTCTATCTAGTAGTAGCATCCTCAAGTCAAGAAGTTGATATAGAACTTGAGGATAATTTATATAAATAATTAATAGAATTACCTTTTGATTGTTACTCGCCTTGTGTTCATAATTTAGCAAAGAAATGATTAATTCCACATACATAGTCTAAGAACAGGTCATAATACTTCAAAAGGTTATGAGATAACAAATGCAAGAACTCTCAATCAAGATCAGACTAGGCTTTGGCACGATAGGTCCAGTGGATAATGATGATTACTAGTTAGTCATCACCAATCATTTGGAATCTGGTAGGATTTTTTCAAATCATATTAAGTCATATGAAGAGGTGTGATTAGAAACTTCAAATGATTCAGATAATTTCCAAGTCAAAGATGCACCTCCAAAATTTAAAGAAGAAATCAACTCAACTATTAATGAAATCAAAGAAATAAACCTAGGGACTAAAGACAATCCATGCCTAATGTAAATCAGTTTCTTGTTGAATAAACTGAAACCAATGACTTAGTTAGGCTACTCATTGGATTTAAGGACGGCTTTACATGGAGTTATGAAGAAATGCCCAGATTGGCTCCTGATGTAGCAATCCATAACCTGATAATACAGCTTGATGCAAACCCTATCAAGAAAGCTCCTAGATGCAAGCGATTAGATATTGAACAACAAGTCATTTCTAAAGTCAAGAAATTGAATAAGGCTAGTTTCATCTAGGGAAAAATATCTCACCTAGTTGGCTAGTGTCGTTCCAGTTAAGAAGAAAAATGGCCAAATTTGCATATGTGTCGACTTTAAGGATCTTAATAAGGCATGTCCAAAAGATGAATTTCCACTATAAATACTAGAATTGATGGTGGACATTGCCTCATCACATGCAGTCTTCCCTTTCATGGATGGTTCATCTAGATATAATAAAATAAAGATGGCACTTAAAGATGGAAGGAACAATGCCTTTAGAACCTCGATTGGAATTTATTATTATAAGGTCATGCCTTTTAGCCTTAAAAATATTGGTGCCATATGCAGTGGGCCATGACTTGAATCTTCGATGAACTCATTCATCACCAAATCAAATGCTACATTGATGATCTCGGGGTCAAGAGCCAAGAAAGGAAAGCCCGTCTCTTTGACTTCAAAGTAGTTTTCGTACGGTCAATATAATATAACCTTAAAATAAACCCTCTAAAGTGTGAATTTGGAGTAACTTCAGGGAAGTTTCTTAGGTTCATTCTCTGACACCGTAGAATCAAAATCGACCCGGAGAAGATTAAAGTGATATTAGAAATTCCACCCCATAAAATTCTAACTTAACTCAAATAGTTTCAAGGGAGGTTGGCATATCTAAGATGCTGTATATCCAACCTACCAGGCAGATGACAACCATTCTCAACACTGGTCAAGAAGGATGCCAAGTTTAAATGGGATGACCAGTGCCAGCTTTCCTTTGAGAGTATCAAGCAATATCTAATAATGTCAGTTCTAGCCACCCCTATCCCAGAAAGTTGGTTATCTTATAGATTATTGCATTAGATGACTCTCTTGGCACTTTTTTGGCCCAAGCCAATGATGAATGGAAAGAGAACGCACTCTACTATCTTAGACATCATCTACCAAGCAAACTATCCACCCATTGAGAAGCATTTCCTAGCTTTAATCTTTGCATCCCAAAAGCTACGACGTTATATGTTTTCTCATAAAGTAAACTTAATTTTTAAAATTAATCCACTGTAATATCTCATGACACATCCGATGCTATCTGGACGGTTAGTATGATGGTCCATGATATTATCATAGTTTGACATCACTTTTGTACCCCTCCATGCGATGAAAGGACAAGCACTCATGGATTTCTTAGTAGCATACCCAGTTCCAGCATATTCTCTGCTCAGTGATGATCTCCCTGATGAATAAATCATGAACTTAGGGGATACTAGTATTCTCTCGAGATCTACTTTGATAGTGTCGCTTCCTCCCAAAGAGGAGAAGAACCATAATCTACTCTTCCA
The DNA here is from genome assembly GCA_021442155.1 of Cymbidium sinense. NCBI lineage: Eukaryota > Viridiplantae > Streptophyta > Magnoliopsida > Asparagales > Orchidaceae > Cymbidium > Cymbidium sinense. The sequence continues at coordinate 39,814,088 of CM038224.1, forward strand.
AGAAAGGCATGGGTAGGAATAGTTCTCCTAACGCTAGACCATGATATGATGAGATTCTCATATCATCTATCCAATCACACCAATAATAAAGCCACATATGAGGCTCCGATTGCTAGTCTAGAGGTAGCCATTTTGCTAGGCATCCAAAACATCAATATCTTTGGGGATTCTCAACTAGTGGACAACCAAATCGTTGGGTCTTATAAGGCCCTCAAGCCCAGACTACATCATTACGACAATTCACCATGGAGTTGCTGGCCCAAATCCCAAAAGTTACCATCTATAAGAATCCTCGAGGAGAGAATGCCATAGAGGATGCATTAGCCAAGCTTGACAAAGAGTTAGCATGCCCAAAAGATGAGTATATATTAATAAAACTCCACAATAGGCAAGTTCTATCTCTTATTGATGTTGAACTCTTTGATAAATACTTTCTTAAAGGGGAGGTTGTTGTTGCCAAAAAGGATGAAGAACTTGATTGGATGCAACCCTTCATTGATTACTTAAATAAAGGCAAACTACCTCAAGATAAGTCGCAAGAACATCAAGTGAAGCAAAGGGCACTTTCCTACTCCCTCGTGGATGGTGTCATATACTGGTGGTCCTTTAATCATATGTGGTTATGTTGCTTAGCCAAGCATGATTTTCGTAAGATCATTACAAGCTCCACTCAGGATTATGCGAAGCTCACCAATCTGGTCCCAAGATGAAAGCTAAAATCAAGGGACTTGGATATTATTGGTCATCAATGATTACGGATTGCATGGACGTAGCCAAGTGATGTCACCAGTGTCAAATATATGGAGTGGTCCTACATCAACCACCCAACATTCTACATTCAAGTTGGCCTCATGTCCATTCGAGTGTTAGGGCACTAACATAGTGGGTCCGATTTATCCTCCTTCGTCTAGGAGTCACCAGTTCATCCTAGCTGCTACTGACTACTTTTCTAAGTGAGCGGAGGCGATTTCACTCAGGGAGGTCAAAGCTCATCATGTTATGAGTGATTAAAATTTATGGTGAGGTTATGAATTGTTTAAAATTTAGTTATGAGTGATTAATTGGGGTAGAAAAATTAATTTTTTTTCTAAGAGCCTAATAATATCTAGGCCATACATTAAACCATCAATCATTTAAAGAACTATTAAAAAGATGCAATTTCTAATACACAATCTAAACAAATCATCAATCAATTTCTATAAATATCATGAAAGAATAAGAGGCCGGTACGATCGGGTGATGCCATATAACCAGAAAAGAAAAGATGGGTAGCCGAGCTCTACCCTTATACAACCTAGTATTACAAAATAATAATTATAATTTATAATGAATGAATGTTATAGGGTGTCTTCTTTCTTCATGTCTTCATTTCTTTCCTCCTTACTTCTTTGATTTGGATGGTGCTTGCTTCAAAGGCATCATAAGGAACCCCAAGATAAAGCCTTCTGGTCACTGCTCATCCTAATCCCCCATAGCATTAATCCTAATTCCTTATGCAAAATTATATTGAAAATAAGAAAAGTAAACCTAACTACACTTGCAAAATAATTCTTAGCTAAACATACATATAACCTAAGGAGTTATATTTATAATTTGGATTTAGCACCCTGCATAGAAGTAACCAAGCCCACCTATCCTACCTTTTATTTTTCTTAAGGGCTTAACAAAACTGCAAAGAGAGTATTGATATTTATTTCTAAGCACCCCTTTAGCACAATCCCCTGCAGAAAACATGATTAGGCTAACATTGGCCTAGCATCCAATCTACAAGGCATACACTCTAATATCCAGTCTAAAATAATACATCACAAAATAAAATATACATCATATCATGCACCATTCTAACATAGAATTATAAGTGGTGACTTAGCTCTAATGTGTGTGTTAAAGCTTGTGTGGTGTGTCTTAACTAAGTTGTAATTTTTTTAAGTGTAGAAGGATTCAATTTAACATAAAGGATTGATTTCACTTGAAGTTATTTAATTGATTTGAGGATTTTAATTTATGTTTTCTTTTGTTTCATTTGATTTACACTTAGCAACTAAGCGTTATAAAAAGAAGGAAGAGGATTGCCCTCTTTCATCCCTACTTTAAATCACTTTCTAAAGCATATTATTTTGATTTTGTTCTCTTTAATGAATGGTTTATTACATATTTTTAAATTAATCCTAAGTTTAGGTTCACTTTAAATAACTCTATTCAATATGAAAGGTATTTTAAGATTAATCTAATTGAATTACTATCACATGACATATGATAATCCATTCCTTTCCATCACATGTAACATGCATATGATTTAATCCTAAGTGTATCTATACATGCAACATATTTTAACACACTTAGATGATGAAAGTATGTCTATGTTTAGAATTTATATTTTATTTGATTGAATTATTTAAACATATTAATATAAAGCTTTATCCAAATTCTTATACAAAAAGACATAAGAATGAAATTAAATAGGTATGTGTCATTGTTAAACCAAGAAAGTGAAGTAATCAAATGACCTCCTTGGGGCTAGGTAAGGCCTCATATTCCCAGGATGTCCAGACTATATACCCATTTGTATTCAAACATATGTAAAGTTGTATACATGAACATAGGAAGTAAACTCCAAATCATATGGCTAATTAATTCAACCACTTAGTCAATTATGAATGCATGCAATTTTAATATAGAAGGGGGATTTCATTCATTAATCACATATATATACACATATAAAGGCATTAACAAGTACGTGTCATTGTTAAACCAGGGAAGTGAGATAATCAAATGACCTCCTTGGGACTAGCTAAAGCCTCATATTCTCAAGATGTCTAGACTATATATTTTCTTTTCTTAAATACACATGAATGTATACTTAAATGAAGGAAAGGAAATCATGTAAAGATTATATTTTTCTTTGATTGAATCATTTATGTATGAGAATTGAAGCTTTACCCAAATTCTAATGTTGAAATGCATAAGAATGAAATCAAATGGGTACGTGTCATTATTAAACTAGGGAAGTGAGATAATCAAATGATCTCCTTGGGGCTAGCTAAAGCCTCATATTATCGAGATGTCCATATATACCCATTGTCATTCAATCTTATATAAATCAACACATGAATAGAGGAAAGAGAACTCAACATTCACACACTTAAGCTATAAGCACATGCATTTCTTATGTATTTATTATTGGCATCACACTAATCAATGTAATTGATTTATAAACTTTGGAAAAAATAATTTGAATTTATTGGTGATAATAACCACACACATTATAAATTAATCCAACACATGCAAGCTTACATAAAGAAAACCATTTGAGTCAATTAAATTTGAAAAGATGAATGTATGATCTCAAATGGCATACAACATTTAACATGATTGGAAAGGAATAAATAAACATAAACACATGATTTCATTCAATCAAATTAATTCCTAAGGACAATCATGTCAAATAAAGCTATTTATAGCAAATCAAAGCATCTTTAATGCCATTTTTAATTTCATATTTTCGTTTGGTTTAAGGATGTGAGAGAAAGTTTTGCTGATCTTAAATCCTTCTAATCCCATGTTTGTTAATTAATTTGGTTTAATGAAATATGATTAAGTTGATTTTATGAGTTAACTAAATTGTAATATGCATTAAATACATTAATTAAACTTTTCTTATGTTACCTTAATATAATTATCCAAATAATTATGAGCCTACATGATATGCATTAAAAATAAATTTGCAATGATCTTAAGAAATAAAGGGGCCTAATGTAATTGGCTCATGATTAATGGTTAATTAAATTAAAGAACTTAGTTAAGTACTATTATGGTTTTCCCATACATGTGGGTTAACCAAAAATTTCTTAAATTCCTTTAAGTTGTTAAACACCTAAAGACCTACCCAAGATTTACTTAATTAAAATTTGATACGATTATGATTTTAATTTAACTAATTAAGAAGTTTAATTAATTAATTAATCCTTGATTATTTTAATTAATAAAATGAATTTAGGGAAATAGATTAGGAAGGAGGCTCTAACCTTATCCCATGGGTTCATTCACTATTGAACAATGATTAACCACTTAATTAATTAAATTTTTGTTCTTCATTGGATTAATCAATGATTAATTAACTTGAGAGAGTAATTAAAGCTTAATTACTCAATTTTCCTAATTAATTAAGCAATAAATCTAAAGAAAATTATGGAAGGCAGAGGGATTAACCTTTAAAGTTTGGGGTTAATTACTTAAGTAATTAAAAAATTATTAATCTAATTAATTTTTTTAATTAAATCTTAATTACTATTCTAAATTAATTAAGAACATTTTTAATAAATTCTCCTCTGAAATACTTTTAAAATGAGTATTAAGCTAACCTTTATTTTTCTACAATTAGTTATAGTTTTTACAAATTTTAGCCATTAAAACACATTAATTAAGCCTAATTAACCCTTAATCTCATTGGTGCCATGTGGCGCACTGACACGATGCACTTTCCATGTGGCTTTGTGTGATTGGTTATTAAAAATAATTCTAGTCAATGCTTGTGTGGCAACGGCGGAATACGCTTTCTTGGGCACCGTTCGATCTAAGATCGGACGGCCATGATTAATCCCATAGCTTAATGGGATTAAATCAGATCTAATCATGTTCATCTATTTTGATCATATAGAACAGGCGGTGCATGATCTATCATCATGCGAGCGAGGGAGAATGGAGTCCATTCACCATTATTTGTGTGATCCGAGCTCACCCAAGCTCAGATTGACTCCAAACAAATCCCACACCTTCGCACGAAGGATCTAAGGGGATCCAACTGCTAAGATCACATGTTGTGCATGTTTTCTTCAAAAAGCTCTAACTCATTTTTCACCCAAGGTCAATGGCATCATACCTCAGCTCAGAGTGGTAACTGAGCAAGCTTCTTGTAGTGGAGACGAAGCCCTACTAATCAGCATGAGCCTTGATTTAGTGTAATTTGCTCAAAGACACATACCCAAAGCTTGGGAGGCCGGCATTAATCGAAGTCCACCTTCTAGTTGTCAGGAAGCTTGGGGGATAATTTTTTATTGCTCGATTGGCTTTGGAGATGGTGTGAAAAGTTAATTGCACTTTGGTTGTGGTTTGAGCAAATGGCAATCAAAGGGAGGATGCTCTATTTTGGCTTGAAGAAAATTGAGAATAGGGAGGCTTGGGGACTTTGGAAAAGCTATGAGAAACTCTCTTGAGGATGCTCTAGCTCTCACTGAGGATGCCCTAAGCTCACATGCTCATTTTTAGATTGAAATGAGGGGGGTATAACCCCTCATTCCCAAGATCCGATGGCTCAACTTGATTTGGCATCTAGTGGATGTCTGACCATCGATTGTGGCTGGGAATGGCAGAAAATCATCCTAGGTGGCTCGATTTGGTTGGCCAAAACTTGGGAGGTGGCTACTAAGAGGGATTAGTGGGTGTCCTTAGTGTTTCAAGTGCACCAATAGGGGAGGTGAGGTACTTTCACCTCCCCTTGGTCCATGGCTAATCAACCACTCTTGGGTCAAGTTGGGTAGCATTCTAGGTGCCCATGTGGACCAATAAGAGAATGTCAAGTGGCCAAGAAAGGGAAATGACCACTTACATGGGTGATTTGTCTCATATGATACACTTGACCCAAGGGTAGAATGGTCATCTTTCATTGGATTTGATTTGGACAAATTTGAAATGAGTCAAAAGTAGGTTATTCCAAATTTCAAGTGATTTGTAGTTCATTTGGTTAGGTTTGACTCAATTTGGCTCAAATGGGTCAAATTGAGTTAGGTTGGGTCAAGTTGACCAATTGGTCAAATTAAGTCAAACCAAGGGTTGGGACAAGTTCATATGATCATTTGGGATGTATTGGTGTCATTGGTTTATTTTTATTTGGCTTAGATTTTATTTTGACTCATTTGAGTTCAAATGGGTCAAGTTGACCAATTTGAGCAAATTGGCCAAATTGGCTTGGGTTAGGTGTTGGTTGACCAATTGAAGATGATTGTAGGCTTCAGTTTCAATTAATGTGGATTTAGTTTTGATTTAGGCCAACTTGACCCTTTAGGTTAACTTAAGCTAAGTAGGTCAATTAGGTTCATTTGGGTCAATTGGGTCCAATCATGGCTTTGGTCAAGTTCAACAATCAATTTGGAATGAACTTGAGCCATTTGCAATCAATTTGGTTTCTATTTTGATTTGACCAAATTTGGTATTTTAGGTCAGTTTTGGTCAACTTGGGTCAAGAGGGCCAATTGGGTTTGGTTTGGCTTAGTTGAAGGTCATGCATGTTCAAATATTAATTTTGGGTTCGTATGAACCATTAATTTCAAGGGATTTGGCTTAAGCTAGTTTATTATCATATTGGTTAAGAATGTTGACTTTGTCAAATGACCAAGTTGACTTGGTTTGACCCAATTTATGATAATTGATCAACCTAGGGTTACCAACAATCATGATAGGAGGTCTTGGTTAGCTTGGTTCAATCTAATTTGGGTAGGATTGGAACTTGGCTCAAATAGGCCAAATTGGTCACTTTGGGTGGTCAAGTGGACCAATTGGGTTTAGTTAGGTTGATTTTGGGTTGAGTTTGGTTTAGTTGAGTTTATATATGGATTTGACATTGATAGATAAATTTTACAATTTGTTTGGGTTCAAATGGGTTTTGGTTCATTTGAATATTTCAAGTAAAATGGGTTAAGTTGGGTTTCACTTGGGTTGATTTTGGTTTGGCTTGATGATTGTAGATTTTATTTATATTTGTGAATATGATTGAAGTATGATTGATTCAAGAGAAAATCAATTGGTTTTGAGTTTTGGAATGAAGGAATTTGGCTAAGTCCATGGAGTTGGGTTATGTGACTTTAGTTTGGATTTTTGATTTAGTTTGATTTAGTTTTTATGATTTAAATGTATATTTCATTTATATTTGTGAAGATAATTGAAGATATGATTGATTTATGAGAAAATAAATTGAGTTTGGATTGATTTGGGTTAAGGTTTGGCTATGTTCATGAAAGGTCATAGGGCTTGGATAGGATTTGGTATGATTTGATTTTGGCAAATTGGATTTGGAATTGAGTTTGATTGTAAGTTTGATAGATTGATTGAAGGGTTGAATTAATATTTGAAAAAATCACTTGAGTTTATATTGATTTGAATTTGGTATTTGAATTGAATTTGAGATTTGGTTATAGCTTAAGAAGGTGAACATGGATTGGGTTTAGGCTATAGGGTAGGTGGATTTTCCTAAGTCCTAAGGCATAGCCTAATCATATGATTAACCCTTCTAAATCTCTAGCTTTAGGTTAAGTGTTAACCTAAGTGCAAGAAGTGTCTTATGACTAAGAAAGTCTTAGTGTCTAGAAGACTCCTAAGTCTAAGAAGAGGGATGAGAACTCACTCTAAAAGTGAGGTTAACAAAGACGGACATCGTCCGCCCTCCTCCGCTCTATCTGAGCTCACCGGAGCTTATGAGGCAATGGGATCAACTCCAAAAGCTTCATAGAGAAGATCTAGAGGGATCCTATGGTTGGAATTCTTGAAATCATAATTTCCTTCACAAAGGCCAAAAAAATATTAGATTTACTATGATTTGCTGGAATTTACCTTGTCGGAGCTCAAGATTGGTGGTCTATTAACCGAGGTAGCTTCATCTTGAAGAAACCCTGCTGAGAAGCTTATGCCTTACCTCCTCACCGATGGCTCTATGTACCAAATGCCTGTTAACCTCATTTTTGGAAGAGGTCATTTTAGCAATGAGAAGATCTCAAGTTTAAATAGGGATTTCCTAATTCACTATTCAAGTCACTATGCTTAGTGACTTAGGAAATGCATTTTGAGCTAAATCCAATCTACTTGGTTTAATGTAAAATCAAGTCAAATATCCAACATAAATTAAATCAAGTAAATCAATGCAAATAAACTGAAAATTCAAAGTCAAACCTAAAGTCAACTCTAGTCAACCTAAGATTGACTTAAGTGGGCCCACTTGGTCAAAAAGTCAACCCACTAAAATTTGACTAAATTAAATCACCAAAAATATTTCAAATTATCAAATGAATATGTGTGATCACAATGACAAAGAAATTTGAGTTCATGGAGGCCTAGATTAGGTAAATTAAATTCCTTAAATCAAAATAACCTAAATAAGCTACATTGAACTCAAAGCCAAGAAAAATCAAAATAAATCTAAATTGATTGACCTAAATCATATGAGGATGGTGATGGGACATAACTCAATTCCCTATTGGGTGTAATTAGGTCAAATTGGTCATTTGACCCATAAGAAATTAGGTTTAATTCACTTAACCCAATTTGGGTTAAGAGAGTTAAGAAAGACAAAAGAAATAAGGAAATATCAAACCACTTCCAACCAAATCACATGGGATGGGGGTGACACTTCCTCTTCCTTAAACCCTTCTAATGAAGGTTTACATCCCTAATCAAGCTTTTCTTGCATGATTGCATTATTGTATAAAATCCAAAATGAGGAAAACCAATGCAAGCAAAGGAATTAGAGAAGTCAAATTCCTTCTCCCTTCTTCCCACCTCTTCACATAAGATAGCTGTGGGATAGAAAAGGAGAGCACTAGCTAGCTTGCAAGGTCCTCCATCACCAAAACCGACCAAGGAATAGCTAGGGAGAAGCTTAAAGGCTCTCGACGATATAGAAAATAAGGAGAGAGAGACTTCCTCAAGGAGAATTGAACACACACACACCTTCACACTTCAAAACCAAAGCTAAACAAAAGTTTCCTCTCCCCCCAAGAGTCCTTAACCACTACAAACCATCAAAGCTGAAAAAGAGCACTCAAGGGTCGGTCTAGGGAGCAATCTGTAAGAAATTAACTTAATTCATTTGGCAAGCAAGTTCGGTTCAAGAATTTGAAGCTCTAGGATCAATTTCAAGCTAATCGTCCAACGAATTGAGGTATGCCATTATTGACCTTGAGCTTTTCCTTAAGGAATTCGGTTGTGATTGGTTTAATAGGAAATGTGATCCTTAATAAGATCGAACCATACAGAAACATAGGATATTCATCCACGATCGTGTAGCAATTGAAATCACTTGATTTCGTGCTCTAGATCGATCACAATAAGCAAAATACAATGGACGGTCCTCGGCTCCCGCAAAGGTTAGGGGAGAAAAAATTAGAACCATTCGTTTCTATTGAAAGAAATGGACAGTCCAGATCTAGGGGCACCGATGATTAAAATCTTTTAAGGAACCACGAGAATAACCCAGACTGTCCGATCAAACCGCATTTTGAACTACGGTGACGCACATGCCATGTGGCTCCACGTGGACCAACCCGCAAGTCCCATGCACCAGGCGTATCCCGCGTGGGACCACCACTTAAAATCCTTAAAATTCGTTATTTAACATATTTAATTAATTTAAAAAATGTAGAAAACTTCTAAAAATCATAGAAATATATATATATATATATATATATATATATATATATATATATATATATATATAAAAAAATTACAAATAAAAGCTCTATAGATTTATCTTGATGAGAGGAATCCATAGAAATTAAAATCCCTAATTTTTATTAAGTAATTTTCCCTTAATATTTGGGTTTAATTGAAAACATTAAACCCTAATTACTCTCAAATTAATAATCCAATTAATTTAAAACTTTGGAAAAATGAAATTAAGCTTAAAACTTACCTCAAGTGAATTTTTGGGGATTTAATTCCTAAATTCGAAGAAAATTGAAATTTCATATCCTTAATCTTTAAATTAATTAAATTAATTAACCTTTAATGAAATAATTAGAAAACTTTAATCAAACAACCTTAAATCAATATAATGAACATTAATGAACATCAAAACACTAATTAAACCTAATTAAACTTATAAACCTAATAAATCATTAATTAAATTAATTAGATTATTAAATTAATTAAATAATATAATTAAACAACCTAAATTTAATTAAATCATAATAAATCAACTAGTAAGCCAAAAATTATGAATAAACCCTCATTGGAAAGGTATTTCAATGAAAAGTAAAAAATAAAACCCTTAACTGAATCTTAATAAATTAGGGTTAATTTAGGTTTTAATGAAATAATTAAAATATTAATTACACCCTAATTACATCTCCAATCAAGCTGAAACTGTAAGGATATAAAATTGGCATATAACCCTATTTTCTAAAAATATTTCAAGTCTAAATGATCTCTGGATTTGGAGTTCTTAAATTTCCAAATCTTAGGTCAATGTTAATCAAATAATAGGTTAGGGAAATTAATTAACCTGGTAAATAAAATGGTAATTCAAGCCAATCTCAATCAAACATTGGAAAACTATCCAGAAACTTATCTAAATATCCTAAGTCAATTGAAGTGAACAAATTCAATCTTAGGTTAATTAAGTAAAATCTTAAGTTGACAAAATTATTAATTAACTTAAACCTTAACCTTTGAATCAATAAAATTTAATGAAACCAGTCATCTCTAATGAATTTAAAGGATGAATTTAAAACCTAGGTTAATTAAAATTAGATTAAATAATTAACCTAAGTGCTTTAGGTTAACATATTCCATGAATAAACCGAAAGTATTCATTCATAATGATGAGTTTAAACCTTAAGCTTACAAATCTATGATTTAATAACTTAAGTTAAATTAATTGAAATTAAATTTAAACCAAAGCTCTTTAAATTAACTTGAACCAAATCAAATGAAACCTATATAATTTAATGAAACAAATCAATCATAATTAATAATATTAAGATACCTAGAGATCTTAGTTAGACTTTTTGGAAACTTCATTAGGATTTAAGATGTGGAATAAAGTGAGTTTCACATAAAAATGAAATTCATTCTATTTCTCATTCTTGAAAACCTATACAACTTTAACAAATAAAATGAACATAAAAATGAGAATTAAACCACTAAACCATTTAAATTGAAACAAACCAATGGTAAAAATTAAACAAATTTAAACTTCAAACTTGAACTTGAACTTAAAGGAGCCTAGCAAAGCCTTACCACACAAACCCCACTTCTACACACACTAGATTACTTAGGTCACGGGCTCTAGATCTAGGTTAGATCATTCTATGATTTTCTTTTAATCTCATGTGATATGTTACGCTATGCTTCACATGTATGTGTAGAGTATTGCTTTAGACTGGATGCCTAGGCTTGTTTGTTTGTTAGACTGGATGTTAGGGCATTCTTTCTAGATTTAACACTAATTTCTATAGGTGACTATGTTAAAGGGATCGATGTAATAAATAAATAATAAAATTATTGTTTGCTCGCAGGTGCCGAAAATCCCTTAACATAGTCCATAAGACAAGTGGGCTTGGTAAGCAACTAATGCTAAGCCCATATGTTTGTGAAATATAAACTGTTTTGTGTACTGTGTGTATTTCCTAACATCTGTTTTGTAGGGATTAGGATTTCTTTTGAATTTTAAATGTAAATTTGAGCTTAAAATTAGGCTAGGATCTATGGGGTCTCGGATTAACAGGAGCTGACCCAACCAGGAGATGGTGTGGTGGTCCCCTGTGGAGCCCGATGGATGTCCTTGAAGAAGGATACTTCCCTGGAAAGAAGACCCATAGATCTAAACTTGTAGTTCTAGGTCGGGTTGTATAAGGGTAGAACTCGGCTACCCATTTTTCTTTCTTCCGGGGTGTATAGTAGTACCCAGCTGCATTGGCCTTTTTCTTATATAATTTAATTTGGCTTGATTTATTTTGGGTGCGCAATAGAAATAAGATGCTTTTTTAGGTTTCCTTCTATGCTGTGTTTGTGCTATGATAATGCCTTAAGTAGGTTCATAGGATAAACTAAATTTTCTACCCAACTAAGTCAATCAAAATATAAAAATAAATATAACACATAATCTTCATATGAAAGCCTAGGTATTAAAGCAAGATAAAATATGTAGCAATCTCTTAGCTGGATGTTTTAACATCATGCATAAATCATATTGTCTCACTCTTGATTAATGAAGGACTTCCATCCTTGCCAGAGAACCTGCGCTTGACCTTTGAGAGCCTATGATGGAAGTACACCTCTTCTATTCTGATTTGGCCCATAATCTTTTTCTAATTGCATGCATTAGGCATAAATTGTATTCCTATGACCTAAAATGAATCCTGAGTCAAAAAATATAAAAATCTAAAAAATATGCATTAGTTAGGTGCATCTACATACCCTAGATGATCTTAGGGATTAGGGAGTAAGTCCAGGTGCAAAGATTCCTTTCCTAAGAATACAACAGCCCAACCATCTTGCATTCATATGATTAAGCCTCATGGTTTTAAAATGCGCTTAGATGGTGTTAGCTGGCAGCCTTCTCCAGGCAGGTTGTAAGTACAGAAGAGTCAGAGATAGGTTAGTTCCCTCAAGTGAGGAGAATGGCCAATGATTCCCAAGGATAGAACTAGGTCGAGCATCTGACATGTGTCAAAAGCTCATGTATACTAGGTTCTAAGGCATCCTTTTTAGGAATAAGTCTTCAACCCTAGGAGTTTCTGCAGTCTTGTGCTACTAGAATCTAAGCCCTAAATTTCTAAGAAAATGACAACTCAAAATCTAAAATTAAATCCCAAATTTGAAGCCCAATCATAGGATGGTTGAAATGTATACTGGGTATCCCAGTATCAATAGGCATTTCGTACTTTTTTCCATTTGACTCTTGAAAATAACTCTCTCCAATTTGGACCTCTCCCGATTGAATTTCCCAAAAATTAATCCTTTGAAAGCTACCTTAGTAGCCTTTAGGAATAACCACTTATTTCTTTAATTGAGAATATTCTTAAGAAGAGGCCCTTTCTAAGATGTTAATAACTATAGAGGGTTGCCTTTATAGGGAACCATGATCCCAGGATAAGATAAACCTTGTTCTACTTTTCCATGTAGTTCATGTAAAAATACTCTAGTACACAAAAGACCCATTAGCCTTAAGAGTCTTTTATTGAAATGATTGAATCCATTATAGGAAAGCATGTTTACCTTACGAGATAATATGTTTATTCCTTAATATCATATGTGGTCATCTAAATAAAATATTCTTAAACTCTATGTGGTGTCATTTCTTTTTTCTATTCTAGAGAAAACACCAATATATTTTTTGGTGACTCTGCTGGGAACTGGTTTCTCTCTCCATCTTTAGAAATAGATGGTTATTCCTATATATCGACAGTGTAAGTCACCGGTCATGACTGCCTTTCTTTCCATTGGATACTTCTCCATTTCATCCTTGGTTGAATTTATCCAACATCTAGAAACAAAATCTAAAAGGAAATAAAAAAGAAAGAGAGAGAGAGAGAAAATCTTGGCCATATTATTGGCTAAAATATCCTTGATAGGTCAAAAACTTGTTTTAACCATATTATGGTTATTTTACATTTTTAATTAATTTTTGTTTCTAAAAACAAGAAAATGGTCAGCCAGCTAATCTTTGCAGCCACTTATGGCATTAGCTTTTCTGTTGATAGTAGCGCTTACCTGATGGCTCCATCATCAAATTTGGGGCTAGATTTGAAAATCTCAACATTACTGCCAATGGAGTGACTCTTGCTCCTATTGCTAAGGAAACTCTAAAAAATAAGCAACCTATTCTAGAGTTTCTAGTGTTTCTTCTATTGATCCTATTGAGGATAAGAAGCTTATTAGCTAGACTATTGAGAGGGTTTGGCAGGGACCTATTCAAAAGAAATCAAAGCTACCCACTTGAGGCATTTCCTGCTCTAGTTCCCTTTAGCACCTTTGAAGTAGGTTCCACCTCTAAAAGATCTAAAATGACCAAAAGTCAGAAGAAAAATAGAGGGAGGAGACTCAGGAGGATAGCTCTTAGGAAGAGGAAGTAGAGAGATATGCTAGACATGGAGCTAACTGTGAAGAAAGATGGATATACTCTTCCTAACACTTCCCCACCCTTAGGTGGGAGCAGATTCTACCCTTTGTCTGCTACCCTAGAGGAGGAGGACGTGATGAGGATTGCTAGTTCTCCACCCCATCCTTTCATCCATCCTGAAAAGAAAAGCTTTAAGCAAGTAAATAGGGAATCTCAAGGTCAACTTCACCAAACCTTACATAGGATTCCTAGATCTTCTTCCTAGAGCTGTGAAGCATCAGGCTTCTCAAAATCTAGCTAGAGAACTTTCAGGAAGACCTGCCACCTTCCATCATCAAAAGGAAGGGATGGAGGTCATGTCTGATAGGAGGAAACCTTCATACCCTATGCTTGTAGTATCAGGGAAATATCCTCATCCTGTACACTCACTTACATGGCATAGAGATCAATCTACTAGGTTAGAAAATGATAGGACTTTTCCTAAGAAAAAGAATAAAAGGTTTTATATTAGGAAAGTCCCTTCTACTTCTGAGCATAGGATTCCTTCACCACCCTTACCTTCTTCACCTTTAGAGAATCTTTTGTTAGGCCCAATTCAGATGTGTTTCTATTTTTATCACCAGGGCCTCAAGCTGAGGTAAATTCATTAGATGTTCCCAATAAGGGGATGGATTCTTCTCATCCATCTCCTTATGTCAGAGAAATCACTGATGACAATCACTTAGGCTTGAGCGCCTTCCCGAGAGTATCCCTACATTGCAGGGGAATGTGAATGAATCATCTGAAGTAAAGCCTATGAAAATTGGTGAACTAATAGATGTCATCTTAGATAGTAATGGTGTTCCACTCTATTTATCCAAAGAAGAGATAGAAAACATTATTAAAGAAGATGAAGAAAAAGAAAAATTGAAAACAAGCTTTGAATATTTTGATCATGAGCAAGATGACCTGTTGGATGATGATTTAGGGTTGCAAGTAACACTTATCTACATGGTTGACACCAGATCATCTAAGAAAGAGCAGGAAGAGGCACAAGAAGGCTCTGCTTTAGCTTCAACCCAACAACTTATCCTTCAGCTTCAAAAGAAGGATGAGCAGATTGATTCTAAGAGTAAGAAGATGGAAGAGATGATTGTTACCATGCAATCACTCCAAAGTATGATTATGTTTCCATCTCGACCCCATCAGATTGAACATTCAGATTCACTGCATCCTACCGATGATTTGAGGTCTGAAGAAGAGTACTAGTATGAATCAAAACCTGTAGTTGTAGTACCTTCCAACACTAAACTAAAGACATTAGTAGAACAACAGGTGAAAGAAGCATTTGCATAGACTCAGGGCACAACCCTAGCTCCAAAGGGTAGACATACCATAGGGAGTTTGATTCCATTCCTTATCCTAAAGGATTTGTGTCCCCATCTTTCAAAGTATTTGATGGGACTAGAAATCCCAAGCAGCATCTGGCTCACTTCCGCATAAGTTGTTGTAATGCTGGAGGGAGAAATGCTCTTTTATTTAGATAGTTTGCTAGCAGCTTGAGCGAAGTTGCTTTCGACTGGAATGCTAATTTACCAAACAATTTGGTGCACTTTCACCGAATTGGAAGAGATATTTGTGAAGAGATTCATAGGTGTTCAGCATCATGTTACCATAGGAGACCTAGTGGTAGCACATCAGAAGCCTAGAGAGTCTCTGGTAGATTATATCCTTAGATGGAGAATCCTCAGCTTAAAATGTGAGCCTCAGTTACAAGAGCAGCATGCTGTAAAGATCCTCCTCAAGAACATACATGGCCCTATAGCCTTCCCGCTCAAAGGCTTTAGTATTAAAACCTTTGAGAAACTTTTAAATAAAGCTTCTAGTTTACAAGAGGAAGCTCCTAAGATGTCATTCTTAAAAGACCAATCTGAGTCATCCAAGCCAAGGAAGCCTTTAGAAAAAAAGAGCAAGCAATGTCTCTGCATTGGATAGAGGCAAAGCTCTATTCACAAATGAGAGCTTCATCTTATGAACCATCACGAGTGTAAGTCATCATTCCTTAGGAATTTTCCAAATAGCTCTTTCTCAGAAAGGATGAACCAGACTTATTTCTTTAAGAAAGTGGTAGTGAGGAAAATTTTCAAAAATCTAATGAAAAAGCCAGATTTTAAACTCCTTGACCTGAGAAAGTCAAAGGAGGTAGGAAAAATAAATGATCCCAATTATTTCTCATATCATCAGATGTTAGGGCATACCATAGAGGATTGCTTTTCTTTCAAAGATTGACTTGAAAGAAATTGTAAGAAGGGATTGGTGATTATTCTAAAGGAGTACTTTATGGACCCTGGACAAGGGTCCATTAAGGTTATAACAGGTAGTTCTTCTTCCAGTTCTTGATTTCAAAATGAATGGGATATAGCTTTATCCCATTCTACAAAGAAACATATGATGAAAATTTGAAACTTGCCATGCAGGATCAGAGTCAGACCCGGGAGGTGATCACCCAGGTTGATCCACTGGAGTCTAGAGTATGAGTTCCTCCTTAGCCCAGTTTATCATTTTCAACTACACAAAAGATCAAAAAGTGTGGTGAGGGAGGGACATCTGTATCTAGTGATAGAACTCTGTGTGATAAAGATGGAAAGGTGATACCATAGAAGCCTTTATCTTTATGTACTTATTTCAAAAGAATGAATAAAAAGTCTATATCTGATGACTTTTCTTACATTCATGTTATTTCTGATGAAAATGAGAATGAAAATATTAAAAAATTAAATATCAAAAAAAGAAGAATCTCATGATATTTTACATGACTCGGGGTCAGAAACCTACATGAAAGATTTTCATGGTGATCCACTTATCATAGATATAGAAGTGTTAGACTCTGAAAAGGATGGTCAAAATGAGGAACAAGTTGATTCAAACCTAAGAGATATTGCTGAAGTAAATCTCCATAGTGGAAGAGTCTTACCACCTCATTTACCTCCTACTCCTCAAGAAAAAGGGAAGAAAATCATGGATGATAACCCAAGCTTAGATTCCTTACCTAAAGAAATACCAGCAGAAATAAATGTTCCCAAAGTATATTATAATGTTCTAGCCTATCTTAGGAAGCTCCCTACTAAATTAAGCATTTGTGATTCTCTCATTCTTTCAAAAGAAATGAGAGAGTCACTAGTATAGGCATTACTTGAGCCAGAGGTATGCCTGACTCAACTAGCAGCTACTTCCTCAGAAGAGGCTTGTTACTTTAAGGAGATCCCAAGAGTTACTTTCTCGATGTGTATCTACATTTTTACAATCAGTGACCATAATCGTCCTCTCTATATTGCTGTAAAAATTGAAAATTCAAGATTGTCAAGAGTTCTAGTAGATCCTGACGCATTTGTTAACATCATGAATTCTAGAACATTGGCATTCTTAAAAATTGATAATAGAAGACTTAGCTCTAATAAGATGTTGTTAAGGGGCTTTAATGAAATAGGTGAAAAAGCTTTAGGTTCAATCACTCTATTATTAGAAATAGAAGGATTGAAAACTAAAGTTAAATTTCACATTATATATTCAGAAACTTCCTTTAATGCTCTCTTAGGTAGACCTTGATCCATGAATAGAATGGTTCTATCTTCACTCCACCAGTGTATTAAGTACACTAGGGATGGAGTAGAATATGTTATAAAAGGAGACATACAACCATTCACTATTCATGAGATTGAGCTTTATGAAGATGTTATTTACTACATGCCTAAGAAACCTAGAGTTGATTCTATGAAATCCATCATTATTGAAGCACAAAGTACAATAATCAAGGAAGATGAAGAGAAAGAAAAGGAGGAAAAAGAAAAAGAAAAAGAACCTCCAATAATTCATATTGATTTGGAATCTAGCTCAAATGAAGAATCCCATCATAGAAATGCTTCAATAAAGTTTAAGATTTCCTTAGAATCAGATACTGATGAAGAAGAAATCCAAACATTAAAGCAAGAGTCTGAGTCATCCACATATGAAAAATTAAAAAATATGTGGATACTTTAACTTTGACTCCTCTAAATCAAAGTAAAATATCTCAATTAGAGGTCAAAGTAGCCCCTAACTTATCAGGAGAAGTGGGGAGGTCAGCAAAATTTTATTCTGTACTCGATCCTTCAAGCTCAAAAGGAGATGAAAAGCTTGAAGAACCATCTTTCAATGAAATAATAGAACTTTCTTTTGACCGGTATTCGACTTGTGAAAAGAATTTAGTGAAATATGGTTTTATCACAAATGTTTGGCCTAAAGATAAAGCCCAATGCATGGAGAGCTTATGGAATCAAAAACATAGAAATTTCCACTCCAAAGCTGGCATTGGGTTTGGTACAGTTGAATCATTTGACGATACAAAGCATTATTTAATGATAAGTAATCATCAAATTGATCAACTCTTTGAAGCCTCTTCTACTCTTCCAGAAGACACATTTATAAAAACCATGGAGGAATCCAGAGATTCACTTCAGAATGCACCTCTTAAATATGAGAAAAAAATAAAATGTACTATAGATAAATTAAAGGAGGTTAACCTAAGAACTCCTGAAAACCCAAAATTGACTTTTATTAGTTCTTTGTTGGGTCTAGAAGATTCTAAAGAGTTAATCACTTTACACTTTGAGTATAAAGATTGCTTTGCCTAGAGTTATGATGAAATGCCAGGTTTATCCCAGGATATGGCTATACACAAACTAGGAATTAAACCTGATGCTATCCTAGTGAAGCAGGCTTCTAGGCGGATGCACCTAGAAGTGAACAACAAGTGATCATTGAAATAAAGAAATTCATTGAAGTTGACTTTATACAAGAGGAACAATACACTGATTGGGTAGCCAGTATAGTTCCAGTAAAAAAGAATAATGGTCAAATACGCATCTGCATTGACTTTAGAGACCTAAACAAGGCTTGTCCCAAAGATGAGTTCCCTTCGCCTATACTCAAACTCATGGTCAACATAGCCTCCTCGCATGAGATCTTTTCATTTATGGATGGATCATCTGATTATAATCAAATTAAGATGTCCCTAGAAGATGAAAAGCATATGACATTTAGAACTCCAATAGGGATTTTCTATTACACGGTCATGCCATTTGGTCTCAAAAATGCTAGAGCTACTTATCAAAGAGCTATGACTAAATTATTCGATGACTTGATTCATAATCAAGTTGAATGTTATATCGATGATTTAGTCATTAAAAGCAAAATAAAATAAGGTCATTTTTATGATTTATGGATCATTTTTCAGCGATTGAGCCACTATAACTTGAAGATGAATCCTCTGAAGTGTGCCTTTGGAGTGAATTCAGGGAAATTAATAGCGTTCGAAGTGCGGCATCGTGGGATAGAAATTGATCCAAAAAAGATAAAAGCTAGTATAGAAATGCTGCCACTTAGAAGTCCTACACAGCTAAGATCATTTTAGGGAAGGCTTGCATACCTAAGGAGATTCATATTCAATTTATCTCAAAGGTGTCAACCCTTTGTAGCATTATTGAAGAATCCAAATTTATTTGGCATGAAAATTTTCTGGGTGCCTTCAAAAACCTAAAGCAATATTTAATGAATCCTCCTATTTTGGCTTCCCCGATTCCAGGAAAGCCATTAATCCTCTATAATGTGGTTATGGATGAATCTCTTGGGGATTTATTAGCTTAAACAAATGAAGAAGGGAAGGAAAATGCCCTTTATTATCTAAGTCACAGGCTTATCCCAACTGAAAAGAATTATCCTCCATTGAGAAACATTGCTTAGTCTTAGTTTTTTGCCGTAAACGGCATTATATGCTTTCTCATAAGGTCAACCTGATTTCAAGGGTGAATCCTTTGCAATATCTCATGACCCGTCCAATGTTTTCTGGGCATTTAGCATGATGGTCAATGATTTTATTACAATTTGAGATCACTTATATTCCTCTTCATGCTGTAAAAGGATAAATAGTGGCAGATTTCCTAGCAGCACACTCTATGCTTGAAGGGTCTCCTTTAAATGATGATCTCCTAGATGAACATATCATAACATTAGAAGGTGAACCTAGTGCCACTTGGGAATTATACTTTGATGGTGCATCATCATCAAGAAGACATAAAGAATCAAACTCATCTATCCTTGGAAGGCAAAATTAATCTTTATAACCTTAAAAAGGAATGATGAGATATTCATGTCATTTGGCTGAGCCTTGTACAAACAATAAAGCTGAATATGAAGCTCTTATTACTAGTTTAGAGTTGGCAATCCTTATGGAAATTAAAAATATAAAAAAATTTGGAGATTCCCAACTGGTTATAAACCAAGTAAGTGGAATCTATAAGGTTTTGCATCCAAAGCTCTTAACTATTATCAATATAATGAAATTACTTAAAAAGATTCCATATGTAATGTTGTGTAGAATATCTCAACAAGAGAATTCAATAGCAGATGCTTTGGCTAAATTAGCCAAAGAAATCATATGCCTAGAAAAAGAATCAATTTCTATAGAAGTTCAAAATTAACAGGTTTTATCTCCTATAGATTTATATTACATTAATAGACAAGAAGAAATGCAAAGAATAACCACTCTTACTGAAGGTCAAATAGAATGCGATTGGAGGCAACCATTTATTGACTAATTAAGTAAGGAGAGGCTTCCTAAAAATAAATCATTAGCAAATCAAATAAAGAAATGTGCTTTATCTTATGCATTAATCAATAATGTTTTATATCATAGGTCATTTGACCAAATGTGGCTCCATTATTTAGATAAATCGGAAGCCCATAAGGTTGTGACTGAGAGACACTCTAGATTATGTGGAGCACACCAATCTGAGCCCAAAATGAAATTAAAAATCAAGAGAATTGGGTATTATTGGCCATCAATGCTAAATAAATGCATGGAGGTTGCACGTCATTGTCATCAGTGCCAAGTACATGGTGTGGTATTACATCAACCACCTAATGTATTACACCCTATAGTTGTCCCTAGCCTTTTGAAAGTTGGGGTACCGACATCATAGGGCCTATTGATCCCCCTTCTTCAAAAGGACATCATTTTATTTTAGCTGCAACGGATAATTTTTCCAAATGGGCTGAAGCGGTACCACTGAAAGAGGTTAAAACATATCATGTGTTGAAATTCTTTCAGGAAAATATCGTATATCGATTTGGAATTCCTCGCTGAATCATATCTGATAATGGTCCATCCTTTAGATCCATGAAAATAAATCACTTTGTAGCTAGACATAAAATTGACTGGAAATACTCAACCATCTATTACCCTAGGAGAATGGATTGGCTGAGGCATTTACTAAAACATTGGTAAGAATTCAAAAAAGATACTTGATGAAAATAAGCGCCATGAAAAGATGGTTGAAGCCTTATGGGCCTATAGGACCACATATAGGACACCAACTCAGTCTTCGCCATATGCTTTAGCTTTTGGGACTGAAGCGGTTCTTCCATTAGAAGTGCAACTACCTTCATTAAGAATAGTTGTTAATAATAATGTTACAGCAGATCAAATCATATGATTCGCTTGGAAGAACTTGATAATCTTGAAGGAATATGATTGAAAGCTCAACAAGACCTTGAACTGTACCTGTTGCCCTTATGGTTCAGGCACATGATAGATTGGTTTGTCCAAGAACTTTCCAAGTAGGAGACTTGGTCTTGGTTCTTAGACAACCAATCCTAGCTCATCGAAGAATCAGCAATAAATTCGAGCCAACATGGGAAGGACCATTTGTAGTTGAAAAATCTTATGAAGGAGGTTCTTACCAACTTATTACCTGTGATGGTGAACGTCCAATACCACCTATCAATGGATGTTACCTAAAGAAATATTATGTGCACCTTGTAATTTGCTGCTAAATAAAGATCAATAAAATAAAAGCTTATTTCTCATTATCGCTTTTGTTTCAACTTGTATGATTATCTAGAATGTTGTAAACTCATTTACAAATAGACTTTCTATCACCCTTTTATCAAGTTAGACTAATCAAGTAAGGATTAAGTCCATGAGATTCTTTCTTATTAGTCAAAACTTTTGGGGATTAGGAATACGTCACTTTGCCCCCTTTTCCTCATCCATATTTCCTATAGGTTGGGAGCAAGCCCTTTGTGATACCTTTCCTATACATCACTTGAGATGAGAGCAAGCCCTCTGTGGCACCTTTCTCATGTCCTTTTGGGTTTGGAGAAAGCCCTTCATGGCACCATTCCTACTTTTGTATACATGATTGGATCAAGCCATCAAGGCCCCTTCCATGTTACACAGGCGAGTTAGATTGGATTAAGTCTTTATGACCCCTTTTTAATAGCCATAAAGATATAAGTCCCCAGTCGGTATTCTTTCTAATCATCTAAGAGTAAGTCCCCAGTCAGCATCCTACTTTTGTGTACATGATTGGATCAAGCCATCAAGGCCCCTTTCAGGTTACACAGGTGAGTTAGATTGGATTAAGTCTTTATGACCCCTTTCTAATGGTTAAAAAGATATAAGTACCCAGTCAGTATTCTTTCTAATCATCTAGGAGTAAGTCCCCCATAGGCATCCTAATTTTATGTACATGATTAGATCAAGCCATTAAGGCCCCTTTCATGTTACACAGGTGAGTTAGATTGGATTAACTCTTTATGACCCCTTTCTAATAGCCAGAAAGATATAAGTCCCCAGTCAGCATTATTTCTAATCATCTGAGAGTAAGTCCCCAGTCGGCATCCTACTTTTGTGTACATGATTGGATCAAGCCATCAAAGCCCCTTTCATGTTACACAGGCAAGTTAGATTGGATTAAATTTTTATGACACCTTTCTAATAGCAGTATTCTTTCTAATCATCTGGGAATAAGTCCCCAGTCGACATCCTACTTTTGTGTACATTATTGGATCAAGCTATCAAGACCCCTTTCATGTTACACAGGCGAGTTAGATTGGATTAAGTCTTTATGACCCCTTTCTAATAGCCAAAAAGATATAAGTTCCCAGTCGGCATTCTTTCTAATCATCTAGGAGTAAGTCCCCAGTTGGCATCCTACTTTTGTGTACATGATTGGATCAAGCCATCAAGGCCCCTTTCATGTTACATAGGCAAGTTAGATTGGATTAAGTCTTTATGACCCCTTTCTAATAGCCAAAAAGATATAAGTCTCCAGTCAACATTCTTTCTAATCATCTAGGAGTAAGTCCCTAGTTGGCATCCTACTTTTGTGTACATGATTGGATCAAGCCTTCAAGGCCCCTTTCATGTTACACAAGCAATTTAGATTGGATCAAGTCTTTATAACCCCTTTCTAATAGCCAAAAGATATAAGTCCCCCAGTGGCATTCTTTCTAATCATCTAAGAGTAAGTCCCCGTTGGCTTCCTATTCAAAGAATTAAGAAATGGAATCAAGTCATTGAAGGCCCCATTTCTTTAGACTACTTAAATAAGATTAAGTCCATGTGACCCCTATTTAGTAGTCAGAGTGATGCGGATTAGGATCAAGCACTTCAAGCCTCTTCTCCCCAGCATAGCTTCTGAGGATTAGAGCTATCTTTAAAGACCCCTCTCCTCTCTTCAACTAACTAGAATGGATCATGCCCTTAATGGCCCCGATCTTATTAGCTAATCATATGGATCACCATTATTCTCAAGTAAGAGTAAGTCCCTTGAAGGCAATTTCTTTGAGCATAGTGATTGCATTAGGGTTAGACCATTCTTTGGGACTACTCCTAATAGCATTCCTCTTCATCCTAGAACTTAATGAAAGTTAAGATTCTAGGAATAAATCACACTCCAAAGAAAAGATAGGTATACATATACCTATCTTTCACAATCAAAATCAAAACAAAATTCTAAAATAAAAAATCAAAATCATGAATTGGAACCCTAAGTTTACACTTGCATGTTGATCAATCTGGTCAACACCAATATGTGTAGTGTATTCTGACCAATCCAAAACACAAATTGGGGGTCCATTTGTTGACCTCATTTTTGAAAGAGGTCATTTTAGCAATGAGAAGATCTTAAGTTCAAATAAGGATTTCCTAATTCACTATTCAAGTCACTATGCTTAGTGACTTGGGAAATACATTTTGAGCTAAATCCAATCTACTTGGTTTAATGCAAAATCAAGTTAAATATCCAACATAAATTAAATCAACTAAATCAATGCAAAAAAATGAAAAGTCAAAGTCAAATCTAAAGTCAACTCTAGTCAACCTAGGATTGACTTAAGTGGGCCCACTTGATCAAAACGTCAATCCACTAAAATTTGACTAAATTAAATCACCAAAAATATTTCAAATTATCAAATGAATATGTGTGATCACAATGACAAAGAAATTTGAGTTCATGGAGGCCTAGATTAGATAAATTAAATTCCTTAAATCAAAATAACCTAAATAAGCTACATTGAACTCAAAGCCAAGAAAAATCAAAATAAATCTAAATTGATTGTCCTAAATCATATGGGGATGGTGATGGGACATAACCCAATTTTCTATTGGTGTAATTGGGTCAAATGGGTCATTTGACCCATAAGAAATTAGGTTTAATTCACTTAACCTAATTTAGGTTAAGTGAGTTAAGCAAGACAAAAGAAATAAAGAAATATCAAACCACTTCCAACCAAATCACAAGGGATGGGGGTCCTTAAACCCTTCTAATGAAGGTTTACATCCCTAATCAGGCTTTTCTTGCATTATTGCATTATTGTATAAAATCCAAAATGAGGAAAACCAATGCAAGCAAAGGAATTGGAGAAGTCAAATTCCTTCTTCCTTCTTCCCACCTCTTCACATAGGACAGCTATAGGATGGAAAAGGAGGCACTAGCTAGCTTCCAAGGTCCTCCATCACCAAAACCAACCAAGGAATAGCTAGGGAGGAGCTTAAAGGCCCTCGATCATATAGGAAAATAAGGAGAGAGACTCCCCAAGGAGAATTGAACACACACACACCTTCTCACTTCAAAACCAAAGCTAAACAAAAGTTCCCCCTCCCCCCAAGAGTCCTTAACCACTACAAACCATCAAAACTAAAAAAGAGCACTCAAGGGTCCGTATAGGGAGCAATCCATAAGGAATTAACCTAATTTCATTGGCAAGCAAGTTCAGTTCAAGCATTTGAAGCTCTAGGATCAGTTTCAAGGCTAATCGTCCAACGAATTGTGGTATGCCATTATTGACCTTGAGCTTTTCCTTAAGGAATTTGGTTGTGGTCAGTTTAATAGGAAATGTGATCTTCAATAAGATCGAACCATATAGAAACATAGGATATTCATTCACGATCGTGTAGCAATTGAAATCACTTGATTTCATGCTCTAGCTCGACCACAATTACTAAAATTCTATGGATGGTCCTCGGCTCCCACAGAGGTTGGGGGGATGAAATCAGGACCGTCCATTTCTATTTAAAGAAATGGACGGTCCAGATCTAGGTGCACCGCTGATTAAAATCCCTTAAGGAACCGCGGGAGTAACCTAGACCATCCTATCTTTGATCAAACGGTCCGTAGAAGATCCCACATTTTGAACTACATTGACGCAGATGCCATGTGGCTCCACGCTGACCAACCCGCACGCGCCATGCGGTGGGATGCGCCACACATGCGATTTCCATGTGGCACACGGATCCCGCATGGGACCACCACTTAAAACTGTTAAAATTCGTTATTTAACGAGTTTAATTAATTTAAAAAATGCAGAAAACTTCTAGAAATCATAGAAAATCAAATATAAATCAAAAATTAAAAATAAAAGCTCCACGGTTTCATCTTGATGAGAAGAATCCATAGAAATTAAAATCCCCAATTTTTATTGAGTAATTTTCCCTTAATTAGGGTTTAATTGAAAATTATTAAACCTTAATTACTCTCAAATTAATAATCCAATTAATTTGAAACTTTGGGAAATGAAATTAAGCATAAAACACACCTTA
Source organism: Cymbidium sinense (assembly GCA_021442155.1). Lineage (NCBI taxonomy): Eukaryota > Viridiplantae > Streptophyta > Magnoliopsida > Asparagales > Orchidaceae > Cymbidium > Cymbidium sinense. The sequence goes on from CM038224.1 coordinate 39,839,815, forward strand.
GGTGAATTTTTGGGGATTTAATTCTCTAAATTCAAAGAAAATTGAGATTATGTATGCTTAATCTTTAAATTAATTAAATTAATTAACCCTTAAAGAAATAATTAGAAAACTTTAATCAAACAACCTTAAATTAATATAATGAATATTAATGAACATCAGAACACTAATTAAACCTAATTAAACCTATATGAACCTAATAAATCATTAATTAACTTAATTAGATAATTAAATAAATTAAATAATTCAATTAAATAACTTGAACTTAATTAAATCATAGTAAATCAACCAGTTAGCCAACAATTATTAAAAAAACACTCATTTGAAAGGTATTTCAATGAAGAATAAGTGAAAAATAAAACCCTTAATTGAATCTTAATAAATTAGGCTTAATTTAAGTTTTAATGAAATAATTAAAATAATAATTACACCCTAATTACATCTCTAATCAAACTGAAACTCTAAGGTTATAAATTTAGCATCTAACCCTATTTTCCAGAAATATTTCAAGTTTAATTGATCTCTCAATTAGGGTTTCTTATATTTCTAAATCTTTAGGTCAATGTTAATCAAATAATAGGTTAAGGAAATTAATTAATCTATTAAATAAAATGTAATTCAAACCAATCTCAGTCAAGCATTGGAAAACTATCCAGAAACTTATCTAATATCCTAAGTCAATTGAAGTGATCAAATTCAATCTTAGGTTAATTAAGTAAAATCTTAAGTTAACAAAATTATTAATTAACTTAAACCTTAACCTTTGAATCAATAAAATTTAATGAAACCACTCATCTCTAATGAATTTAAAGGATGAATTTAAAACCTAGGTTAATTAAATCAGATTAAATAATTAATCTAAGTGCTTTAGGTTAAGCATAATCCATGAATAAACCTAAAGTATTCATTCATATTGATGAGTTTAAACCTTAAGCTTACAAATCTATGATTTAATAAATTAAGTTAAATTAAATGAAGTCAAATTTAAACCTAAGCTCTTTAAATTAACTTGAACCATATCAAATGAAACCTATATAACATAATGAAACTAATCAAACATAAAAATATTAAAAAGATTAATTAAGATACCTAGAGATCTTAGTTAGACTTTTTGGAAACTCCATTAGATTTAAGATGTGGAATAAAGTGAGTTTCACATAAAAATGAAATTCATTCTATTTCTCATTCTTGAAAACCTATACAACTTTAACAAAATAAAAATGAACATAAAAAATGGGAATTAAACCACTAAACCATTTGAATTGAAACCAACTAATGGTAAAATTAAATAAATTCAAACTTCAAACTCAAACTTGAACTTAAAGGAGCCTAGCAAAGCCTTACCACAAAAACCACACTTCTACACACACTAGATTACTTAGGTCACAAACTCCAGATCTAGGTTAGATCGTTCTATAATTTTTGTTTTAATCTCCTATGATATGTTGTGTTCTGCTTCACATATCTGTGAGGTGTATTGCTTTAGACTGGATGCCTAGGCTTGTTTGTTTGTTAGACTGGATGTTAGGGCATTCTTTCTAGATTTAACACTATTTTCTACAGGGGACTATGTTAAAGGGATCACTGTAATAAATAAATCATAAAATTACTATTTTCTTTTAGGTGCTGAAAACCCCTTAACATAGTCCATAGGGATAGCAAGCAACTAATGCTAAGCGTATGTTTATGAAATATATTTGCTTTTGTGTTTTTGTGTATTTCCTAACATTTGTTTGGGGCTTAGATTTCTTTTAAATTTTAAATGTAAATTTGAGCTTAAATTAAAAAGGTTGATCTAGGGATAGATTGGCCAAGAGGAGATGGAGTCCCATAGGAAAGGATCTAAAGAAGAATGGGTTTTGCCCATTTTCTTTCTTTTTCTTTTTTATTAATTTTAATTTAATTTGGATTTATTTTGGGTGTGCAAAAATAGCAACTTTCTAGGTTCTTTATGTGTGTTTGTTGTGATGAATGGGCATAGGCTCATAGGATAAAATAAATTTTCTACCCAACTAAATCAACATGAAAATAAATACAACTCATAATCTTCATATGAAAGCCTAGTAGCAAGATAAATATAGCAACCTCTTAATGTTGGATGTTTTATCATGCATAAATCATATTATTTCACTCTTGATTAATGAAGGACTTCCATCCTTGCTAGAGAACTTGGGCTTGACCTTTCAGAGCCTATGTTGGAAGTACACCTTCTTCTATTCTGATTTGGCCCATAATCTTTTTCTAATTACATGCATTAGGCATAAATTGTATTCCTTTGACCTAAAATGAATCATGAATCAAAAATTATAAAAATCTAAAAAATATGCATTAGTTAGGTGCATCTTCATACCCTACATGATCTTAGGGATTAGGGAGTAAGTCTAGGTTCAGAGATTCCTTTCCTAACAATACAATAGCCCAGCCATCTTGCAATCATATGACTTAGCCTCATGGTTTTAAAAATGCTTAGGTGGTGTTAGCTGACCTTCTCCAGCGGGTTGTAAGTCTAAGAGTGGATAGGTTAGTTCCCTCAAGTGAGGAGAATGGCCAATGATTCCCAAGGATAGAACTAGGTCGAGCATCCGACATGTGTGAAGAACATGACTAGGTTAGCATCCTTTTGGAATAAGTCTTCAACCTAGGCATTTACGTAGTCTTGTCTTTGCTAGAATCTAAGCCCTAGATTTCTAAGAAAATGATAACTCAAAATCAAAAATTAAATCCCAAATTTGAAGCCCAATCATAGGATAGATATGTCTCTTGGGTATCCAATATCAAGCATTTCTACTCTTTTTATTTGACTCTTGAAAATAACTCTCTCCAATTTGGACCTCTCGTAATTGAATTTCCAAAAATCAATCCTTCGAAAGCTACCTTAGTAGTCTTTAGGAATAACCACTTATTTCTTTAATCGAGATTATTCTTAGGAAGAGACCCTTCTGAAGATGTAATTAACTAGAGGCTTGCCTTTATAGGGAACCATGATCTAGGATAAAATAAACCCTTTCTACTTTTCCATGTAGTTAGGGAAAATACTCTAGTACACGAAAAAGACCCATTAGCCTTAGGAGTCTTTTATTGAAATGGAATTCATTACAGGAGAGCATGTTTATCTTTTGAGATATTATGTTTATTCCTTAATGTTGTATTTGGTCATCTAAATAAAATATTCTTAAACTCTATTTGGTGTTATTTCTTTTCTCTATTCTAGAGAAAACACCAACAATGTCATCAAATTCTTTGAAGTTGATCTTGGAAGGATCTCTAGTGCTCGAATCAATCAAAAATTGATTCATTATTGATCGATAGAGCTTGGTGGAGGTATGTGTAAAGTTAATTTGAGTTTGGTGGAGTTTAGGTGAGGTTGGATAGAGTGGAGGCTCTATCCTGTTGACTTGGTGATGATGAAGCTGGGGAACTGGAGCTTGGAGGCTCATCTCACTCCTTTCTAAGAATGTTTGGTTGTGTGTGAGAATTAGATAGGGAGGAGTATACTCTCCTCCCCCTAAAATTTGATGGCTTAGATTAGCTCTATAGTTGGTGATCCGACTCATGACATCAGAGGTGTTGAGGCTCGGCAGTGGGTGAGTGAAAGGTGGCCATGGAGGTGGAGTGTCCTTGCTTTCCTAAGTGAGATGATGAGAGGAGATGGGTTAGGTTACCTCCCTTAACCATGGCTTACCCAACTAGCTTTGGGTTAGGTTAGCCAGTGGTCCAAGGGTCCAATTTGAGCCAAGGGAGGCTGTCAAATGCAAATGGGTAGATAAGACCACCCAAAAGTGAGTTTTGTCCTATTTGGAGTGCTTTACCCAATGGGTATTGGGTCAATTCAAGATTGGTTTGGATTAGGTTTGATTTGGGCTGACCCAAGGATAGGTCATACCAAGTTTGAATGGGTTTGGGCTTGGTTTTGTTGGGTTTGGCTCAATTTGACCCATCTAGGTCAAATTGGGCTAAGTTGTTACGTTGACCAATTGGTCAAATTAGGTCAAATCATGGGTTGAGACAAGTTCAAATGATGATTTGAGATGTTTAAGATCAATTGGTTTGACTTGATTTGGATTGGATTTGAATGGGCTAAATTGACCAATTTGGTCAAATTAATATTACTTGGGTTAGGTGTTGATTTATGTTCGAATTGATGATTTGAAGATGATTATAGGTGTCAATTTCAATCAATTTTTCTTTAAGAATAATTTAAACCAATTTAGGAAAAATGGGTCAATTAGGTTGACTTGGTCAAATTGGGTTCAACCAAGGGTTTGATCATGTTCAATAATCAATTAGTGATGTATTTGAGTTATTTGTTTCAATCAATTTGGATTAGATTATGGTTTGGCCTAATTTAGCCTTTTAGGTCAAATTAGGTCAACTAGGGTCAAAGGGCCAATTGGACTTGATTTGGCTCAATTGATAGTCAAGTCATATTCAATGAACAATTTAAAGTTGGTAGTTATCATTAATTTTAATTAATTAAGTTTGGAATGAAGTTTGATTCGATTTGGTTCATGTAAGCTAATTGGGTCAACTTAGGTCAAGTGATCAAATTAGCTTGGTTTAACCTAATTGATTATAATTGGACAATCAAGGGTGATCAACAAGCATGGTGGAAGAGATTGGATAAGTTGGTTCAATCTAATTTGAGTTGGATTGAAGTTTGGTTCAAATGGGTCCTTAGGTCACTATAGGTCATGTGAACCTAAAGGGTCAATTGAGTTGATTTTGGGTTGAATTAGTTTGAGTTAAGTTTGATGATTGATTTAAGATTGATTGATGGCTTTGATTTTAATTGATTTGGGTTTAATTGGATTTTTGCTCATTTGGACATTTTGGTGTTCAAATGAGCTAACTTGGGTTGATTGAATTGGTTTGATCAATTGGTTTAGTTGTATATTTTGGAAGAGTTTGAAATGAAGATTTGAATGGTTGGAATGTGTTTTGTGAAAATCAGTTGAATTTGGTTTGATTGAAGTTTGAATAAGTCCATATAGTTGGATTATGAGATTAAGATGGGTTTGGGTTTAGATCATTTTGGCTTGGAGCTTGGATATGGAAAGGGATTCAATTGGCTTTGATTGAATTGATTTGAGATTTGATTTGGTTAAAGGGGATAGGCATAGGTTTGGATAGGTGGGTTTCCTTAGGTCCTAAAGCATAGCCTAAATCAAGCATGTTATCCTTAAGTCTTTAGGCTTAGGTTTAGTGTTCACCTAACCACTAGAAGTTTCATATGACTAAGGAAATTCTAGTATCTAGAAGACCCCTAAGTCTAAGATAGGAAGATGAATCCTCACTCCAAAAGTAAGGTCAACAAATGGACACCCAATAGGTGTGGTGTAACTAACAAGGCACACGCACATGTGGCATTGATTGAGGCAATCAATAGCATCCAAGAAAGATCACAAAAAATAAGGATGGATATCCATACCTAAATAGAGAGGTAAATGGAACCACGAATCCTAATGTGATGCAATTCATTTTATGCAAATGTCATGGGAGCGAGGAATTGATTTGATTTGGATTGGTTGAGAATTAGCTTCATACCAAGGTTACAAAGGAAAATCCGCTAGGGATTCGCAAATGAGTTGATTAGATTATAGATTGATTTATGCCAAGGGCATAAAGGGGAGATCCGTTGGGGTATTGATTTGATTTAATTTGTTTAGTTTGGTTGATTTTAATTTAATTTATGGAAGAGGGATCCACTAGGGATTAAGTTTGTGATTAAATTTAAATCGAATCCACTGGGGATCAAGATTGGGATTGAATTTTGTTTTAATTGATTTTGTTTGAATTTGGTTAATTGATTTAGAAGGGGATCCATTAGGGATACATATTATATTTAGTTTGTTTGAATTAATTTGATTGGTTTGATTGATTAATTTATTTGGTTTGAGTTTGATTGAATTATTTTGAATCCACTGGGGATATAAGTTTGAATTTGAATTTATTATTATGCTTGATTTGATTTGTTAAATTCTAATTTATTTTGATCTTGTCGGTTTGCGATGGATCGCACTAAGGAGGGGTTATGCAAGCCTAGTCCTACCTTTGATTTACCAATCCAAAGGGGTAGTCTAATGGTCGAATAGTAGAGACAATCTAACCTAAAGGTTACCCATCAATTTGCAATGGTTATTCTAAGAAGAAAGCATCGGGGACTTACATCTTCCAAAGTAAAATAAGTCATTGGGGTGACCTGTTGATGGCACAACAAGCCAAACCCAACCTAGAGTGACTACCAGTAAGTGTCACTAGGGGTTTTATCTCAACTCAAGAGTAGTCAAGGAAATTCCTATAAGGAGTTTTGCTAACACTGCCCAAAAGATAGGATCCTACTTGGGAAGAGGTGCCTCTAGGGGTCTTATCCCAATCATTTATTTTGATTTATTTTGATTGATTGGTTGATTTGATTAGCATGGACCTTATTGTTTTACAAGGAGCCACACTAAGAAGGAGCCATGGGGGCTTTGGCCTATCTCAGATTTACTGGCCCAAGGGAGAGTTCGTACATCCGCAGTACAGAACTTCTAACCACAAGGGTGGCTACTAGGAAAGGGAAACTATCCAATCCAAGAGTAACCTAGGTAGTGTCTAAATGGGGTCGTAAAGACATGATCCAAATAGAATACCAACATGGAAAGTGCCTCATGGGTCTTATCCTAATCCCTAAACAAGAAAGCTTGTAGATATACAGTGGCTAACTCAGGGAGATAGCGGGACACACATCTGCTTAAGTGGTGTTATGCACAAGGTGGATTATCGTCGGTAAGGCAAACACAAACCAACCTAAGGTACCTGTCAATTTGCAATGATCAATCTAGGAATAAAGCATCAGAGACTCACATCTTTCTAAGTGGAACTAATCATCAGGATAGTCCGTTGTTAGTAGGACAGCTACTTTTCGACCTAGGGCGACTACCAAGTGGGGAGTCATAAAGAATGATGGACCTAAACCTGAAGTAGTCGAGAGGAAGAGGAGCCACTAGGAGACTTACTAATCCTCAAGTATAAACTTGGACCCAGTCAGTATATGACAGCCAGCTCAAAAAGAAAGTTGGGGACTCACATCTTCTTAAACAAAGCCAATGTTAATGTAACTTATTGGTCATGCCATAAGACATACCACACTAACAAGGTGCTCATCAGTTTGTAGTGGTGATATGAGGAAGAAAGCATGGGGACTCACATCTTCCAAAATAGAAACACCATTGGAAGATACACTAGCTAGGTAGTGGATCAAACCCGACCTAGAGCATGAGTGAAAGCCTCTGGAGACTTATCTCAACTCAAGAGTAACCCGAAGCAAAAGAGTTGTGTTTGATTTGTTTGTGTTTGTATTTGTGTGTGATTTTGTGTTTATGCTATTCCAATGAGGGATAGGATGTCGCTCAGGTTCTCTTATACCTACCCTAAACATATCATGCAAATTTGCAAATGAAAAACCTACAATTTGAAAAGATTTTTGATTTGAAATGAGATTTTATTGATGAAAATTGTTTTTAAACATTGTTTCATGGATAATATTTCTTAAGGTAAAGTCCATTGATTGGAAGCATCAGCATTCTCCTTTATGATTAATGAGTTGGTATGATCCACCTTGGTAGGCCTTCTCTATGGCAAAAGGGCCTTCCCAAGTCGGTTCAAACTTGCCTCCATTTTGCGATGGGAAATAATTGGTCCCCTTAGAATTAAAATAAGCTCTCCTACTTGAAAATTTCTATGGAATACCACCTTGCTATGAGCTTAAATCATCTTTTCTTTGTACAACTCAAGGTTCTAGCATGCTCGTAAGCATTTCTCCTCCAAACCTTCGAGCTCTTCTAACTACAGCTTGGTGTTCTGTACGATTTTAATTTTGCTACCCACAGCTATCCTTAGTGATGGGAATTGGACTTCTAATGATAAAATGGCTTCATACCCATACACTAAAGAGAAGGGTGATTAGTTTGGGGTGGTGTAGGCCCACAAAGCTTCAACTTTGCTTTACCATCTTCTTTCTTGAGTATTAAGTTTTGTTGAAGGCTTATCTCCGTAAAAATGGTAGTATCTCCAATCTATGTTGTGTCTTTTCTGAATAAATTACCATTATCAATAAGATTTAGCGGGGTACCGCAAACCTATACATGATATTGTTCTTGAAAAACTGGAGCACATGCTAGCTTTGACCTCCCTGGGTGGAATCACCTCCACACACTTGGAAAAAGTAGTTTGTAGATGCTATGATGAACCGGTGACCCTTGGACGAAGGAGGATCTATCGGACCCACTATGTCAGTACTCCAACACTCTAATTGCCATAAGGCTAATGTTGGATATAGAATGTTGGGTTGGTTAATGTAGGACCACTCCATGTACTTGACTAGTGACAGGCTTTGCTACGTTCATGCAATATGTGATCATCGATGGCCAATAGTACCCAAGTCTTTTGATTTTTAATTTCATCTTGGGACTAGATTGGTGAGCTCCATGTAATCCTGAATGCACCTCGGTCTCGATCTTATAGGCTTTGTACTTGGCTAAACATTGTAACCACATATGATCGAAGGATCGTCGATATAAGACACCATGATGGTGTAGGAAAGTGCCATTTACTTCAATTGATGTGCTTGGGACTTCTCTTAAGGTAATTTACCTTTGTTTAGGTAATCAATGAAGGGTTGCCTCTAATCAAGTTCTTCATCCTTTTTGGCAATAGCAACCTCCCCTTCAAGAGAGTATTTATTGATGAGTTCAACATCAGTAAGAGGTAGGACTTGCCTATTGTCAACCACTATTGATATGGACTCATCTTTAGGACATACTAACTCCTTAGCAAGCTTGGCTAAGGTATCTGCTAAGACATTTTCTCCTCTAGGGATCTTGTATATTGTGACCTCTAGAAAATGGGCTAACAATGCCATGGTATACTTGTGGTATTGATGGAGTTTTGGCTTCAAGACCTTGTAGGACCCAAAAATTTGGTTAACCACTAACTGATAATCCCCAACGATGTTGATGTCCTAGATGCCTAGCAAAATGGCTAACTCCATATTGGAAATCAAAGCCTAATATTCAACTTCATTGTTGGTGCAAGGATACAATAGATGATATGAGAATCTCATCAAATCACAGTCTATAGTCAGGAAAACTATTCCTACCCCTACCTTTCTTGGAAGAGTAGATTGTGGATCTTCTCCTCTATGAGATGAAGTCACACCATCAAGGTACATCTCCCAGCAGTGAATACTGGTATCCCCTAAGTTCATGATTTCTTCATTGGGAAGATCATCGCTAAGCGAAGAATCAACAAAAAGTAGGTGTACTACTAGAAAATCCACTAGTGCCTATCTTTACACTATGCGGAGGGGTACGATTGTGATATCAAACTGTGACAAAATCATGGACCATCATACCAACTGTCCGGATAGCATCAACCGTGTCATGAGATATTGTAGTGGATTGATTCTAGAAATCAAGTTTGCTTTATGAGAAATCATATAATGTCGTAGCTTTTGGGATGCAAAGATTTAAGCAAAATACTTCTCAATAGGTGGATAGTTTGCTTCAGTAGGGATTAGATGACGATTGAGATAGTATAGTACATTCTCTTTCCCTTAGTTGTTGGCTTGGGTCAACAAAGTGCCAAGGGAGTCATCTAATGCAGCAGTGTATAAGATAAGTGGCTTGCCCAGGATAGGGACGCCAAGGACTGGCAGCGTCATTAGGTATTGCTTGATGCTCTCGAAGGCATGCTGGCACAGTCCACTTGAACTTAGCATCCTTTTTTACCAGTATTGAGAATAGTTAGTATCTACCTGATAGGTTAGATATAAAGCGTCTTAAATACACCAACTTCCCTTGGAATGATCTAAGTTGAATTAGACTTTTAGGGATTGGCATTTCTAAAATCACTTTGATCTTCTTCAAGTCAATTTCTATTCTATAGTGTTAGACAACGAACCCAAAAAACTTGAGTTTATTAATGGTTGATTTGATTTCTTCTTTGAATTCTGGAGGTGCATCCTTGACTTAAAATCATCTAGATCATCTAAAGTTTTTAAGCACGCCTCCTCATTCGAGTTAAAGTGATTTGAAAAGATTCTATCAGATTTCAAATGATTGCTGATGACCAAGCAATACTCGTCATCATCCACTGGACCTACTGTGTCAAAGCCTAGCCCGAGTCTTGATTGAGTGTTATTGCATTTGTTAATCCATAACCTTTTAAAATATTCCAACCTATGCTTAGACCATGTATGAGAAATTAAACCTTTCTTTGCTAGATTTTGAACACAAGGTGAGTACAAATCAAAAGAAAATTCTATTAATTCTTTATATGAATCATCCTCAAGTTTTACAATAACTTTTTTACTTGAGGATGCTACTCCTGGATAGAATCTGAATCTTTGCTATTGTACATGATTTAGGGGCTTCTTTAACTACTAAACCTTCAAGTTTTTATGAGAAAAGTTAGTTTAGAGCTAAGGTTCTCATCTATGCTTGATACTTTCATATAATTAAGAGTTAGATACATGCTTTGCTTAGAATCTAGTCTTCATCACTATCTGGCTTGAGTGTCACCTCTAATTGGATCTACTATTCAAAAGAGCTAGCTGGTGCAACTCATAAGACTCATCCTCTGAACAAGATTCTAAGTCTATGTAGATAGCAAGTGTACTCTTGAATGTTGCATGAATCAGGTGGTAAGTATGAAGGCCTTCCACCTCGAGTACTCCCTCTAGACTTGCCTCTTCTCCATCCTGGTGGAGGTTGGTCATCCTCCCCACTTGTTTGAATGAAGTAACGAACTGTGGGTGGAATATAATCTCAGGGCTAACTTCCTCTCTAAGGTTTTTTTCTTGTTCCCTTTTCTTTTCTTTTTCTATTTCTTTTTCTTTTTCTTTTTCTTTTCTTTCTTTTTATTTTTCTCTTACATTTGGATTTTGACTAAGTTCAAGAGAATAGATATTCTGCTTCTTAGGGAGATAGTAGGCCACATCCTCATAATCTCAATCTCATGAACTGCAAAGGGCATCAGATCTTCTTTGACACAATACTCGATTCTACCTCTTAGAAATTGATGCACTGATGTAAAGAGGATGGAACCATATTATTTTCATGTATCCATGATCTCTTAAGGATAACATTTAAAGATTTATTCAAGTCTATTATGTTAAACATGGCTTCAATTTTCCAATCATGAATCTCTCAAGGCAACACTATGGAGCCTAAAGCCCTCTTATCTTGTTCATTGAATATTTTAACATCCTCTTTGCTTGGAGTTTGAAGATATTGATCCTCAAGTAAGCAAGGTTCTTAGACTTTATAATGCACTGGATTAACAACTCGGATATTCTGCTAACATCCACTGTAATGTAGAGAGAACGGTTGTGATAGATCATCCCTAGAAGTAGGTTTTCATCGATAAATGTAACTCCTAGGACTTCTTCTCAAAAATGTGCCTCCTCTCTAGTAGTGGTCAACTAAGCTAAGCAAATTTCTAGAATAAGTAAAGCCTTGATTAAAAATTCCCTCATATCTTTGGATAAGACAAGGGCATCATATATGCTTATCTTAGCTGGTAACTTTCTAAGGTATGCGAGGACATTGTAATCAACTTTGGTCTAGTCCTCCATAAGCATATCCATAGGTGGAGCATCTTGTGGAGGGCTCACTGGAACTAATGACTTATCTGAGGTGCTACCCTAAGAGGGAGCGGAGGTTGACTCAATGACTTCTTAAAATGATGAGTTTGTGGAAAGTTCTACCTACTCATTGGGTATACCTATAACTTCTCCTAAAGGATCCTCAGATTTGGATGACTCCAAGTCAATCTTAAGAGGTGAACCTAGATGATTCAGAAAAGGAAAATACATTTCTGAATTAGATTAGGATTGATCAGAATTATTTAAATTATTAGTGCTTTGACTTGAAGAGCTTTCAATTGAAGTAAAATTAAGATCAATAGAAGTGGAAAAGATGTAAGTGGAATCAGTCATCATCATTGATTTCTTTAATTTTGGGGGAGGCACATAATAGAAATCAAGTAAAGTGAGGGGGATGAGGGGTTTGGTGCCCTCATCCACTGATACAATGCTCCTGCTAGAGGTGGAGGAGCTAGTGGAGGTGGTAGTAGCTACAATGGTGGAAGGACTACTGGACTCGAATGGTGGTTGCGCTATGGATCTATCCCAAGCAAGAGAAGGTTATTGCTGCTAGTGTTGGGCTTCCACCCTCCCTGAGTTGTCCTTCACAACTAGCAAACCTTCATCGATGTTGGAGGCTTGAGCTAAGTTAGGTACCTGCAGAGAAAGTTTCTTCATTTTGGAAATTATTTTCCTAGAGGTTCAGGATAAGAAAATATTCCAACCTTCTTTTGTCTTAAGAGGATCGGAAGTTTCACCAAGGATTACTTTGATGGAACCACATGGTTATTCTATTAAGTATTCCTTAGGGACAATTATGACTCCTGGCTTATAGCTAGGCTCAATCCAATCTTTGAAAGTGAAATAATCCTCTAACACATAGCTTAACATGTTATGGTAGGGACAGTAGCTAGGATCATCTCTCCTGCCCACTTCCTCTAGCTTTCTAGGCTCAGGTAGCTGAAAATCAAGCTTCTTCAAGAGGTTCTTAAAAATCTTCCTGACTACCTCATTCTTGAATGAGTATGTTTATTGAGTTTTTCAGCAATAGTAAGTGAAAAATTACCCTTGGATATTGGCACAGCTAAGTAGGCGCTTTATTGTGGTGGTGGTGGTTTATGGGCCGAGTAGTAGAAGAGAGGTGGTAGTGGAGGCTACCAAATCCCTTCAAACTAAGCTCTAGCTCTTATCACCAACTACTATCCCAAGCTTCTTTTCAAATACCTTATGAAGCTTTGGCTTGGATGATCTAGAAAGGGTAAAGACCTCTTATAAAATTTATTTATTTTCTCATATCTTAAGGAAGAGATATTCTGATATTCTTGACACTGAGATTTCATACTGTTGTTATCTGAGAATATAATTAATAAGGGACTTATTTTTGTTTCTCTACAACGAGGTCCCCTATAGTTACCCTTTGCTTAGTTCTTGCAAATCCCTTGATGAAGAGATGCTCCAACTCTGCAAAGAACTTCACCAAACCCTTGGGAAGTTCAATGTACCAATCAAAATCTACCCTTGATAGGATACTAATAAATTGCCGGAAGAGAAGTGTGTCATTTCCACGGGCATTGTAATAATTGGCTCTAAAATGCACTATATGCTACCTTGGATTCTCACTATCATCAAATATCTTGAAGGAAGGTGGCACAAAACCCTTAGGTATTGAACTACATCAAAATCCTTCTGGTAAGGTCTACCCTAACCCTTTGAAATAGATGAGCTCCCTCAGGTTAGCGCCAGTGCTTTCTTCACCTACTGCTTTACCATTTATTTTATGTCATTTCTTCTACGGAGGTACTATAGATGATCTTCCTATGCAAGCTATCAGCGTCATCATACATAGGAGTGTACTTAAGATGATTTAGGGTTTGAACTAGCTCAGGCCAATCGACCTCCATGGGGGAAGGTTGTGAAGTTAGGGCTTGGTTCTCCAAGGCTAGGAGCACTACAATCAACTCCTCTACCCTTCATTCCATCCTGTTGATCTGATCATTCTTTTGTTTGACATGTTGAAGGAGATGTTGAGTTGAGTACGATGTCTCACCTTCTTCAACTGTAATGCCTTCCTATCTAAGCAGCTCCCTTTTCAAGGATCCTCGGGTATCTACCATGTGGACTTCTATTAAATCATCTAGCATGTCATCCTTATCGGCATCAAAGTCTACCTACTCCTTCGGTTAGATGATCATCTTATCTGCCTCACCGGCATAATAGTCCTGAATATCATCCAAAGATTATTCATCTCAATCCAAAGGCTACGACATCCTGATTACTACCATGACAGCCCCAAAGTATATATGAATAATCTAGATAGAGTACTCACTAAAGCCCATGGGGTTCACCTCTATATCCCCTCTCTTCTCTACCTTCAACTATTGTGGTGGTGGAGTGACCATGACACTCTTGGGTTGCCATTCCTTCTTCACCAATGCTGGGATGGAAGGCCGAGCAAGGGAGCTTGACCTCACCTCAATGGGTGGAGTAGATGGAGTGAGATTTTGGTCAGAGATCAAAGGAGAAGCTCTCTCCATACTTGTGGAACTTGACTCTGATGGTGGACTTAAATAAGATAAGGTGGATGATGAGCAGAGCGGTGTAATGAAGGTGACACCAACTACCTCTTCGTCAAAGATCTCCTCCTACGGCTATTGGAATCAATAAGTACTATGCAATTAGAATGATCGGCTCTATCTGCCTATCGATCAAAAATATTTATCAAAGTAGAGGCTGTCAACTGCCTGGCGAACCTCCTCCTCTCTCTCTTGCCTGCTTAGGCTGTAGTTTTGGCCTCAGTGGTCCTTTCTTGGTGAATCTGATCCCTAACACTTATAGGGATCAATCTCCTCAGGTCATGTAGTGTGCCAAACTCTAAGCGTCCATGGGATCTCCCAACCCTCCTAAGCATAGACCGTAGAATAGCATAGGGTTTCCTTTTATTCCTAGTCAGTGTCTCATACTCTGTAGATGGTGGGGTAATGCAACTATCCTTCGGTAGTCTCCTCACCATTTGAATCTAAGAGGGAGTGAAACCTACTACTACCAGAAGTGGAGAGGTCTCACGAGGGGAACCCTCCTTAGCAACATGGGAGGCTTCATCACCTCTTGGCCATCGTAATGTCTTTTATTTTTCTGCTCTATTATGGTTTGGTGTGAGGGGATGGGAACTAGATCACCTCAATGGTGGTGTGAGCCAAGATAGCCTTCCCTTCAGGACAAGGGAAACCATAGAGGTGATACTAGCCTGTGTTGAGACTGCAATAGGGGAACCTCTACTACCTTCCTTTTTAGTGAGGGGATCAATCAGGGTAACGCAAAGTTGCTTCTTTCCCTCCCAGATAAGGGGAAATCCTCCTCATGTGACTTTGAAGTGCTCAAAGCCAAGCCCAAACTTAATGATGAGGGCGATGGTGACTATGGCCTGATCCAGAGCCATATCCACACTAGATGAAAATGAGAAGATCCCGAAGACATGGCTAAAGACCATGGAAGGAAGAAGAAGCTAAGTATTTCTGCATTGTTGGATAGAGGAAACTAGATTAGACTTTTCTTTATTGTTTTTGACTTGAATTATTGACTTTTGGTTGCTAAATGGTTCAATTGTGTTGAGATTTGGAGAGAGAGATTTTGCTTTTCTTTGATGTTGGATTGATGTTGATTTTGAGTTGGAACCCTCATTCAAAAAATTTGATTATGCTAAATGGGGCTCAATTATTTGTTGGAGAAATTTTGGAGATTTGGAGGCGAGATTACTATTTTTTGGTTGTTGTAGTTATTTGATTGATTCTGATCTTGAATAGGGACACTCATTTAACAAATTTAATTATGCTAAATGGGGTTCTTTAATTTTGTTGGAAAAGTTTAGAATTTTGGAAAAGACTTTTTCTTTGATTTTCTTTGGAGTTCATTAAAATTTTGTTGAATATTAGATGAACTTTACTTCACCAAGCTAGTAGTAAGAGGTTCTTTAATTTTTTTATTTATGTTCAATTATTTTTCTTTGATTGATTTCTTTTTCTTTATCTATTGGGGGACCCAATAAGAGTTTTAAGACCTACTTGGAGTAAGGTCCTAAAATCTAAGGATGTTGGCCACCTTTGCTTAAGGATGATATAAGGGCCAATTGAAAGAAGGATAGTCTTAGGCTTATATAAAACATAAGTCCACTATCGATACTTGGAGATAATAATTGACTACTAAAGATGGAGAGAGGAACCATCCCCAGCGGAGTCATAAGAAAACATGTTTTATTTTGGATGTTGTGTGGACACTATGCAAATCTTAGGGATACTTATTGAAGTGATCGGGTATGACATTTAGATATGATGTACTATCTTAAAAGATGGAAACACCACCCTATAATAGACTTAATCACCTAATAAGAACTCCTATAGCATGATGAGACTTCATATATACTAAGATTCCTCCCCTATTTTACCTGGAAAAGTAAAGCAGGGATTATTTTATGCCAAGTTCTTTAGTTTTCTATGAAAGCAAGCTTCCATAGTTAATTACAACCTAGGAAATGCAAATTTTTGAAGAATACTCTCAATTAAAGTAGTTTATCAATTATCTCCATAGATTTCAAAGTTAGACTATCAAAGGATGGATATTTTTGAAGATCAAGTGGGATTGATTAATTGGAGAGACTTATTTTGTGTACTAAAGGAAGATAGGTAGGGAGCACTCATGATACTAGGAAGCCCTAATCTACCTATGGTGATTTATATGGGGGAGTTTGCTTTAACTTGAATTGAAATTTTATTAGAATGTTAGGGCTTATATTCCATCAACACAAGATTATGGAAATGCCTAAGAGGTGAGGATCTATGTTCATAGCCTGGAGGAAACATGAAACCTCGAATCCTAATCTAGGAAGCTTTAGCATGAGCTAAAAGTATGACCTAAATCTAAGCAAAAGAGGACATAAAAGTTTACCTCCATAAAAGAAGATAAACTGTCCAACTCTTCTAGACTTAAAACCACCTAGAATAGCTGCCAGCTAATACCTCCTACATTTTTAACCCATGTAGGTTGGTTTTATATAATTGCAAGATGGTTTAAGATGTTATTTAATTTTGAAAGAGAGTAGAGTCCTAAACTCACTCCCTAAGAGACTAGATCATGATTGGCATAAGCATATGACTTAATCTAAATGCAAAATATTTTTAAATTTTATATTATTATTTTGACATAATATTTTGGACAAGGCTTGGGATATTTTATGCCTAAATGCATGATGAAATTTGGTTGTTGGAAAAATTAGGATGAATCTCCACCACAAGTGGGGTGCTCTCATTGGGTCAAGCGGTCCCTAAACTGCAAGAATGGAATCCCTCATTTTTAGAAGAGTTGTATAATATGACGTGCATGATGTTATCCATCCAACATACATCATAGAGGTTGTTAAATGTTTTAGTTATCTTGATTACAACCTAAGATTTAAAGTGAGGTTGAAAGTTATTTTAAAATTTAATTATGAGTTATTAATTGGGTAGAAAAATTAATTTTACCTAACAGCCTACTGCTTCAAGGCCACACATTCAAATATCAATCATAAAGAAACTATAAAAATCATGTTATTCTAATGCACAAGTTAAATATGACAATAATAATTTTATAGACTACCGTGAAAGAATAAAAGGTCGGTGTGGTCGGGTACCACTGTGCATCCTGGAGAAGAGAAAATTAGGTAGTCGAACTCTACCCTTATACAACTCAGATTACAAAAATAATAATTAGAATTGAAATTAAATTAGAAACTATGGGCGTCTTCATTCTTTATTTCTTCTTCCTCCTTCTTTCCATTGATTTGATTTGCTCCAAGGCATCACAGGGTGCCCTAGGACTAAGCCTTCTAGCCACTACTCATCCTAATCCCTATTGCACTAATCTTAATTCCTATTATAAAATTACATTTTATGGAAAAGCAAGTCTAACTACACCAGTAAAATAAATGTTAGCTAAGCAAATAATTACATTTCATAATTTGGACTTAGCACCCTACACATGGGTAACCAAGCCCACTTGCCATAATCATGGATTATGCTAAGAGGCATAAGCAACCTGTAAGTATTTGTATTTGTATTTATTTTAGTGGCCCCATTAGCATAATCCTCTATAGAAAATAACATTAGGCTAACAATGGCCTAACATCCAGTCTACAAATCACATTCCTAACATCCAGTCTAAAATATTACATCACAAAACAAAATACATCATCAGTACATGCACCGTCCTAACCTAAAGTTATAAGTGGTGACTTAGCATTCTAATGTGTGTCTTCGGGCTTAGTGTGGTATGTCTTAGCTAGATATTAGAATTATAATCTTCTAAGTTTGGAAACATCTAATTTAACATGATGGATGGTTTCATTTTGAGTTATTTAGAAGCTTAGTGAGTTTTAATTGGTGTTTTATTTTGTTCCATTTGATATTCACTTGGCAACTAAGTGTTGTGAGAAAAATGGGGCTTAACCTCCTTCATCCCTATCCTAAGTAACTTTCTAAGCATGTTTTTACTATTTTATTTCCTTTAGTGAATGATTTATTAAATGTGTTATTAGTCCTAAGTTTATGTTAATCTTAAATAATTCTATTCAACAAGAAAGGCATATTAAGATTAATGTGGTTGAATTACCATCACATAGAGCATGTTACACCATTCATTTTCATCACCCATAACATACATATGATTTAACACTTAGTATACATATACATGAAATATACTTTCACATGCTTAGGATTATGAATGCACATGTTTTTAGTAGAAAAGGAGATCTTCATTTCTTTAATCAAATACACACATGTATAAAAGATGTAAGCAAGTATGTGTCATTGTTTAAACCAGGGAGGTGAGATAATCAAATGACCTCATTGGGGCTACTTAATGCCTCATATTCCTGGGATGTCCAGACTTTATACTTTCTATCTTAAATACATATGGATGTACACATAACTATAAGAATGAAAATTATGCAAAAGATTGTATTTTTGGATTAATTGTTTATACATGTAAACTAAAGCTCTATCCAAATTACATAGGAAATAAATTAAATAAGTATGTGCCTTTGTTAACCAGGAAAATAAGATAATCAAATGACCACTTTGGGGCTACTTAAAGTCTCGTATTCCCAGGATGTTAAAACTATATACTTATTATCATTCAAACATATGTAAATCCATACATGGATCATGCTTAGGCTATAAACACATGCAAATATATATATATATATATATATATATATACTCCATATATATATATAATATAATTTTGGAATTTATTAGTGATAATAGCCACACATATAATAAAATTAAGCCAACACATGCAACTTAACATTAGTAAATTTCATTAATTTTGTGATTTTAAAAGCATGAAAGCATGATATCATATGACATATAATATTTATGGTGATTGAAAAGGAATAATTAAACATAGACACATAATTCATTCAACTACATTAACTCTAAGACAAACATATTAAATAAAATCATTTAAAGAAAATCAAAGCTTCTTATTAAATTTTATTTTGGATTTTAATTGAAGTTAAAGAAGAGGAATCATTTATTATTTTACCCCATCCCATGTTGATGATTTAGCATGTTCAAAGAGGAGTAATTAGATGATTTTATAAATTAATTAAGTTGGAATCATTAAGTAATTCATTTAATTATCATTTCATATGCATCTTTAATTCAATTAAACACTTATTCATAAGCTTCAAATGATATGCAAATGGAAATTAAAATTGTAATGCTCCTAAAGGACCTAATGCAATAGGCTTATGCTTAAGTGTTTATTAGATTAGGAATATAATTAAGTACTTTTATGATTTTCCCATACCTATGGGTTAATCATAATTTCCCTAAGGGTCTTTATGTTATTAAACACATAAAGAATAACCCTCAAATTGAATGTTGATTATCTGATCTAATTATCATTTTGATTTGATTAATTTTTGTTAATTATTGCTTAATTAATTTCTTAATTGAATTATACATTAATTAACTCTCTTTAATGAAATGGATTTAGAAAAGTAATTAGAAAGGCATCCTAATCACTCTCCCTCATCATCTCACTATTAATCAGAGATTAATGAAGCTTAATTAACCAATTTTTACTATTTAGAATTTTAAATAATTATTAAATTAATTAAGAGAGTAATTAAGGTTTGAATTTCAAATTCTACTAATTACCTAACCAATAAATCCCAAGAAAATCAAGGGAGGTAGAGGTCATCCCACTAAATCAACATGCCAAGTTTGGGATTAATTGCCCAAGCAATTATTAGCTTAATTAAGCTAATTAAAGAATATTCAAACCCTAATTAAGCTCTATTCACTATTCAAAACTTAATGAAAATATTTTATTAAATTCTCCTCTGTTTAACCTTTCCAAAATGGGTTCATTCATATTTTCTGATTTTTTTATAATTAGTTATTAATTTTTGAATTTTTAGCTAATTAAAACACATTTTAAACCTTTATTAATCCCTAATCCCGTCGGCGCCATGCAGGAGTTGATGTGGTCACACTTTTCATGTGGCATGGGATTGGCCACTTAAACTGTCTAACGCGGCACGTTGAGTCAATGGTGGCAGACGTGCTTTCATCCCCACCATCCGATCTCGAATCGGGCAGTGGAGATTAATCCTATGGTTCCTAAGGATTAAATCGAATAAATCTAATGAAATTAATCATTGTCATCCGTTCCAATCACGTGGAAGGAATGATGGATGATCCTTCATCCCCAGAGTGACAAAATATGGACACCATCTGCTTTCCTCTACTGATCCAAGCTCACTGAAGCACATGAGACATTGGGTTGATTTGAAGATGATTATAGGTGTTGAGGTGGCTCGGCTTGAGTGAGTGAGTGAGGGAGGTGGGCTGCCATGGCTGAGGTGGAGTGTCCTTGCTTCCCTAAGTGAGCCAATGAGAGGAGATGGCTTAGGTTACCTCCCTTGACCATGGCCAACCCAACCAACTTTGGGTCAAGTTAGCTGGTGGTCCAAGGGTCCAATTTGAGCTAAGGGAGGCTACCAAATGCAAAGGGGTAACTAAGATAACCCAAAAGTAAGTTTTGTCCCATTTTGAGTGTTTTACCCAATGTGTATTGGGTTCATTCAGGTTTGGTTTGGGTTGGGTTTCACTTGGGCTGACCCAAAGCTAAGTCATGCCAAGTTTGAATGGGTTTGGGCTTGGTTTGGTTGGGTTTGACTCAATTTGACCCATGTAGGTCAAATTGGGCTAAGTTGGGTTAAGTTGACCACTTAGTCAAATTAGGTCAAACCATGGGTTGAAACAAGTTCAAATGATGATTTTAGATGTTTAGGATCAATTGGTTTGACTTGATTTGATTGAATTTGAATTTGACCCATATGTGTTCATATGGGTCAAATGGGCTAAGTTGACCAATTTAGTCAAATTAGCCAAATTAGCTTGGGTTAGGTGCTGATTTAGGTTTCAATTGATGATTTGAAGATGATTGTAGGTGTTGATTTCAATCAATTTAGATTTAGGAATGATTTAGACCAATTTGACCCTTTAGGTCAATTTGGGCTAAATGGGTTAATTGGGTTGACTTAGTCAAATTTGGTTCAACCAAGGGTTTAATCATGTTTGATAATCAATTAGTGATGGATTTGAGCCATTGATTTCAATCAATTTGGATTGTATTGTGATTTTGCCCAATTTAGCCTTTTAGGTCAAATTGGGTCAACTTGGGTCAAAGAAATTCGTTTGGCTCAATTGATGGTCAAATCATATTCAAGGATCAATTTAGAGTTGGTAAGAATCATTGATTTCAATTAATTGAGCTTGGAATGAAGTTTGGTTTAATTTCGTTCATGTAGGCTAATTTGGTCAACTTGGGTCAAGTGATCAAATTAGCTTAGTTTTATCCAATTGATTGCAATTGAATAATCAAGGGTGATCAACAATCATGGTGGAAGAGATTAGATAGGTTGGTTCAATCTAATTTGAGTTGGATTGAAGTTCAATTCAAATGGGTCCTTTAGGTCACTATGGGTCAAGCAAACCTAAAGGGTCAATTGAGTTGATTTTGGGTTGAATTAGGTTGAGTTGAGTTTGATGATTGATTTAAGATTGATTGATGACTTTGATTACAATAGATTTGGGTTTAATTGAATTTTTGCTCATTTTGACATTTTGGGGTTCAAATGGGCTAACTTGGGTTGATTGAATTGGTTTGATCAATTGGTTTGATTGTAGATTTTGGAAGAGTTTGAAATAAAAATTTGAATGGTTGGAATGCTTTTTGTGAAAATTAGTTGAATTTGGTTTGATTGAAGGAGGTTTGGTTAAGTCCATAGGGTTGGATTATAGATTAAGATAGGTTTTGGTTTAGATCATTTTGGCTTGAAGCTTGGATATGGAATGGGATTCAATTGGGTTTGATTGAATTGATTTAAGATTTGATTTGGATAAATGGGATATGCATAGGTTTGGGTTTAGCCATAGGATAAGTGGGTTTACTTTGGTCCTAAGGCATATCCTAAATCTAGCATGTTATCCTTAAGTCTCTAGGCTTAGGTTTAGTGTTCACCTAACCACTAGAAGTGTCCTATAACTTGGGAAGTTCTAGTGTCTAGAAGGCCCCTAAGTCTAAGATAGGAAGGATGAATCCTCAAAAGTGAGGTCAACATCTACCCTATAGCTTTTTAGGTATGAGAGTTTATTTTAGTTCTAAGGAGACCAATTTTTTCTCATCGTAAGATGGGAGGCAAGTTTGAACCTACTTGGGAAGGCCCTTTCGCCATAGAAAAGGCCTACCAAGGTGGATCTTACCATCTCATAAATCATAAAAGTGGATGCCCGATACTTCCTATTAATGGGCTTTACCTAAAGAAATACTATGCATAAATAGTGTTCCAAAACACTTTTCCATCATAAAACTCTATTTTAATCAAACTTTTCTCCATATTGAAACATTTCCAAATTACCAAGCTCTTGTTATGTTTAGGGTAGGTACAAGAGAACTTGACATCCTATCCTTCGTTAGCACATAACCAACACAAATTTGCACATCAACACAAACAAATTAAACACAAATCCAATTATTTTGGGTTACCTTGAGTTGAGATAAGATCCCAGTGGCCCTCACTCAGTAGTTGCTATAGGTTAGGCTTGATCCACTACTTAGCTAGTATGCCTTCGTAGTGGTCTTTTCAACTTAGGAGGATGTGAGACCCTATGCCTTCTTCCTAGCTTGACCACTACAAATCGATGAGCACTTTGTTAGTGTGTTATGTCTTCTTATGACCAATAAGCTAACTTGATGTTGGCTTTGTTTAATAAGATGTGAGTCCTCAAGCTTTCTTCTTAAACTAACCACCATGCACTAACTAGGTCCAATATATATTTGGGGATTAGGGTAAGACCCTCAGTGGCTCCTCTTCCTCCTGACTACTTCAAGCTTGGGTTCAGTCCTTCTTTTTGACTCTCCACTTAGTAATCGCCCTAGGTTGGATAATAGTTTTCTAGCCAATGACAAACAATCCTAATGATTAGTTCTGCTTAGAAGATGTGAGTCACCGATGCTTTCTTCCTATATTGATCATTGTAAACCAATGAACACTTAGGTTAGTTGGTGTTTGCCTTGCTGATGACAACCCACCTAGTGGATAACACCGCTCAAGAAGATGTGAGTCCCTATGCTTTCTCCCTGAGTCGGCCATTATACCTACAAGCTTTATTTTTGATTAGGATAAGACCCCTACAGGTACCTTCTCTGTGGGCATCCATTCAGATTATGTCTTCATGACTCCATCTAGACATGACCCACTAAGAACCACCCACCTATGGTTGGAAGTTCTATACTGATGTATAGACTATCTCTTGGGCTAGTAAATCTGAGATAAGCCAAAGCCCCCATGGCTCCTTCTTAATGTGGTCCCTCGCAAACCAACAGGGTCCACAATAATCAAATAAATAAACAAACAAAATAAAATTTCTTGTGGATTAGGATAAGACCCCCAGGCATCCTATCTTTTGGGAAGTGTCAGCAAAACTCCATATAAGAATCACCTTAACTACTCTAAGTTGAGATAAGACCCCTAGAGGCACTCACTTGATAGTCACCCTAGGTCGAATTGGCTTGTTGTGCCACCAACGGGTCACCCTAATAGCTAATCCTACTTTGGAAGTTGTGGGTCCCCGAGCTTTCTTCCTAGTGTAGCCATTGCAAACCGACAGGCAATCCTTAAGTTGGATAGTCTCTACTATACGGCTGGTAGACTACCCCTTTGGATTGGTAAATCTAAGGTAGGTCTATGCTCATGCCCTCCTTAGCATAGTATATCACAACCGGCAGGATCCAAACAAAATCAACCAACAAAATCAAAACTAAAATGAATCACCAAATTCAAATCAAATTAAAACTCAAATTCAAATTAAAACCAATTAACATAATCAATCTATCAAACTAAACAAATTCAATCAATTCTCCCCGAAAATTTTTTTTATACTCTAGGCATAAATCAATCTATTAAAACAACAAATTTAATCAAATATCAATCCCAGCAGATCCCCCATATGCCCTTGGCATGAATTAACATATAATCCAACAAATTTAATATGCAATCCCCAGTGGATCCCTCTTCATGTCTTTAGCACGATATCAATTCTTAGCAAATCAAATCAAATTCATTCGTCTTTCTCATGCCTTCGGCATGATAATGAAATACATCACACTAAGACTGTGATTCCATCTACCTCTCCACTTGTTTACGGATGGCCATCATTAGTGCTTGTGATCTTCCTGGATTCTATTGATCATCTCAGTCAATGCCAATATGTATAGTATTCCTTGTCAGTTACACCACACCTATTTAGGGTCCTTTTTTTTACCTCACTTTTGAAGTGAGGACTCATCCTTTCTTAGACTTAGGAATCTTCTAGACACTTAGATTTTCTTAATCATAATACACTTCCAGTGATTAAGGGAACACTAAACCCAAGCCTAGGGACTTAGGAAGGCACACCCTAAGCTTAGGATATGCCTTAGGATGAATAGGTTCTATCCATCCATGGCCTAAACCAAAACCCATGCTTGTTTATTCACCCAAAACTAACCTTAAGCTAACACAACCAACCTCCTATTGGATTTTGTTTTACATCCAAGCTCCAAACCAAATTAACTTAACCCTTAACCTAAACCAAGTCCACCATCATCCTTTGAATCCAACCCAAATCTCATTCAATTGACCCAAATCCAATCAATTATCTTGTATTTCAAATTTCATAACCAAAACCAATTGAACTAAACTAATCCAATCAACCCAAGTTAGCCCATTTGACCTAAAAGGTCCAAACAAGCCAAATCTAATTAAATCCAAATCAATTGTAATTAAAGTCATCAGTCAATCCTAAATCAATCATCAAACTCAATCCAACTCAATTTAACCCAATTCAACTCAATTGACCCATTTGGTCACCCAAAGTGACCTAAAAGACAAGTTTGATCCAAACCTCAATCCAAATTGGATTGAATCAACCCATCCAATCTCATCTATAATGATTGTTGATCATCATTGATTGACCAATTGCAATCAATTGGGTCACACCAAGAATTTGATCGCTTGACCTAAGTTGACCCAATTAGCCCATATGGACCAAAATGAACCAAACTTCATCCCAATCTCAATCAATTGTAATTAGTGATTCCTATCAACCATAAATTGACCATTGAACATAACTCAGCCACCTATTGAACCAAACAAAGCCAATTTGGGCTTTTGACCCAAGTTGACCAAGTTGACCTAAAGGGTCAAATTGAGTCAAATATTATTCTAAACCCAATTGAATGAAACCAATGTCTCTAATCAATCACAAATTGATTATTGAACAAGATTCAACATCCATTTGCATCCAATTTGGTCAAACCAACCCAATTGACCCATTTAATCCAAATTGACCTAAAGGATTCAATTGAATCAAATCATTCCCAAATCCAAATTAATTCAAAATAATATCTATAATCATTTTCAAATGATCAATTGAACCTAAATCAACCCACCCAAATAAATTTGGTCAAATTGATCAAATTGGTTAACTTAGCCCATTTGACCCATATGAACCTATATGAGCCAAATCTGAATCCACTTCAAATTAAAATTGAACCAATTGCACCAATACATTCCAAATCATCATTTAAGCACATCAAACCCTTGGTTTAACCCAATTTTACCATTTAGTCAACCTAGCTCAATTAAAACCTATTCAAACTAAGCCCAAACCCAACCAAACTTGGCATGACTCATCTTTGGGTCACCATGGGTCAGCCCAAATGGCCCCAACCCATGGTGAACCCAGTTTAGGTCAAAACCCATGAACCAACCCACCCAAATGGGACAAAATCCCCATTTAGATGGTCTAACCCACTCACCAACTCATGGCAGCCACCCTTAGCTCATTTTGGGCACTAGGACCACTGACCCAAGGCTATTGGGCTTTAGCCCACCATTGGTTCACTTGGGGAGGAGGTAAACTCCATTCCAGCCCTTATAGCTAGCTCAGTCTCTCAAGACCCTCCACCTCAGTAGTCCCCTGCCATCTCCGGCCATCTACCCCGGACAACTACCAAAGGTTGAGCCAATCTCAACCCTTGGTTCACTTTGGGAGGAGAGTATACTCCTCCCCATTGATTCAAACTTCACACAGAGCATCTCTAGGTGATTATGAGCAGTCAGCCTTCTTCGATCCCCTAGAGCACCCCAACATCGGTGAGACCAAGCGTTCAAACCTGAGAACCTTATCCATCCAACCTCACTTAAACTTCACCAAACTTCAATTAACTCTCCCCACACCTTCCCCAAGCTCTGGCGAGTTTGAATCAATTCCCAATCGATCTGATCACCAGAAGGCACTCCTAGACCAACTCTGATGAGCTTCATAGTGGCATTTGGTCCATAGAGCTATCGATGGGAGAGAACTCATAAGCTTCTCAACAGGGCTTCATCTCTTCAAGATGAAGCTATCTCAATCATTAAGCTGCCAGTCTTGAGCTCCAGTGAGGATAAATTCTAGAAAACCATAGAAAAGTCATTAGGTGTTGGTGTTTTGTGAAAGATTTTGTGATTTCATGCAATTTCCACCATAAGATCTCCTTAGATCTCTTCCCTGCACATTTTGGAGTTGATCCCGGTCCATGAGCTCTGGAAAGCTTGAATCGAGTGAAGGAGGATGAACGGTGTCTGTCTTCCATCGCTCGAGGGATGAAGGATCATCCGTCATCCATTCCATGTAATTAGAAAGGATGGCCATGATTTAATCCGCTAGAAGATCCAATTTAATCCATTAGAGATCATGGGATTAATCCCCACCATTCGATCTGAGATCGAATAGTGGGGATGAAAACCATGAGGGATGATTTAAATAACTTCCATGGTGCCACATGCTCCCTTGGCCACCCGAGTTTATAATCAGTGTTTAAAATGTAATTAGTTAACTAGAACTTCAAAAATTCATAACTAATTGTATAAAATCCTAAGAATATGAGTAAACCCATTTTGGAAAGGATAAATATAGGAGAATTTAATAAACATAAAATACATAAGATTTAATCAATGAATAGTGCTTAATTAAAGTTTGATGTTTAGGATAATTATCCTAATTAAGCCTTAATTACTTGGCTAATAGGTCTCAAATTGGATAGCTTAATTCCTTGGGATATCCTCTACCTCTTATAAGTTTCTTGAGATTTATTGGTTAAATAATTAGGAGAAATTGAAATTCAAATCTTAATTATCCTCTTTAAGTAATTTAATACTTACTAAAAATGCCAAATAGTAAAAATTAAGTAATTAAGCATGGTTAATCACTGTTAATAGTGAAATGATGAGGGGGAATGATTAGGACATCTTTCTTGATTATTTTCCTAATCCTTTTCATTAGAAGGGTTAACTAAAGCATATATTAATTAAGGATAATTAATCAATTTAATGGAAAAATTAAATTAAATTAAAATGGTAATTGCTTCGATAATTCTAGTAGAATTTATGGGTTCCTCTTTGTGTGTTTAATGACATAAAGACTCTTAAGAAACACATGGTTAACCCATGGATGTGGGGAAAACCATATAAGTACTTAATTAGATTCCTCCTTAATCTAATTAATATTTAACCATGAGCTTCATTGCATTAGGACTTATTAAGTGCATTACAAATTTTAATTATTCATTGGCATATCATTAGAAGTTCATGGTTAAATGGTTAATTAAATTAAGAAGCAAAGGAAAGGGAAATTAAATTAATTGCTTAATGATTCAAACTTAATCAATCCATAAAATTCATTTAATCTTCTTTTCCTTAAATACATTAAATCACTCACATGGGACTGGGAAAATGGCAAATATCATTTCTCCTCTTTAAGTTCAATCATTTAAAACCAAAATCAAACTCCAATAATAACTTTGGTTAATTTTAAATGATTTTATTTAACTTGATTATCCTTAGGAAGTAATGTAGTTGAATGTATTATGTGGCCATGTTTAATTATTCCTTTTCAATCATTATAAGTTTGTATGTCATTTGGTATTATGCATTCATGTTTTTAAATAAAAGATTCAATTGAGTTTAATTATGTGTAAGTTGCATGTGTTGGATTAATCCTATCATATGTGTGGCTATTATCACTAATAAATTTTAAAATTATTTTTAAAGTTATAAATTAATAATAAAGATTTAAACTTATGTTGGCTATGAATATTTTATATGATTTACATTTGTTTATAGCTTAAACATGTTAAAGTATTGCTTCATTCCCATGATTCACGTGTATGTTTACATGTATTTGAATGTTAGTAAGTATATAGTATGGACATCCCAAGAATATGAGGCTTTAAGTAGCCCCAAGGAGGTCTTAGATTATCTCCCTTCCCTCATTAGCAATGGCACATACTTACTCAATTTCATTCATATGTACAACATACATTAGAATTGGACAAAGCTTTACTTTACATGAGTAAATTAATTTTGTTAATGTATAATCTTTTGCATGATTTTCATTCTCATGATAGTGTATACATTCATATGTATTTAAGATAGTAAGTATATAGTCTTGACATCCCAGGAATACGAGGCTTTAAGTAGCCCCAATGAGGTCTTAGATTATCTCACTTTCCTGGTTTAAATAATGGCACGTACTTACTTAACTCTTTAATACATATGTATGTGTACTTAGCTAAGAAATGGAATCCTTCTACCAAAATATATGCATTCACAATCATTTAAGTGTGCCAAAAATACATTGCATGTATATGTATGTTAAGTTCAAAATTTTATGCATGCTATTGATGATGAAAGGAATCATATAACATTATCCATGTGATAGTAATTCAATTTCATTAATCTTAAGACACCTTTCAAGTTTGAATAGGATTCTTTAAGATTAACCCAAACTTAGGATTAATAAAATATTTAATAAATCATTCATTAAAAGAAACCAAATCATAATAACATGCCTTTAGAGAATAATTTAGGATAAGGATGAAAGAGGGTCAAACCTCTTTCTTCTCTTTATAAAACTAGATGCTAAGTAAATATCAAATGGAACAAATAAAAATATAAATTAAAATCTACTAATCCTTTTAATAACTTGAAATGAAATTACCCTCCATGTTTAACTTAAACAATTTCCAAACTTAGAAGATCATAATCCTAAAGCTAGTAAGACATATCACACTAAGCTTAAGTACACATATTAGAATGCTAAGTAACCACATCTAGCTCTAAGTTAGGATGGTATTGTGATGTTGTGTTTTATTTTATGTTGTAATATTCTTGACTGGATGTTAGGATTGCTTATATATAGACTGGATGTTAGGCCGTTATTAGTCTGATGATATTTTTTATAGGGGATTATGTTAAAGGGATGTTGAAATAAAATAAATATAAATGTTTTTGCTTGCAGGACTACTTTTACGCTTTTGCATAATCCACATTAGGATAGGTGGGCTTAGTTGCCCATGTGCAAGGTGCTAAGTCTAAATTATGGAATATAACTACTTGGGTTTGTATGGTTGATTTAGCTAACATCTATTTTGCAGGTGTAGTTAGATTTTATTTTCTATAAAAATGTAATTTTGTAAATGGTAATAGGGTTAGTGTCATGGGATTTAGGATGAGCAGTGGCTAGAAGGAAAAGTCTTGGGAAGCCCTATAAAGCCTTGGTAATAAAATCAAGCCAAAGAAGGAAAAGAAAAGATGAAGAATGAAGACCCCCATAGCATCTAACCTAATTGTAAATATAATATTCTTTTGTTATCCAAGTTGAATAATAAGCTCGACTACCCAACTTCTTTTATTTTTTTGGGTGTACGGCGATACCCGGCCACACCAACCTTTTATTATTTTTGGAAATATATGAATGTTTGATTGTTGTGTTTATCTTGCATAATAGAAATGGCATGAATTTCATAGGTTTCTTAACTTTGATGACTGAATGGCTTGGATGTGGTAGGCTCTTTAGGGAAAAATTAATTTTTCTACCCCACTAATAACTCATAATTAAATTTTAAAATAATTTATAACCTCACTTTAAAGCTTAGGTTATAATCAAGATAATTAAAATATTTAGTAACCCCTTAGCTGAATGATGTATGTTTCAACATTCACACATATCATATTATTTCTTTCTTGAATATGGAGAGTCTCCACTCTTGCGATAAGGGAATGCTTGACCTGTGAGGGCATCCCTTGTAGAGAACACCTCCTCCCACTGATTTAGCCAACAATCTAATTTCATCATGCATTTAGGCATAATTATCCTAAGCCTTTGTCCAAATCAATGTGTCAAAAATGATATAAAAATTGTAAAATTTTGCATTAGTCTAAGTCATGTCTTCATGTCATGAACTAGTCTCTTAGGAAGTGAGTTTAAGACTCTAGTTTTCCTCCTTAATTAAATAACAGCCTAGCTATCTTGCAATTTCATAAGATAGCCTACATGATTTTCAAGTGTATGAGGTGTTCGTTAGCGGTCACTCCAAGAAATTGTAAGTCCAGAAGAGTCGGATGAGTATATCCTCTTTTGTGGAGCTAAACTATTATATCCATCTTCCATTTAGATTTAGGTTGAGCTTTTAGCTTGTGCTAAAGCACCCTAGATTTATGTTCTGAGGCAGCTTATTTCCTTCGTGCTACGAGAATAAATCCTCACCTCTTAAGCATTTTCACAATCTTGTGTTGATGAATTATATGCCCTATAATTTTAATAAAATTTTAATTCAAATAAAAATAAACTTTCTTTTTCAAATGTATAAAGCCTCACTATATGGTAGACTGGAGTGCTCACTAGGCTTCCTAGTATCATGAGTGCTCCTTACTTATCTTCCTTTGGAATCCATGAATAATTCTTTCCACTTGAAATCTCCCACTTTATTTTCAAAAATACTAAATTATTTGATAGTCTAGCTTTAAAATCTATGGAGATATTTATTGATTATTTTAATCAAGAGTTTTCTTAAAAAATTCCTATTTCTTAGGATGTAATTAACTTTAGGAGCTTACTTCCATAGGGAACTAAAGAACTCGGCATAAAATAAATCATGCTTTATTCTCTATGTAAAGTGAGGGAAATATCTCTAGTATATATGAAGACTCATCTGCCTTAGGATCCTTTATTAGGTGATTAGGTCAATTGTAGGGTGATGCCCCCATCTTTCAAGATGGTACATCATGCCTTAATGCCATACTCGATCACTTCAATAAGTACCCCCTAAGATCTGCATGGTGTCCAAATGACCTCAAATTAAAATACCATAGTATTTAGGATAACAAGTATATAATTTGGACATCCCGGGAACACAGACTTTAAGTAGCCCCAAGGAGTTCTTAGATTGCCTCACTTCCTTGGTTTAATAATGGCACATACTTACTTAATTTCATTCATATGTGTACATGTGCTAGAATTTGGATAGAGCTTTACTCTACATGAGTAAACAATTTGCTAATAAACAATCTTTTGCATGATTTTCATCCCAGTATATTAGTGTATACATTATATGTATTTAGAATAGCAAGTATATAGTCTGGACATCTCAGGAATACAAGGCTTTAAGTAGCCCCAAGGAGGTCTTAGATTACCTCACTTTCATGGATTAACAACAACACATACTTACTTAAATCTCTAATACATGTGTATGTATACTTAGAAGGGAATGGAATCTCTTTTCTATCAAAAATACATGCATTAAGACTCATCAAGTTTGCCAAAAACATAAATATATTGTATGTATAAGTAAGAATGAAAGCATATGCATGATATTGATGATGAAAAGGAATGATGTAATATTATCCATGCTATAGTAATTCAATCTCATTAACCTTAAGATGCCTTTCATCTTGAATAGGATTCTTTAATATTAATCCAAACCTATGATTAATAAAATATTTAATAAATCATTCACAAAAAAAACTAAAAATCATAACAACATGCATTTAGGAAATAACATAAGGTAGGGATGAAGAGGTTCAAACCTCTTGCCTCTCTTTATAATAATTAGATGTTAAGTAAATATTAAATAAAAGAAAAGAGAAATATAAATTAAAATCCACTAATATTCTTAATAACTTGAAGTGAAATCTCCCCTTATGTGTAATTTGAACATTCCAAAACTTTAGACAATCATATACCTAAAGGCAAGTTAAGACATATCACACTAAACCTTAACACACACATTAGAATACTAAGTCACCACTTCTAGCTCTAAGTTAGGACGATGTATATTGTGATATTGTATTTTATTTTATGATATAATATTTGAGACTGGATGTTAGGATTATTTATTAGTAGACTAGATGTTAGGTTGTTATTAGTTTAATAATATTTTCTACAAGGGATTTTGCTAAAGGGGCCACTAAAATAATAAATGAAATATAAATGCTCTTACTTGCAAGTTGCTTATTCCCCTAAGGATAATCCACATTAAGACAAGTTGACTTGGTTACCCATGTGCAGGGTGCTAAGTCCAAATTTATAGAATATAATTAGTTAGTTTGAATGTTTGTTTGGCCAACATCTATTTTACGGGTGTAGTTAAATTTTATTTTCTATAAAAATATAATTTTGCAATAAAAATTAGGCTTAGTGTTATGGGTTTAGGATGAGCAATGGCTAGAAGGCAAAGGCCTAGGAGGCCTTGTGAAGCCCGGAGTAAACCAAACCAAAAGAAAGAAAGGCAGATGAAGAATGAAGGAAAGAAGCAAGGAATGAAGACCCACATAGCATTTCTTTCATTGTAATTGTAATATTCTTTTATAATCCAGATTGTATAAGGGTAGAGCTCGGCTACCCAATTTCTTTATTTTTTGGGGTACCCATCCACATCGGCCTTTTATTCTTTTACGAAAATTTATAAATGTTTGATTGTTGTGTTTAGATTGTGTAATAGTAATGACATATTTTTCATAGTTTCTTAAAGCTTGATGATTTAATGTGTGAGTTGGATGCGATAGGTTCTTTAGGACAAAATTAATTTTTATATCCCCACTAACAACTCATAATCAAATTCTAAAATAACTAATAATCTCACTTTAAAGCTTAAGTTTATAATCAAGGTAATTAAAAGATTTAGCAACCCCTTAGCTGAATGTTGAATATTCTAACAATCATGCATATCATCTTATTTTGCTCTTGAATAGGAGGTCTCCATTCTTGCATGATATGGGAATGCTTGACTGTTGAAGGCATCCCTTATAGTGGAGAACACCTCCTCCCACTGATTTAGCCCATGATCCTATTTCATCATATATTTAGGCATAATTATCTCAAGCTTTAGTCCAATTGAATGTGTCAAAATGGTGTAAAAGATTGTAAATTTTGCATTAGTCTAAGTCATGCTTTCATGCTAATCATGATCTAGTCTCTTAGGGAGTGAGTTTAGGACTCTAGTTTTCCTTTCTAATTAAATAATAGTTAGCTATATTGCACTTACATAAGATTGGCTACATGGTTTTAAAGCATAAGAGGTGTTAGCTGGCGGCCACTCCAGGTAGTTGTAAGTCTAGAAGAGTCGGGATGGGTTTATCCACTCTTGTCAAGGTAAACCATTATGTCCCATTTTTCAATTAGATTTGATCGTGTTTTTAGCTTGTGTTAAAGCATCCTAGATCTAAGATCTGAAGCTACTTATTTTCTTCGGGTTACGACTATAAGTCTTCACCTCTTAGGCATTTTCACAATCTTGTGTTGATGGACTATAAGCCCTAGCATTCTAATAAAATTTTAACTTAAATGAAATTAAATTATCTCTTTCAAACATATAAGCCTCACTATAGGATAAAATGGAGCACTTACTAGGCTTTCTACTATCATGAGGGCTCCCTACTTATCTTCCTTTGGAATCCGTGAATAAGTATTTCCACTTAAACTTTCTCACTTGATTTCCAAAAATACCAAATCCTTTGATAGTCTAACCTTGAAATCTTTGGAGATATTTATTGACTACTTTAATCGAGAGTGTTCTTAGGAAATTCTCATTTCTTAGGATGTAATTAACTATGGGAGATTGCTTCCATGGGAACTAAAGAACCTGGCATAAAATAAATCATGTTTTACTTTTTCATGCAATGAACGGGAAAGATCTATGGTATATACAAAGATCAATCTGCCTTAGGAGTCCTTAGATTAGGCCCATTATAAGGTGATGTTTCCATCTTTTGAGATGGTACATCATCCCTTAATTTCATACCCGATCACTTCAATAAGCACCCCAAAGATTTGTGTGGTTTCCCAATGACTCCAAATTAAAACACCATAGTTAATAAAGATTTTTTGTGTAAGTTAACTTAATCAAAATTAATTATCCTTAGCTTAGAATTTCTTCTGTAGATTTGTGTAAGTTAACTCAACCAAAATTCATTATCATCAGCTTAGAAGCTCCTCTGTAAATTCTTTGTGCTAGTTGACTCAACCAAAATTCATTATCGTTTGCTTATAATCTCTTTCATAGATTCTTTGTGTATGTTAACTCAATCAAAATTCATTTTCCTCAACTTAGAAATTCTTCTATAGGTTCTTTGTAGGTTAACTCAACAAAATTTTTATCCTCGGCTTATAATCTCCTTCATAGATTATTTGTGTAAATTTACTCAACCAAAATTCATTATCCTTAGCTTACAATCTCCTCTGTAGATTCTTTGTATAGGATAAATCAATCAAAATTCATTATCCTTAGCTTAGAATCTCTTTCATAGATTCTTTGTGTAGGATAGCTCAATCAAAATCCATTATCCACAACTTGAATTTTCTTTTGTTGATTCTTTATGTAGGTTAACTTAATCAAATTCACTTTCAACTTAGGATCTAATCCTTAGATCCTTTATGTAGGTTAACTTAATCAAAATCCATTAATCTAAACTTAGGATCTCTTCCATGAGTCCTTTGAAACCAAACTTTAGAAGCTTATGATCTCTATCCAATTAAACAAAGAAGTCCATGATGGAGTAGTGTTCATTAAGCTTATATCAGCCTACTCACCTTTAGTCTCGAGATAATTAAGCTTATACCACATCTTGTAATCAAATTTCTAATTTAAATTCTTTAGATCAAATCAAAGTTGAATACTGAATCAAATTATAAAACAAAATTTGGTTATCTTGAAGCACTATTGCTTGCAATCTTTTTTATTTGATTGGTTAGTTCGGTCAACATTAATATGTATAATGTACTTTGCGAGCCTATCATACAAATTAGGGGTCTATTTATTGACCTCATTTTTAATGGTTCATCCTCATCTTAGTATTTAGGATTCCCAATCCTAAGACTATGGACTCCTCACTTAGGCACTTTCTCCACCTCACTAATGACAAAGTGAAACACCAAATTCAAATCTAAAACAAACATGACACCAAAGCAAATAAAAAAAGATCTAAACATTAAATCTAAATCAAATGAAACCCAAGTTTTAAGGTTGATCTTAGCTAGTATGAGAACTAATTAATAATGATGTTAAGTGATCCAAACATCCAATGAAATTGAATCAAATTTAATATAAGTTGTATTTGAACCAAATTCTGTAAGGGAATGATCTCTAGTACAATTGACCCATTACTCTTAGGAGTGCTTATAATTGAATTTATCATAGGGTGATATCTCTATCTTTCGAGATAGTATAGTTTTCCTTGTTGGTGCATTTGATCACCTAAATATGTACCCCCTAAGATTAGCATGGTGTTCTCTTTTTAAACACCGCATGCATAAAGACTTGATAATTCATTTAGCATAAATATGAATAAAGATCTTGCCATTAATCATAAAAATGACTATCAAATGAACATTTAAACTCTATTATAATTCTCTTTGAATGAATTGAGAAGAGTAGAAAAAATCTAAATGGGACTTGCAACGAACTTATAAGCTCATTAACAAACATGAACTATATCTCACTAAAACTTAACTCAATAAACTAGGGGCTAAATGTAATACAAATGAGTATTATTTTAATGATTGAATAAGAGCCAAAACACTTTAGACAATCGGATCTACAACATAGACATGTAAGTGGACAGAAGTCGTGCTTCAAAATAATTAAATACAATATTTGCACACATTCTCAATAGCAATATACTTGTGCAAGTAACAAAATTAAATTTCTTTAAGAAATGTGCACAAATCATGAAATAACTTCAAGCACAATTAAAATATCTTGAAATACATGCAACTATATCCTGTGAATGCATCTAATATTATGCAAACAAAATGAATGATTACATCATGCAGGTGCACTATGATTCATGCTCATCATGAAAATTGAATACTCGCATGGGTCCCGATGCATGTGCTAAAGCCTAGATCTAAGGATGTTATATGGATTGAGTGTTAAATTGACTTAGATTATTTAATATTGAAAAGTGTGCATATATATTGTGTTGTTGTATCAAAATTTATGCAATCATGCAACATATGTGCACAAGAATTATGAAATAGAGTTGAATACGCTTGCATGTGCTCCGATTAATATAATGAAAGCTCAGCTATATGGTTGAGAATTCTACACAATATAACATTAAAATTAATCTAAGTCCATTCTTGCCTCGAGAATCATGCATGTATCTTAAATGATCAACGTTTTTTTTGTAAAATTATAAACTCTTTGCTTTAAATGCAAAATCTAAATCCATCAATGATGCATTTTCTTGAGTGGGTTATTTCGCCTATATGGCGAAGTCATAAGTCTCATTTCGCCAATATAATTCTCCTCCTTATGGAGATAAGAGTTGATAGGGTTGGTTGAAAGTTAAGCATGCATGCTCTAAAAGATAACTAATTTTATTTTACATTTGCATATGACCATCAAAGGTCCTAACAAAGATATTTCATATTTATTTCAATCCTAAACTCAAACTCAATCCTCTACAAGCGAGCGTGTAGAATTGGCAAGGTCTAAATTAATGGAATAAAATTAATCAAATACCCTAATGATAGCCATGTTGACTAAAAATCTCAATCGAAAAGGATATTACTACCAAAAATTATTGAAGCTCAAAAATTTATTTGTCTTATACCCCTGAACATAGAAAATTTGATCTTCAATTGGGAATACATACAATAATCATAAAATTAAATAATAAGGGGGATTTACTAAACATTACATCATAAATTGAGCCAATGTATGCTACCATGAAATGGATTACAATAGTTGACTATGAAAGTTGTTCATCCAAGGTGATTGGAAGGGTGCTTGTGCTAAAAACCTGTGTTTTATGAAAATCAATATTTTTGTAGCATTGATGGTAGATGTCTCAATTTTAAAGTGATGATAAAAATATTGATATGGATAACATATTTCGTTAAATTCAAAGTTATCATAAGAATATGGTTAATTTGGACACATCTTCTTATTCATGATGATAAATAAATTGTTGTAAAGGAAAAAAACTTTAATATGATGGTAGGAAGGCCTACACGAAAGCCTTCGAATTGACCAGCCATTACTTGTTTGTACTTAGGCAAAATCTATCATGTT
This sequence comes from Cymbidium sinense, assembly GCA_021442155.1. Taxonomy (NCBI): domain Eukaryota; kingdom Viridiplantae; phylum Streptophyta; class Magnoliopsida; order Asparagales; family Orchidaceae; genus Cymbidium; species Cymbidium sinense. The sequence goes on from CM038224.1 coordinate 39,877,424, forward strand.
GTGTTGATATTATCTATTGGGTGGGTTTTTATAAGAACTAATTCCACCTTACAAAGACAATCCTCTAATGTCGAGCTTGAGTGTCCCTCAACAACTAGATTATGTTGTCCTTAGTGAGAAATTAGTTATGAGCTATTAGAAAAGTATTTGTTGAATGATGAGAATTTTTTCTTTTAATAACTCCAATTTTTTGTGTGCTAGAATATTAATGATAGTAAAATGAGAGTTTTATAATTTAAGTTTTATGTGATGATTATGCACTATACAAATAAAATAAAATTTAAAATACATCACAATTTTTAAGTGAAAATTTTAAATATGAAAAAAAATATCGTGTATCACTCAAATGAAAGTATCCATTATGTAAAAATAAATTTCAAAATTTTAATAATCGACCCAATTGGAGAAGGTGGAATTAAAAAATTTAGAATAGTTGCTCTTATGACTATAATAGAGAAAACCTGAGAAATAGTGAAGAATAATAATGATAATCAAGTGATGACTATCGAATGATGATAATTAGATTATGACGATCAAGTGATGATAATTAAGCAATGATGGTCAAACAATAAGAATCAGATAATGAGGGTTTGGTAATAATTGTCAAGTAAAGGAGGTCAAATAATGGTAGTCGAGCAATTATGATTGAACGATGATAATCAAAAGATGATAATTGAGTAATGGTTATTTGACAATGATAGTTGGGTGATATTGGTCAAGCAATAACAATGGAGCATATACACTTTCTAGCAGAGACATTAATGTTGATCAAGAACAGGGCTCTAGAGTTTTTTTCTATCTCTAAGATCTCTCAAATTTTAAATCTCTTTCATATAAAAATTGGATATATTTTTTTTAAATAGTTTCTAAGAATGGTATTATGGTAATTCTAGCCAAAATCTTCAAATAATTCATGAACTACCCAAGATGATTTCAATGATCCTAAATTGTTTAAGCATCTAACAACCTTAATAACAAAAAATTAAATAATCTTGAACACGTTAAATTCCACTTATTGAAATATTCATTTTTACAAAGTATATAATTTAACTACACTCAAAGCACTTGATTTGAGTTTATTTAAACTTAAATCATAACATTTTTCATATCAATCAATTCATCTCATCAAAACATTCATTTCAATTATAAATTTAATCAAAATAGAGTTCAAATAATCCCAACTTTAACTTCTAAAATTTTTAATATTAAATATAATATCAAAATTCATGTTTAATTAAATAAAAAAATTCTAAAAATATCACAAATAAAAATGAATTAAAATTTATTGTACTCTGAAAATTTTGAGAAACTTTCTTACAATAAGTTAGATAAATGTTAATTTTATAAATAGTCAAATAGTGAACATTAAATGAAAAATTCTCTTTAAGTTTATTTTCTTCCTCAAATATCAATGATTGGTGTCAATTTAATATTTGATACAACGTTTAATTAATTATCAAGGAAGTAATAGGAAAAATAGAAAGTTGTACATACGATCTGTTTATTAATATAATTCAATAGGATTAGCAAACTAAGGAAAAGCAAAGCGCCAACAATACACTTCCCAATTTTTAAAATAAAGATCACAATACAAAGCGCTTGAACATAATTGTTGATACCTTAGACTTTCAACTAAAAAATTTTAGATTCAAACTCTTACATTTGTGTTACATCTACAATTATAATTAAAATCGCTTAAATACAAACAAAAAAAAAAATGACAAATTTAAGTCCAACCTATTATCATTTTAAACATTTATTAACTCCTTAACATAAACATAAATCTATTTATTTGTAATTAATATTATGACCCATTATCTAATAAAATATTTATAAGTATTTTCTTTTTTTTTTTTCTTTTTTTTTTGAAAAATATTCAAAATAATACCAATGTCTTGCATAAAATTTTGTATTTTAAAAAATAATAATAAAAAAACTGAGGATTCAAAATACAATTTGAACATAAGGTAGACCAAAACACATTTAAATTTATGAATAAAATTCTAACATAAATCTAACATGAGTCATATATATATTCCTGTAAGCGAAAATATGAGGCTTGAGACCGAAAGATGCTAATCTATTGATGCATACAAATGCCAAATAAATAATCTTCCCAACAAGAAAAGAACATGATATTTGATGCTCCCAAACATCAGTTAACCTCTCTCTTGTCATCAAAATTATCTGATGGACTAGAACAAGGACCCAAGTCATAAGAAACAAAACACTTCTATGATGTCCAATCGATCCTTCAATGGCATCGCCCCACCCGCAGAGCATCCATAGCTCCTACCACTACTGTGCGAGCTCCGACCTTGGCCAGGATGAAGCCTGCGGCCTCCGTAAGCAGATCGGTTCCTTGGAAAATTGCCAAAAGTCTGACAAAGCAAAATATATCAACATTACTACACTATGGAAAGATACAGGAGATCTGCAAGCAAAAATACCTCGGTGCAACCCTCAACAGCTGGAAAATTTTGATCCTATCATTGCTTCTTTGATCATTAGTGTTGCCCGAAAGATTGTCAAAGAAGTCATCCCTAACATAAACAGGCTTCTCCGAAGAAAGAAAGAGAGAGAGAGAGAGAGATCTATATTAGTGAGGATTCAAAGCAAAAACTTGAGTGTTGAGCTCACAGAGACGAGGGTAGAAAAGACATTCAAATTCTTCATCATAATCTTCAGCTTCATTTTCTCCTTCTCTGTTGCTGGAATGGGCTTTGCTTTTACCCAGATGGCCCCAGACCTCATCCTTGTTGAACTTCTCATTCATTGCAGTGAAATCAAACTCTTCTTTGAACTTTTTCAATTGGGCGAGGATACTGCAAGATTACATTGAAGAACCGATACTTATTGCAATGACATAATACATTTGGAATACTCAATGCAGGAATGCAGAGAGGAGTTCTGAGTAATGCTCATGGCATATCGTCAATTTATTGAGAGGAGAGGATGCCATTTTTCTTTCATAGATCCAAAGCAAAATTGAAGTGGGAAAAATCAGTAAAAATTGGGGAAATTAATGATAGCGAATCAGGAATCAACTGAATGAAATTTGACGTCAATTCCAGATGATGCGTGGATCACAAAATGGTACCTTGAAATAGATAAAAGCTTCAGGAGGGTAAAATAAGCCAATGAAGGCAGGAGTCTTGTTGTTGGTCATACGATTATTGAGTAGTGTTATATGTATTTGTAGATCCTAGCAAACATAACTACTGTTATATGTTCCTAGTCGCTCCTTTTGCTCCAGCTCCGTCTCTTCTTGTCCTCAAATAAAGCTCTTCAATCATCGCATCTCACTTCCAAAAGCTCTTGTTAACCTTCTTGATTTCTCCTTCATCTCTATGGAGCTCTTGGCGGTTCATCTCTATAGAGCTCTTGGTGGTTCTTCATACACTCATTGTGGTGATATAAGGAAATATTTCAACAATCAAAGAAGCTAAACCAATTATTCAATGTTAAGGACAAGATCGAGTGTTTATTATAAACCATAGAGTTCCTATAATTTATTTCCTGATATATCATGAATCGGAGTAAACGAGAAAACAATGAAAGTTCACCCTCCGATCTTCATGAGTAAATGACTGGGACACGAATAGGTTTTAGTATGACCCTAAATAGTGCATCATACCCAAACTTTTCATTAGAACCAATTTTAACGTGGTAGAAACCTTTTAACAGAAGCTGATTAAGGGTAGACTTAGAATTTCTATTCCAAAGGACAAATTTAAGGGACCTCTTGACATGCAACCAAAGCTTTCACTCAGAACTTATTCCTAGTGGTATGTCAATGTATTTGCGGCCTTACAAATGGCCACATAAGAATTAGGGCAAGTTGGGGTTATTTTTGTCAGTGACTTGGTGGCTTGTCTAGATTTACCTGACAAAGGCCCTAAATTGTCCCCTCTAACCAATTCTAATTCCTCTTTTGAATAGAGTGAAAGTAATCAAACACTACATCGGTGAATTATCATATGAGAACAGTAAAGACTTATGGCTACATACCTTCCAAATCCTATTTTAGGGCAAATATCAAAAAAAAGTGGGATGACAAAAGAAAAGTTGTCAACCTTGACTTTAGCCAACATGTATTCTTTGGATGAGGTTAGATTCAAGTCAAAACTATCATGACCATGACATATAATCTTACCTGCCTTGAAAAGTAGGATTGCAAAAGTTCCATGAATCTTAGCTATAACAAATCATTGAATTCGCACTAAAAGCCAAATATGGGATCTCCTTAGCATGATAAACAGATATGATCTTGAGACCACTAGCTAAGAAATTTATAAGATTCAGTAGCCACTTCACACATCACAAGGAGCCTGAGGATCGGTTCATAGCCAAAAAGATGATGATGATAATATATGGATGGTGATGGTTGTACTATTGACAATAAGCCGCACTACAAAGCAGGTACATATACTGATCCAAGAATATATGGCCAGCCAGAACTTCCTAGTAGAATTGAGGAGCCCGACATCTACATAACAAAGCAATGTCACATGATTCACAAGATGCACAATAAGTTGGCCCAAATGAACATAGCAGAAACAACATTAGACAATTCTCTTCTTCCTATAACGACAGGTTGTCCACTCATTTCAATGCCATCCACGACCATTGGGAGACATCCCATCACGGTGGTAATGGCCCATGAAGCTGGCAATGGTAGTAGTAGCGGGAGTTTTCAGTTTTAAGAAAAGAGTCAACCACTTCCAACTTATCTACTTCATAAATTGTGTTAGTCATAAACTTGTTAAAACCAATGATTAAAAAGGCAAAAATGGAAACCGAGGTATTCCTATTCACACCTTTAACATAATATATTGTTATCATTAACGTCATCATAGCATTATGTAATGACTTTATGAATGCTCATTTATTCATTTTGAGCTACAAAAGATGTTATATATATAAGTTTTGCACTTTTTTTGGCAAATTCTATCAATATAAATATTTCGGCCTTTCCATTTTTCGACCAAAACCCTTCAATGCAAATATTATCTACCATCTTATGGGTGCAACTTCTACCAATTATTGTATATTTATAAACCGCTTAACTCTATTTCAACTATCTTATCTTTAATAGATGTTACTCAAACCATTCTAATAAAATCACTCCTTAATTTATCCTTCTAAGTGTTACCACCCATCATTTTGTGCGAAGCAAACCAATTATACGAAAGCTAGATAATGTAAGAATTAATACACACAAAAGGGGCGGTGAATTAGTATGCTTTTAAAAATTTTTTAAAAGAAAAATCAAATCAAATCTTTATTGTTCAGCAAGAGAGAGACTTGATAGAATAAAATCAACAATCCAAAGACAAAGAAAAGAGGAGCAAAAAAATAAAAGAAAGAAAAGAAAGAGGGCCATAAAGATTTACAATGGTTCGCCTAACATACTTATATCTGCTCTCCAAGTCTCCTCCAAAAATCCACTCTCTCCTTTGGCACAACAAGCCAAAGTAAAGAAGCCTCTCTCTTTAACGGGTAATAGAGAAACCCAATATCCACTCCCCATTTCTTTCAAAACAAGAAGAATGTCACTTCCTCTCTAAGGTATAAAGAAAACTTCTTACAACAAAAATCTTATACAAATTCTCAACTAGAACAAAATCTCAAGTTAAAGCACAAAACTCAAAGACAGGGTGAATGAAAATAATAACTAAAATAAAAGTGCAATCCTACCAACACAAGATTCTTAATAGAAAAGAGAAAGAGAGAGATCTCCGCACTTTTCTCTTAAGCTAAGCATTTTTCCCTAAGCCTCCTTCAAGATTACTCACATTCAAGCTATCTGATTAGGCTCCCCAAGAGAACTAAATAAAAAATTAGAAAAATTAATTTTTAAAATAGCACAATCATACAATACGATCCAACATCGTATGGTACGATCAATTTCTTTTACTAGGGTAAAGGACTCTGGACAATACGACCGTCCAAACAGCTGCCACTATTCGTGACTCGGGACGATATGTTCATCCCAATAACCTCCACTATTCGTGTTATATGACCAAGGATTGTACTATACGACTGTACAAATTAAGAAATCGACTCTCTATTTGTTCATCTTGTACGAACATATTATAATTTTTTTTTCAAAAATCAACAACAACAACAACAGCCTTTATACCACTATGTGGGGTCGGCAAAATGAATCCTTCTTCTCCATTGTCTTATTATGTGTCAAATTCTCATTTAATTCTAATAAACTAAGATCATTTTTATACATCTTAACGAAGTCTTTTTAAGTCTACCTCTACCTTTCTTAACATAAAACAAATCTAATACCTCTACTCCCCTAACCAGGTCATTAGACGGCCGACGCTTTATGTGGCCAAACCATCTAATCTTATCTCGCCATTTAGCTACTCCAACTTTTTCTCGAACATACTCATTTCGCATTTTATCTATAAGAGCAAAGCCACTCATCCACCTGAGCATCCTTATCTCTGCAACACTTAACTTAGTCTTATACTTCTCTTTTATTAGCCAACTTTCTACACCATAAATTATTGCAAGTCTTATCACCATCTAAGCGGCACTTTTCTATCACACAACAGGCCAGATGCATTCCTCCACTTCAACCATCCAACTTAAATTCTACTAACAACATCTCCATCTATTTCACCATCATTTTGAACAATAAAGCCTAGATATCTGAATCGCTCACTCTTTTCAATGACTTGGTCACCCAATATCACAACACCACTACTAGAACTTCTGCAACTAAAATTACACTCCATATATTCAATTTTAAATCTACTCAAGTGAAAACCTTTAGACTATAAGGTTGACCTCCATAATTCAAGTTTCTCTTGGACTCCCTCTCTAGTCTTATCAACAAGAAGAATGTCATCAGCAAAAAGCATACACCAAGGTACATCTTCATGTAAATGCCTAGTAAGAACATCCATAACTAAAGCAAAAAGATAAGGGCTTAAAGCTAATCTTTGATGTAATCCAACTAAAATAGAAAAATATTATGTCAATCCTCCTTGTGTTTGGACACAAGTAATAGCTCTAGTATACATATCCTTAATGACTTGAATATAACCAATATTAAATCCTTACTTTTCCATAACTCACCAAAGAACATCTCTTAAAACTTTATCATGAGCTTTCTCTAAACCACCAAATATCATATGTAGATCCTCCTTACTTTCTCTATACTTCTCCATCAAACCTCTCAACAAATGTATAGCATCCATAGTAGATCTACCTAGCATGAAACCAAATTGATTTTGAAAAGCTTTTATATCACATCGTTAACCTATGCTCAATTACTCTCTCCCATAATTTTAATGTATGACACATTAACTTAATTCCTCTATAATTTGTACACTCTTGTGCATCACCTTTATTCTTAAATATAAGAACCAACAAACTCTTTCTCCACTCATCTAGCATCTGTTTAGTCTTTAAAATAACAATAAAAAAATTTGTAAGCCAAAAAATTTATTGATCTTCTAAACATTTCCACACTTCTATTGGAATATCATCAGGTCCTACTATTTTTTCACACTTCATTTTCTTTAAAATTTCTCCAACTTTAAATTTACTAATACGACGATAAAAATAAAATTCTCAATTTCAATCATATTTTCAAATCTTTCATTGAAAAGTTTATCAAAATAACTCATTCACTTATTTTCAATATCATTTTCTAAAAAAAATACTTTATAATTTTCATCTTTAATACAACTCACTTGGACTAGATATTTACTTCTATCTCTTTGCTTGGCTAACTTATACATACATCTTTACCTTCTTTAATATCCAATCTATTATAGAAATCGCTAAAAGCTAAATTTTTTCAGATCATATACATTTCTTCTTATAATTCACTTTATATCTTTCTTACCCTTTTTTTCTCTGAAGTATCTAAACTAAGTTTTATAATAATGGTTCTTATTTTTTATCTTTTCTTGCATATTTTAACTCCACCACCAACTATTTTTATTATAAACCATCCCTTTTGATTCTCCAAGCACATTTTTTACAATTTGCTTAATTTCACTATTTTTTTTCACATAACATTAGCTTCTTCTGAAAGCTCTTGTAGCTTGCTTAAAATATTTTTATTAGTATTTTTTAAGTGCCTCCATCTAATCCTAGAATAACAATTTGATTTATTTTTTATCTTATAATCCTTCATCTTAAAATCTAAAACTGACAATCGATGCTCGGTACTTAAACTTTCACTCGGACTAATCTTACAATCTTAACAATCTATTTTTCTTATCAAAAAATAATCAATATGTGTTTTACTGGATCTATTTTTATAAGTAATAATATGCTCATCTCTTTTCATAAATAAAATATTAGCAACTATAAAATCATAGGTTAAAGCAAAATCTAATATACTCATACCTTCTTCATTAATCACTCCAAATTCATAGCCACCATGAATACTTTTAAAATCTTCTACCACTTTACTAATATGTCCATTTAAATCTCCTCCAATAAATATATTTTTTCAAGAGGTATCTTTTATATTAATCTCTCTAAGCCCTTCCAAAAATTTTCTTTTGAATCTACATCCAAACCAACTTGAGGAGCAAAACACTTATAAAATTTTTCAAAAATCAAATCCTAGAAATTCTGGATTAAAATCAAATAATTATCAATTAAATTCGTAATGCACGATCAATCAAATTAGACAAAATTTAGCATTTAGTATATGAGAAAAGATCATGACCTCAAGGTAAAGATTAATATTTGGATTTTGAAGGTCACATGAATTCAAATGAATTCTTTCAATATCTTCAAAATGTGAAGCGAATCCATTAGAACAAGGAAATTCCCCAAAGCGAGAGTAAAGTTCATGTCCAAACTTGGTGCTTCTCTATAGTGGGAGAATTTGAATTAGATGCATTAATGTAAAAGAAAGAGCTAGGTCACTATATGGTCTAAGATTATAGTTTAAGATGGGGAGGGAGACACATCATAAATACCTTTTAGCATATTTATAGACAAACTTGAAGCATCACAATCTGCAGCAAAAAAAACATACTCATGAAGGAATACACAGCTAAATATGAGCAACTCATACTGAAATGCAAGTTGGTGGAACCAAAGGAAAATCAATTGCCCATCATCTTAGAGGTTTAAGATCGTCTATTGGCGATGTGGTGCAATTACAATCATATTGGTCTTTTGATTGATGTGCACCTTGGCCTTGAAGATGAAAAGCAAAACAAAAGCAATAAGGCCCACCCCACAAATCAAGTAAAACTCAGTATAGGGTTAAGCACCAATACACCTAAGTGTAAAATCAACCCCATGTGAGAAAAAAATTACTCTAGATTAAAAGAAGACTAAAAAGACCAGCACCACTAATACTATCCTAGCCTAGAAATGTTTCAAATATAATGGTTATGGACATGTAGCCTATAACCGCCTAAACAAAAGAGTGATTTCCTTCACTGAATAGGGTCCAATTGAGGAAATACACAATAAAGACTCAAAAGGATGTGAATGAGTATGAGTATTAGCTCCCCGCAGATGATAGAGAGATTCTTGTGATTCGACGAGTTCTCCAACCCAAGAGAGCAGTAGTGGCTTAGGCACAATATCTTTCATACTTATTGTATTAAAAAGAGGAAGATGTGGAGTCTCATTATTACCAGAGATAGCCGTGAAAATATTATGACCATTCAAATGATGGATAAGTTGAGTCCAACGACTCAAAGTATTTCCAACCATATTCTCTGACTTGGCTAAGAAAAAGAAATGAAATTAACATTAACAAATGGTGCCTAGTAGAGTTTTTAATAAGAGGTAAGCACCAGTAGTAGGTGTAGCGCAATGTCATACGTATGGATGTTTGCTACATTCTATTAAGTTAACCATGATAGTATGACAAGAAAGACAATCCATGATGGCTACAAGAACATCTACTCATTCATTAAGAATGGGAAACACATTATACTATTATCTTGAAAGCAGTATGAGCTAATGAGGAATCAACCACAGATGAAGGCCATAGTGTCATGAGCTACTTTATATAGGCTATGAAAAAGAGACCAGTTAGATTGGCATTAGTGATGTTAGGGCGAAATAAAATAGAGGAGCTGATACTAGATGTTGTACATCCCCTGTTGAAGGAGTTTCAAGATATTCTAACTAATAGTTTACCAACCAAGTTACTTCCCTAGGAGATATCAAGCATACCATAAATTTCATTCTAAATTTGATGCTTCCTAGCTAGTCTGCTTACTGTATATAACCAACAAGTATAGAGAGTTATAGAACCAAGTTAAAGATCTAAGGGCCAAGATTGATTCATGAGAGCACCAATTCGTTTGATGTACTAGCTCTAATTATGCCTAAGGATGATCATAGCACATGTACATTCATAATAAGGCTATGAACAAAATCACCTTAAAATACTGATTTCTCATTTTATAATTATATGACTTGTTCGATCAATTGCATTAGGCTACCAATATTTTCAAAGATCGATCTCCATGATGGATATCATCAAATTAAGTCAGACCTAGAGATTAATGAAAGACAACTTTTAAGACTCAAGATGGATTATATTAGTGGATAGTCATTATTTTTAGCTTGTCCAATTTATGCAACTGATGAACCAATTTTTTCAACTCTTTAACAAAAAATTTATGGCAGCCTACCTTAATGAGACTATAGTGTATAGTTGTTTTGTGTACAGTTTACATGTCATACCAACTCTAATTATGCCCAAGAAGAATGGATCGTCAAGCATGTGGCATTGATAACATGGTGGTGAACAAAATCACCATAAAATACTAGTTCCCCATTTCATGATTACATTACTTGTTGGATCAAATGCATGGAGCCACCATTTTTTTTAAGATTGATCTCCATAGTTGCTATAATCAAATTCAATGAGATAGAAAGACAACTTTTAAAACATAAGATAACATGCATAAGTGGCAGTCATATCTTTAGGTTTGTTCAATGCTTAAGATTTATCGAGCCCTTATTGAAAATTTTGTTATAATCAACTTTGATGATATTCTGATACAATCATACAATTGTTCTATTATGGAGGATCACCTGCAGTATTTGAGATAGATTTTGGAATTCTCTGAGTAGATAAGTTATATGCTCGCCTGAAGAAATATCACTTTCACTCCACAAACGTGCCTCTTAGGTTATATTATTTTAACAGTTGGCATTGAAATATGCCCAGCCAAGATTAAGGGTATTGTGAACTTGTCTAGTTCACCATCTTTCATTCAGGTGCATTAGTTCTATGAATTCACATCATTTAATAAGAGGTTTATGAGAAATTTCAATTCTATAGCAACAACCCTGATAGAACTTCTCAAGGCTAACAAATTTTCCTGCATCGACCTTTTTAAGCCCGCCTTCCCAAACCGAACACTGTGCAGCAGTTCACCCTCTTCCCTCATGCTAGAAACCAACATCTCCACCTCTCATCTCACATATCTCCCTCTCAGCCTTGTTCATAGAGGCTCCTCCTACCTCTCTCGCATGCTGGCTGCATGCAACCTCATCTTAATCATTTACTCTATTCCTTGTCTCATCTCGAACCACGAAGCAAATCTTTGCTCTTCTCATAAGCATTGAAATTTCTCGGCCAAACTGACCCACTTTTAGCGCTTGCTTCCAGAACTTACCCAATCAAGTGCTTCTCCATCTCTTTTCATGGTAGAGCATTCTGATCTTTCAAAAAAAACTCTTGCTTAGTCTTCTACTCTATTTTCACTTCAATAGAATGAATCCAAAGGGAAACTTTTGGTGATAACGACTAATGTTCAAAGTTGTCTTTAAGGTTCTCATTTGTCAAAATTATAAAATAATTTTGCATATAAGGAAAGAGTTATTTAACATCATTAAATCATCTTATTGTAAGCTTGGAGGGCAATGCACATTTTCGTTGTAGATGTAAGTTAAAGGGATGTAAAAGTAAAAAAGAAAATAAAAGAAAAATGAATGAAGAATGAACATGCAATAATATATATGTATATTTTGTTCTATGCAGGTATAAAGATCTCGTTATGCTCAGTAGAGCAGATGAGTTTGAAGACCCTATTATGCTTAGTAGAGCTGATGAGTTTGAAGACCACTTATATGCTCGGTAGAGTAAAGACCGCATAGTGTCTGATACACTTGCTATGCTCTAAAAATGGGAAGGTCGAATAGCCCCTGATGCAGCCCCCATATGTGGGGATGATGTCGGGAGGCTATCAAATTTTGGATAAATAATAAACTCAAAAGAACTTAATTATAATCTAAACATAGCTTAAATAAAAACTTATGCAATATTCTATAAACAAAAAAAAGACTTGAACGAGATCCATAATAAACTTGAAAGCTTGACGAAGTGCCTGGCCAACATATCCTATCGAGCAATTAAATTATATGACTCATCATATTCACGCATTGAATAAGATTTTCTATGAGTTTGGAGGCTCATTGATAGACATAATAAGAACATAAATAAAACTTATAAGGAACTCACAGAGAACTTGATTGTTTATGTACATGAATATCATCCATTACTAGACAATCTAATCCATAAGTTGAGCTCCAAATGAACTAAAAGGATTTGCATGAGACATGCAAATAAACATGCTGATTACTTTGTAAGCAAGACAAATATTAAGTAGCTAGCTTACAATTAGGAATGAGATAGAATAGCTCACTGATGAGCATGAATAGAACTATTAAGTAGCTAGCTTAGATAATGTTGAATAGTTATAATGAATAGCAAGACAAATATTAAGTAGCTAGCTTAGATAATGTTATATCTGATGAATTAAAGATGAAAAAAAAGTCTAAAGTAGACTTATAATGAGCTTATAAGCAATCAATAAGCACGAATGATACTTGTTGAATATTTCAAATTCAATAAACAAAGAAACAAATACAAATGATAGTACAATACTTTGAATTAAATAAGAGCTAAAATACAATGCCACCGGATTTGCACCACATTAATGCTAGCAGATAAAAGGCGTTGGCTTAAATTCTAAATAGACTTCAAATGTATTAATTTTGCATAAATTATGGAGTCAACTATTACTCAATTCAAGTGCTTCAAAATTTGTGCAATCATTTAAAAGAAATGAATTATTGAACAAAATATAAAACAACCTTCAATTTAATTCGATCTTTTTAAAATTCATATAAGTGTTCTGAGTCACCCGCATGAGCCCCAACATTATCCTGAATGCATGAACTTAGTGTCTGAGGATGCTGCGTGGGTTGATTCTCAGTTGAGTCTGCAGACTGGGTCCGGGTTAACAAAACCTAATGATATTATTATAACTTTCTCCACTTGAGAAAATCTTTGAGAAGTTAATTCTGTCATATGACAGTATAATTATTATCTCCTAACTCCCCAATGATAACTGAGTTGATTGATGATATCAACTAGAGAGGTCATCATTATCAAAATAAATATAAATCTAAATCTAATCCTCTATTATTAAATTAATAAAGTCGACAGAATCTGGAATAACAAAATGAATAATCAATACCCCGATAATAGCTGTGTTGAATAAGAATTTCAACCGGAGGGGATACTACTATCCAAATGCATTTACAATTTCTAATCAATTTAATTTAAATCAAGAATTAATTTAAATGAAAATTCTAATATATTACTAAGCTAAAAATGTATAAATGAAATTCATAATATAAAAACTTAAAGTAAACTCCACTCAATTCATCTTCTGCAATTGTTTGTTGAAGGTAACAAATTAAGAAAATTCTAGCTCACAAAGGAGTAAGTGTCAAGTCAAGTACACAACTATGTTCACTTTCAATCAATCTCATGTCAATAAGGATGTGGCTAGTGTTTTCTGTCTGCGTGGTTTGGCCAGTAGACTCCACATATGATGTGGTTATGACTAGAGTCCTTTGATTAGGTGGTTGTCGTCAAATGGCACCACTATACTACGATCACGACTGTACCCGTATGCTCCCCAATGACTCTGTCCCTTGAGTTGTGAACAATAAGATACACTTGATAGGGCAAAAAGTCTTCTGTTAGCTAAGGTTAACTTAAACTTGTCTCCTTAGACAAACACTACTCCAAGTCTATAAGGTTCCCTTGGACGACGCAACTCATGGCTATTGACAAGGATCATTCAGTCAAGTTGGATCAACTACCTCCTCTGACTAAGTAAACTAGAGACCACAATAATCCAAGATGATAGAACCATAGGATATTGATCAAGCGCATCATCATTCCCCTAACCATCCGCTTCAAGTTAAAAGATAATGAATTTCATAAATCTAAATTCTAAACTTCTATATATTGCTAGTATATGCTATGCATTCAGCGATCTAACGACTAGCCTTAATTAAAAGTTCTCTCTCAGCATTGGGAGGGGTAATTAACTATAGGTGCTTACGTCTATAGAAAACCTGGAACCATATCTAAAGTCCTCACAAAATGAGGGTAAAATCTCTGGGAAGTGTCCATTTCATCTACCTTCTGAAAGTTTGACCGACCTTTAATCTACTCTCTTAATTAAGAGATCGATGGCGAATTTTCAGAGCCCACACCCATCACATAAATTAGAGAGAAGTTAAATGACTCAAAGTAAAAATATTCCACCTATGTGATCGAGGAATATGCCATTAAAGTCATTATCTACTAGCCAATGAATTCACCCTCTACATAAATCATGAGCTCTAAGATTTCTGAATAATCAGAGCAAGCTGATGCCTCATAGGTGAAGTTCCTCTCTTCTTTCCATTTTGTGCTTAAGCATTAAAAAGCAACCAAAATAAGATAGTTGATACTTTAAACTGACATCACTTGTTGATCACTATCCTGCAGTCAAAGATAGTAAGTTTTAAGGTGCTAAAGGATCTCTCATAGATGATGACTTTAAGGATATTTGTGATTGCTATCAAGAGAGATCATATGAGTAGTTTCACAAAATTGATGGTTATTAGTTCTTTTAGAAGAGGTTATGCATTAGTATATGTTCACTAAAAGAGGCTATCTTACAAAAGTGTCACGATGGTATGTTGACCTTCGTATCTACTCCACAGTACACCTCGATCAAGCATGATGAAAATGATGGACAATATATATGATTTTGTGTAAATTTGGACTTAAATAATTTGATTGTGATCAAAGTCGCTGAAACATCATTCAAGCGCACTCCATCTGAGAAACAAATTATGTCAAAACTTCTAAAATGTCAAAATCATTTAAAAGAGATCCTCAACAATCAATTTGATCGAGTGTGCTTCAAATGATGAGCCACAAATGCAACATTACAAGCATAAGGTCAAAATGCTTCAACCACTGCCAAAATCACTCAAACAACTTTCTTTTTGTAGAGCAAACAATACCAAGTTATCCAAGAGATCAAAAATAGCCAAAAAAGACACCCATTTTGCTCAGATTGTCAAGTGAGAAAATTCACAAAAAATTCCAATACTTAAGACAACATGAAATTCATGATGCAAGGAACACAACAATTTCATGAAATAAATGAAATAATGATAAAAAATAAATTAATTAACAAATTAAATTAAGTTGAAATTAAATTGAACTAGATTAAATATTTCTTTAATATCTTTATTATTACTATATAATTATTTACAAATAGTTAAAGAAGTAATATTACTACCTAAACTAAATTAAATTAATTAAAATTATATATATATATATATATATAATATTAATAAAATAATCTTATCCTATTCATATTCCTACGAATTCGACGACTAAAATCTCATAAAATAGTAGGCCCATATATCTCTTTTTGACCACACCCACACCCACACCTACTAGTTCAGTCTCTGTCTGTGCTTGAAAAAATACAATAAAACATAATAATAAAGAAGGGAAAATAGGGGTCTATTTGGGATAGTTGTAGTAGTATAAAAACATAATGGTGGAGCTAGTACAAAGAAGCTGTTATCTAAAAAAACTATAGTAGATGCAGAAGAAGCTGCTATATAAAAACATAGTATGTTATTTTAAAAAAGTTAGACCACAAATTTTTACTATACTCTACTAGGTTATGTTGAAAGACGAAGCTTCTCCACTGCAGATTCTTCAAAATACAACCAGAATATAGCTATGGTGCATTTCACACCACATCATCACCGCCACACCAAACACACCCTAGATCTAATCCATATCCAGTCCATATTCTTCCTCACACAAATGACCCATCTCTTCCCCCTTCCTTTGACCCCTTCTCCCAGACAATTCGCCCATCCTTTCCTTTCACCTCCACTATTCATCACTAATTTGTAAATGAATTCCTCACCCTCTTCTCTAGCATCACCCAAACCCCTAGCCCCATGATCTCCGCATTGCCACGACCTCCTCCCCTCTATTTTCATGTGAACACCGGTCCCCCTTCTTAGTGTCTCTCACATGCCATACCGCATCTGAGACATTACACACCCTAGATCTAATCTCATATCGGTTCTATTCTTCCTCACTGTGATTCTCTTCCCCTTCCTTTGACCCCTTCTCCCAAACAATTCGCCCATCCTCTCCTTTCACCTCCACTATTCACCACCCGATTTGCATGCAGCCACTTCCTCCAGCCCTCTTCTATCCCAGCATCACCCAACCCCTTGCCCCATGATCTCCCCATTGCCACACCCTCCTCCCCTCTATTTTCATGTGAACACCCCTTGGCGGCATCAGTAATGTGTCTCGATGCCCACCATATCAGGATCCTCTTCAGCAAGGACCTCCCAAACCACCTCTCCTCTCCCTTAGCCCCACAAACGCCTCCAACCGATTCTCCCTAGCTACAACCTAACCAACATGGCCAATCAACCCCTAGCCAGCACCACACAAACTCCATTTTCTCTCCAACCCTCCACTCTCACCCTTTTCATACCTCTCACTCTAAAAAAAGAGAAAGAAATTTGCCTTCCTAATTCTTGCTCTACCATCTCTCTAAACAAATATGCAAATAGAGAGAAGTTTCTCTATCTAAAATCAAAGAGAAAAAACATTTTTCTCTCTAAAGAAAGAAATTTTAAAAAAATTTCACTAAATTCATTATTTTGCCTCGAAATCATCATCAACAAATCTTCTGTGAAGATATACAATGTTCTCCCTAAAAACTCCTAAAAAATCTCGTTTGTGACATCCGATGTGGCAATAAAAATCATGCACGAATTTCTTAATGTGAAGACACATGCAGGCAACGTTTCGTGATACAATATGTAAGCTTATACACACTTAGTACAGTAGGGCATTCAAATATAAGTGCTCATGCATGTTGTTATACCACGACCAATAAATTCAATGATAAATCTTCTATGCAGATATCTCATACACGTCTTTCTTAATGTGATAGATTTCAAAAATTCTGATAGTGGTGTCTCACAATATCGATCATGAGTGTCTTTCTTAGCATAGTAGACACGCCTAGTACTCCCAAAGCATCTCATCCCCTGATGTAAGGAAGACACTAAACGGCTACAAAAATATTATCAAAATTATCGATGAAAGAAATCAGAAAGAATAAAATTAAAATGAATATATAGATTCAATAACACATTAAAAGTCAAAATGGAAACAAAACATTATAAAATGAGATCAAAATGAACATTTTGAATATAAAGTATATCACATCGATTGAACTTTAAGAATCAGAATTGAACAAGCTGGATAATATGGGACTCAATGGTTCATCAACGAGCACAAATCGATAAGTAGGCTTTTAAGCAGTCTTCCAACAAGAAAAAAATATAGATAAAAATTCATGGAACTTATAGTGAACTCGATGGTTACTTGTGAGCATGATCATGACCTTTCAACGAGCATTCAAACAATATTGTATCTTATTAAAAGAACTAAAAGAGCATTGGACTCACACAAGCTTGGAGGAGATATATCAGCTCATCTACGAGGAAGAACAAATATTGGACATGAGAGACTCATTAAAATGTGAAAGCTCATCAACGAGCATGAACCAAGTATCATTTAAACTTAAAAATTCAATAAACTATAGACCAAATGCAAACAAATGAGTTTCACTTTAAATGTCGAATAGAATCTAGAATGATTTACTCCACTGAATCTGCAATGGAGGATTTAAATGAACCTTACACACATTACAAGGCAATCTTATATTCAAATTCATTGCATCAAAATATAAGCAATTGCATGCATTATGAGGTCATCTTATATTCAAATTTGTTCATTAAAATGCAAGCAAATGATTTAAAAATAAAAATTTTCACGCATCATAAAATGATCAATTTTACAAATATGACATTCGAAATTCATAGTAATAATTGAATAAATTATGTACACGTGCTATAAGATGAAGATTAGAAATCAAATTCAATTCCTCAAAAAGTATGCAAGCATTCTTTAATAACTTAAATAATTTACAAGGAATTATTTAAACTCAACATCAAATACCTCCAAAACTATGCAAATTCTTAAGAAATGAGAAAGTCTTCTAAAATGCATGTAATCGTCAAAATTGAAACACCTGTATGTGGTCCGACAAATGTGTTGAATGTATAATCTTAACGAATATTGCATAAATTAAAATTAATAAAATTTCAAATTATGAAAGCAATCTCAAAAGGTGTGCAAATCTCTTAAATCATGTGAAAATGATTAATCGAAAATGTTTGTATGTGCTCCAACCCACATAATGAATGCTCGAACACACAATCCATGCTGCATTGACTAAAATTATCTCTACTTTGAGAAGTGTACAAATTTTTTGATAAATTGATAATTATTTT
This sequence comes from Cymbidium sinense, assembly GCA_021442155.1. Lineage (NCBI taxonomy): Eukaryota > Viridiplantae > Streptophyta > Magnoliopsida > Asparagales > Orchidaceae > Cymbidium > Cymbidium sinense. The sequence goes on from CM038224.1 coordinate 39,896,159, forward strand.
TTAAGACATACATATCCTAAAAAATTCAAATATTAAAAAATTGATGTACATGTAGGCTCTCAAGTGAGCTATTACATCTATATAATGGAGTCATATGTCGCACTTAACGAGTCTGATCCTCTTTCTCATAAAAACAAAAATTAAAAAGACTAATTAAAAGTTAAACATTCATCCCATTACAGAAAAAATTTATTTTTGCATTTGCATATAACCAATAGAGATCTTAATAAAAAAAATTATATTTGAAAATGCAAACTCTCGATTTCAAGAATGAAAATATAATTATAAATTCTAACCACAAACCCAATCTTCTATACTAGAAGTAGAGAGTTGATAAGATCTGTAGTATGACAAACCTTCAAATGAATTTAAACCATACAATGATCATAGACCTGATCTTCTATTAAAAGAAAAAGAAAATTGCAAATTGTATAGTAATAAAGATTAATCAACTAAACTTCTTGATGATTAAGATATCCACCGGATGGTTTATTACTATCATAATTTTCTAAAATCTTAATGTCAAATAATTCCAAATCCAACTTTCAATCAATTATGAAATGATCAAAAGTTATAATTAAAACAAATTAGCCAAATGAAACCCCCATAACATTTTATCAAAGGTATTAATTTAAGAAAACTGTAGCTCATAAGAAGCCAATGTTAAATCAAGTATGTAGCTATAGTCACACTCAAATGATCTCAAATCAATAAAGAAGTGGCATTCTATCCTCAAGTGATTTGATCCCTCAATGGCCCAACTAAATCATGATTGCGATTGTGGTCCTCTAATTAGGTAGTTTGGTCACTCAATTGCCCACCTATATTGCAGTTATGAATTACAGTCACAATTGCAACACAACTTTCTTAATAGTTTAGCCCTTTAAGTTATGAATTATATACTATATTTAATAGGGCATAAAGATCTTTGTTACCTAGGGTCAACTTAAATTTATTCTCTCAAGCAAATATCCACCCTAAGTCTACATGATCCCTTTGAACGAAGCAACATATAGCTAAAACAAAGATCATTCAATCATGTTGGGTTGACTACCCTCTAATTTTGTAGACCAAAAAGATCATGGCAACCCGATGATAGAACTATGGGATCTTAATCGAATTCGTCATCATTCCCCATCACCCACTTTAAGCTAAGAAAGATGAATTTTTTTAAAATATCATATATGAACTACTGCTACTATACGCTAAGCAATCAGCGACCTAAAAACTAGCCTTAACTGAAAATTTTTTCTCATCACTGGGAGGAGTAATTAACCATAAGTGCTTGCACTAATACAAAATCTATAACCAAATCTAAAGTCATCACAAAATGGAGATAAAATCTCTAGGTAATATCTTATCTGCAATCTTAATCTACCATCTAAAAGTTTGATAAGAAAAACTCTCTCCACAAGAAGCTAGGAGAGCCATAAATGGTGGGATAATAAAACACTTTGATAGGAAAAAAACTCTTTGCTGACATGAAATGTAGAGAACCACATCAAGCAATGCAGAATATACCATATGGATAAGACTTGAAGGTAGAATATGTACTCCACTTCCTATTTCGAAATTACTATGAAAGATGTCAATATGAATTTTGTTGTGGCCCACCACACACATAATGAAATAAAAATTATGGTATGATGGTATTGGATCAATTCTCTAGCATACTTCATACCATGCTATAAAATGATGAATGCCTCATATTGTTGATGTATACTTTAGAGAGATAACTCGTTTTCATGGTGTGTGCCTGAGATCATTTTCAACAGAGATGTAAAGTTCTTAAGCCATTTTTAGAGAACTGTATGAGGTAAGCTTAGGCGTGAAGCTTTAGTTCAGATCAGTAGCCATCATCAGACGGATGAAAAAACATAATAAATTGAAGTCTAGGAACTCTTCTTATGTGCTTTGTAGATAAGAATATTAAATAGAGGGACTTAACTTTCCCTCGGGATGAGTTGGTCTATAACAAACCTCACTAGCCAACCTATCCATCACAACCTTTTTGAGATAGTTTATGAGCAAAATCCTCTAACAACTACAGAGTTGGTGGCTATCCTTTCAATCACCATAAATCTAGTCTCGATGTAAGAGCAAGAGCTCAAGAGATTTAGTTCTTATATAAGCAAGTAAAGAAAGAAATTATCAAACAAAACACCCACTACAAGAAGCAAGCTAACAAACATCGAAGGACCAAGATTTTCAAAGAAAGAGATATGGTGTGGATTAGGTTGAAGAAAGATAAGCTTTTTATGAGTTCTTTTATGAAGCTCTGACCTAGAGCTAATGGTTCATTCAAAATCATTAAATAGATCAATAATAATGCATACAAAATTGACATATCTAATGATTGCAACATCTCCGCTACATTCAATGTCCTTGATTCCATGCTTTGAAAATCCAAATGTTTTCAGTGGCGATTGTGAATCTCTACTTAGGAGAATGATGCAAAAGTTTAGAGGGTTATGTGGCTCATATAGCCGACACTAAGCTAGTTCTCCTTGGTCGGTTCAGATTTGAACGAATCCTAGCTATCCTCCTTCTATGGGCCAGCCCTTGGAGAACTAGTTACCTAATTTATATTATTATGTATATTTGGTTTAAGTCACCTGTAGATTTTTTGTGATAGATCATTCTGCCATTAGAAATTTCATTGTTGGTTTTCTTCTAACCGGAAAGCTGTAACCTACTCTTTCAAGTAGTGAAAATTTGTATCTTGATCAAGTTTAGATGGTGGAACATTGCCACTTTCCTCCCTTATCCATTTTCAACAACTAACTTTCATCCTATCCAACTGCCAACTACAATAGCAAGCCACCAATCACATTGCAGTCCATTCCCAATCATTTCAAGATATTCCCTTTCCCAACCTTCTAACCTACACCTCTAAATTCTTTCTTGATGCTTTATCACCCTCTTGGATTCCCAAAGATCAGCATCAGTATTACTTGTTAACTTTATAGAATAATGATTGTGACTATTAAGTATAGCGTGATAACTGCAGGAAATTAAATGAACTAGCATTAGGGCCACTTGTTGTATTTCTTGTATGCCGAGAAGCAAGTCCATGATAAAAGCTATCTCATGACTAAAATAACTATATGTATCATCTTAAGAGAAAGTTTTTACAACCTTATTCCCTGCACCAACATAATTTTATTATCATTAATTATTAGCACCATGAACTACAAGTAGCCAAAATAATCTAGAGATAACAAGCATATTTTGGAGTTGTCGGAAGATTTAATTAAATGTTGAATAGGCCTTCCCTATAAGATAAACCGTTGAAAATTTTGGAAACTTTAAACATGTTCACTAGAGTCTATGATGTCAATTGTATGTGCTTAAAATGAAAATTGGGACTTAGTTATTCAATTGTATGAATTCTCATCAAGTTTCTGATAATCTACCCAATAAATTCATATAGATGAACTCCAATGGTTGATTGGGCACTTGTAAGAACAATACAAGCCTACTTTCTTACTTGAAGGCTTCAATGTGCAAAAAATTAATCAACTCTTCATAAATCATTACACATTCAAGTGCATCTTTGTCCAATAGATATGGAGGTTCAGATTTGGAGAGTTTTCTCCACTTTGTAATGTGTTACTACTCTCATTGTATGCACCTCAAATATATCTAGATCAATCGATCAGCATCCAATGGGTATGCATAGCTATTCTGATATGACTCCAAATCCTCTAATTGTCAAATTATAACATACAACAATAAGAATTACAATGATAATGATGACAAGTGGAAGACCAAATACGACCACAAAATTGAATCAATATACAGAGGTCATTTATGATGACTACAGAGGAGAAAGAAGACTTTATGAAATATGAAGTCTTATTACCACAAGATCAAGAAAATACCTTATACATCAAAACAGTACAACCCAGGAGCAATACACAACAGAGAAAATACTCAACATAGGTAAGGGAAACGACTACAACAGAAATAATTGAAAAATAAAAGAAATAGAAATCTGAATAGATCAAACTTATTACAATAGCCTACAACAAGAAAATCAAGAAACAAGCAGGAATATTGCCAGCACAGAGACTTACAACAAACAGATAATTGAAAAGAAAAGAACGTTCCAGCCATAACAGAAAGAAAACTGCTTGTAACAGCAAAACAAGAAAAGAGAGTGAGATCAGAGATAGTAGAGGAGAGACATAGTATAAATAGAGTTAAGGGGGACAAACAGAGGATATGAATATATTTCTGAAAGCAAACTTCTTTTCCCTTCTGCATCTTCTCTTCTCCTTCTTCTCTTGAGTTCTTCTCTGAGTTTTCTCACCGAAAATTGCCGCTCTCCACTCGGAAGACCCTAGGGTTTCTCCTCCGCTCCCAGCCTCTCTTCCTCTCTCTCTCTCTCTGGAGTGTTCGACGACATGAACTGTCAAAAGAGAAATAAAAGAAAGGGGCTAAAGCAAGCGTATCAAGGAAGCTTCATCAGACTGCTAGAACCTAGCCACCGCCATAGCCATCAACGGCTCAAATCATTCCCAGGGAGTGGTTATCCAGACGATCAGATCCATCTCAAGGAAAACAGATGCTTGGACTCCACTATTGGTTGAAGGGATCAAATGGCACCCAATCAAGGCTAATAAGGTAATTCCAAGTGCTAGATCCAATGGTTAGAAGGAATACCGCACGATCCGATGGCTGAGGAGAAAGCCGCTGAACCAACTCCTTATCCACTCCTCAACTGAGTTCATTCCACTCAAACTGACCCTTAACCCGAATTAGACTCATATCATTGGTGCTCTTGTTGATTATCACAACCAGCAATGGCAGAAGAAACAAGACACACAACCAAGACATTAGAAGAATGTGTGACAAGACTCAATAAAATAGAGGAGCAAATGTCCTCAATAACTATGATATTGAATGAAGTTTCAAGAAGATTAGCTGCTATAGAAGACAAACTGGACAAAAATTCTCAAGAACAGCAACAATCTCAATCCAAGGTATGTAATTCAATTCATACAGAATTTTATACTACAAACAGACCATATATACAACAGAACAATAGTCCTGTTAAGGTAGATATGCCAAGACTTAATGGAGAAAATCCTAGAGGCTGGCTGTTCAAAGCAGACCAATTCTTTCAATACTATAGCTTATCAGAAGACCAAAAGTTTATTATAACCTCAGTTTACATGGATGGACCTGCACTAAGCTGGTATCAATGGATGCACTTAAACAATCAATTGCATTCATGGACACAGTTTAAAGAATAGGTTATTCAAAGATTTGGACCCTCTCTGTACAGATATTTGAGAGGAGATTTAGCTAAGTTACAGTAGAAAACTACAGCTCAAGATTTCTACAATGAATTTGAGGAATTAGCTAATCAAATTTCAGGTATTCCACCTGAATTTCTATAAAGTTATTTTGAATCAGGGCTTAGACAAGATATTAAGAGAGAAGTGAGAGCCTTATAGCCCAATTCTCTTCAGCAAGCTTTTCAATTAGCTAAGCTAATGGAAGATAGACTAGCTGATGAAATTTCCATGGCCAAAAATTACAGTCAACCAATCTCCAGCAGTAAAACAATCACAGATATATCAACCACCTCTACTGCCTACTCCCACAAATACCACTCAACACAGCAACAGTCATAATAAACAGACAATACCAATTCAGACTTTGACAGCTACACAGTTGGAAGAAAGAAGAAAGAAAGGAATGTGCTTCAACTGTGATGAAAAATATCATAGAGGACATATATGTCAATCCAAATTGTTTGCTTTAATGATGGTCAATGATGACCAAGAGTATCAACTACAGCAAGATACTCAACTAGAAAAACAATTTGTACAAGAAGAACTATCAGAAATAAGCTTCAATTATCAACTATTCAATCCAGGCTAAGAAAGACTATCTAAAGTATGTATAATTATCAGCCTTCCAGCTAGTTACAGCCACCTACATAGTCATATTTTTTCTCTTTTTATATCCAAACTACATAGAATACCATAGAGCATAGCTACCAATAAGATATTCCATAGTAATAAGTCAGTTTGGCACAATAGTCCTTTCCATCCTCAAATAGATGGACAAATAGAGAAGTCTCATATAATACAGCCATATACAAATGATGAGTCATTTTCAGATAGGTTTGTCAGACCTACGACTACAATTGGACCATATAATTGTAACACAGCTACCAATACAGAGGTAGAAACCAGTACTACAAAGGGGATAGGATCCTACATCTACATCAGTAAAAACCATCCAACTCATTAGAACAAAAGACAATACTGCAAGCAGACATAGTAGTCGAGTGGAAGGGAATGCAATTAATTGATGATCCTGAGGTATGAATTGAAGAATCATAGAAGGCAATTCATGATTGACATCTTGAGGATAAGGTCAGTGTGGGGAGGGGAGTAATGATATGACTCCAAATCCTCTAATTGCCAAATTATAACATACAACAATAAGAATTACAATGATAACAGACTCAGAGGAAGACCAAATACAGCCACAAAATTCAGAGAATCAATATACAGAGGCCATTTATGATGACTACAGAGGAGAAAGAAGACTTTATGAAATATGAAGTCTTATTACAACAAGATCAAGAAAATACCTTATACATCAAAGCAGTACAACCCAGCAATACACAATAGAGAAAATACTCAACACAGGCAAGGGAAATAACTACAACAGAAATAATTGAAAAATAAAAAGAAATAAAAATCTGAATAGATCAAACTTATTACAACAGCCTACAACAAGAAAATCAAGAAACAAGAAGGAATATTGCCGACAGACTTACAATAAGATAAAAAAGAAAAGAACGCGTTCCACCATATGAAAGAAAATTGCTTGTAACAGCAAAACAAGAAAAGAGAGTGAGATCAGAAATAGTAGAGGAGAGACATAGTATAAATAGAGTCAAGGGGGACAAACAGAGGATATGAATATATTTTTGAAAGCAAACTTCATTTCCCTTCTGCATCTTCTCTTCTCCTTCTTCTCTTAAGTTCTTCTCTGAGTTTTCTCACCAAAAATTGCCGCTCTCCGCTCAGAAGATCCTAGGGTTTCTCCTCCGCTCCCAGCCTCTCTTCCTCTCTCTCTGGAGTGTTCAACAACACGAACTGTCAAAAGAGAAACAAAAGAAAGGGGTTAAAGCAAGCGTATCAAGGAAGCTTCATCCGATGGCCAGAACCCAGCCACTGCCATAGCCATCAACGGCTCAAATCATTCCCAGGGAGTGGTTATCCAGACGATCAGATCCATCTCATGGGAAACAGACGTGTGGACTCCACTATCGGCTGAAGGGATCAAACGGTACCAAATAAAGGCTAATAAGGTAATTCCAAGTGCTAGATCCAACAGTTAGAAGGAATACCACGCGATCCGACAGCTCAGGAGATAGCCGCTGAACCAACTCCTTATTCACTCCTCAACTGGGTTCATTCCACTCAAACTGACCCCTTAACCCGAATTAGACCCATACCATATTCCTTGTGTAATAGAAGTCCATATTAGTTGTAAGCCAAGTCTTATCATAGGCTACATTATAATAATCATAGCTCCTAGATGACTACCCAGCACAATGAAGAGCTCTAGAAAGTTGTCTGAACATATAGAAGGTAGATTATGACCATCGCAATACTATCCACACTTCTGCAAACCATCCAAGTATTTTTGAAGTCATGATCTGCTCGTACAATGCATCATACTCCTTAAATATCATTGGTAAGACTTGTATTAACATGAACAAGATTGTAGTTCCACTTATAATTGACTAAGACATCATACTTGCTATCTTATTCTACAAACCTTTCTTATAGTGGATTCTAAAGTTGATTTGTTATAGATATACCATCAACTTCATATGTCGGAATTGTTGCAACTCAGATTGGGACTAAAGATATTATGATGGTTGATGATCTGTAGCAAAATTGTCATCTTTCCCTACAAATAGCATCTCCAAGCTTCATTACCTAATGCAAGGCAAAAAGTTCCTTATCATAGGTGGGATAGCTCTTGTGAGCTCTTTAAAGCACCTCTGAATGTAAGCCACTGGTCAATGATCATGAATGAGGATCATACCAAGGAACAGCCTCCATTGATGAGAACCACACCAATACATATGCAAAAGCATCTATATCTCCAACTCAAATAGACATTGTAGAAGGATAAATATTGATACCTCGACAATCTTCCTTTCAAAAACTAGAATGTATTTTCTTTATTGCCCACCCCATTAAAAGGGTAGTTAGCTCCAACAAGAACATGTAAAAGGGCAGTCTGCATTAATAAATGGTAGAAAAAGCATGTAAGTTGCTTAAAATCACATGGCACATGTCCATAAGAATTATTTCACATGTATCTTCACAGATGAAGTTCTGTGATGGTAAACCAGAAAATGCGCTATTGGTCCACTCATATTCAGCCTCCTCCTCCATAGACTTAAGGCACTCCTAGTTGTAGTTGATTCACCGACTCCTCCACAATCTAGTAGTTCTGGCTCCCCAAATCAATGATTGTAGACTATTCTGATAGCTCTTTCTATTACAAGGTGCAATGAAATTATCACTGCAGCTATTTAGAGTTTTTCACCAAATATTTTTGCCATTTGAATGCACAACTAGCCTTATATCTTATTGTAACATCTCACTGCCTGTAGGATCGATTGTTTTTGTGTTGTCCAGCATTGAGCAAGAGAAAAACTAGCCAAATGTGGCTCAGGTGAACACATCCAATAATTGTTGGAACGACTAGTGACCCTTTGTGGACCTCCTATTAGCCATCATAAGAATTGAAGTATTTGTTGTTGCGCTATGCAAAAATCCCATTCCCCTGCCATCACAATGAACACTTTATTTTTAAGCTTCAGACCTTAGTTTTGGATGGAATTTCCAAAACTTTGCATTGTATTGGCCACACACAATATAATGGAAGCAAAAAGGCTAGTCCCATATCACCAACTCCTCTCTTTGCCTTATTGCTTTTTGTTCTAAATTAGGTTTCCTAATTGTCTAGGATTTAACTCAGCTCTCCATGGTGATGGCTTTAGCAATTTCCATTGTAATGGTGTTCACTAAGAAAAAAAAGCAGCCCCACATGAATCATCATTCAACCCTGCTATGATGTACTTCATGAAGACAGACATCCAAGCACATTGCCAATTTCCTATGATGTAATCATCAACTGACTATTCAAGTATTGAAGAAATCATTACCATCAAATCCACCTATGTTGATAGCAACTAATGGGTTGAAATTGGGTCTTCAATAACCCTTTCAAATTGTACGAAGATAACCAAATCAAATTTAGATTCTTTGCCTCGACAATCTACCAAATCAATGTGTGACATGAGCTTCAATCAAGCAATAGCATTTTTCTCCTTATTGTTGCATTTTTAATTAGCAAAACACATTTCTAGATGCTCAATTCAAGTGTCAAATTAATCAGCAACAACTGCTCAATCGAATGTTAGCATCCATTTATGTCAAAGTCACAAAGGGTGATCATCTTCAACCGAATCATATCATTCTCTTCAGCATTATCATACTCAGATGGCATCTCAAAGTCATTGCCATCAACACCAAATCACCCTCTTCTACAATCTATAGTTATGAGATGATACAATTTGTCCTCAAAATCATCGTCGACTCAAAGAAGAGAAAAGTCCTTGATCTTTCAACATAATATTCTAATTTTGAGCACATAGCCTACAATTGGATCAAATTCCAACAGCATATTCATATATATATTTTTTATCTTTTAGAAATTTATCGCAAATAGTTTTATTTAGGCTTAAAGCCAAATACAATAAGGAGGGTATGATACCATTTGCAGATAATGATGACACAAGGCTAGTTACACAAATACGTTGGTTGCTTAACTTCAAACATCAACATTGGTCTTCGATAAATTGACAAACCCTCTAATACCAAAAATATTATACACATCAAAAGCCCTAATGAAAATAGAAGAGTTCTAAGGAAAGCACAAAAATTATGATGGTAAAAAGAGACTTCTCTTTCGTTGTCTAGACCTAAAGAGCTTAGATGTTTTGATTCAAAAAAAAATTTCTACATTGTTTCCTCTTGGTTACTTTTGAACCAAATTATATACTCTTGCCAATTATATAAACTCTCCTTTTCTTGCTGTGATGCAATCCTTATGATCCTAGAAGGGCTAGAAAAAAAATTGTTATTATACATTTTAAGCAATATGAAATAGAAAATGGAAAGAGGGGCAGGTGGTGATCATAGCAAGGAGAGAAGAAAAATTTATATTTATGCATGTAAATATATGTTTTTTATTATTTTATTACAAAAATGGCTATGCAACTCCTAAGTGTAAGTAAACCATTTCCAAGTTAAAAGGAAACAAATTCAAACATACCTAAGAGATAAAAAAGATAAAGAAAACAATTAAAATAAAATCTAACTCATCTAAGTAGATCGAAATCACCAAGAGGTCGGTTCCTGCTTGTTTTGATCCTCTTTGGTTATATTGGACTTGGCAAAATTCCCAAAAGAACCACTTAGGGAAATGTTTATTTCTTTTTTCTCTACTTCAAATTACTTTTACTTCAGCTATTATGTGATTTAGACTTGATCATCTTTGAAGTTGAAATCTTTTCTTACTCAAAACACCTTTCCTTCCAATCTAACACATTTGGGTACAAGAACAACAACAAGCCTTTATCCCACTATGTGGGGTCAGCTACATGAATCCTACTTCTCCATTATGTCTTATTATGTGTCAAATTCTCATTTAATTCAAGTATACAAAGGTCATTTTTTATATATCTTAACCAAGTTTTTTAGGTCTACCTCTACCTTTCTAAACATAAGACAAATCTAATGCATCTACTCTCCTAACTGAGTCATTGGATGGCCGACGCTTTATGTGATAAAACCATCTAAGATGACTCTCTCTAATCTTATCTGCCAATGGAGCTACTCCAACCTTTTTCCAAACATACTCATTTCACATTTTATCTCTAAGAGTAAAGCAACTCATCCACCTAAGCATCATCATCTCTGCAACACTTAACTTAGTCTTATGCTTCTCTTTTATTGGCCAACATTCTGCACCATAAATCATTGCAAGTCTTACCACCATCTTATAAAATTTTCCCTTAAGTTTAAGCTGTATTTTTCTATCACACAATAGGCCAGATGCATTCCTCCACTTCAACCATCCAACTTAAATTCTACTAATAACATCTCCATCTATTTCACCATCATTTTGAACAATAGAGCCTAGATATCCGAATCGCTCACTCTTTTTAATGACTTGTTCACCCAATGTCACAACACTACCACTAGAACTTCTGCAACTAAAATTACACTCCATATATTTAGTTTTAGAACTACTTAAACAAAAACCTTTAAACTCTAAGGTTGACCTTCATAATTCAAGTTTCTCTTGGACTCTCTCTCTAGTCTTATCAACAAGAAGAATGTCATCAGCAAAAAGCATACACCAAGGTACATCTTCATGTAAATGCCTAGTTAGAACATCCATAGCTATAGCAAAAAAGATAAGGGCTTAAAGCTGATCCATGATGTAATCCAATTGAAATAAGAAAAAATTTTGTCAATCCTCTTTGTGTTTGGACACAAGTAACAACTCTATATATATATATATCCTTAATGATTTGAATATAACCAATATTAACTCCTTTCTTTTCTAGAACTCTCCAAAGAATATCTCTTGAAACTTTATCATAAGTGCAGATGACATCCAAATAAATGAAGGGACTGAACAAAATACAGCCAAAGAAAAAAATCAGGCAGAAAAGAGCTTTAAAATGTAAAATGAGTATTTCAACCAACAGATGAAAACCTTAAGTGCAGGTTCAATTAAGTTTAAATCAAGCATAGAAATGATATTACCTTAATAAAAACATTCCCCATTAATACCTAAACATTTATACTCTGTAAAGAATTTCATCAAATTCATCATAAGAGGTAACAGTTTATTGGCCAACTAGTAAATTTTAGTACAAAAATCAGTATATACCTTGATGTCACTTCCAAGAAATAGAATAAAGTCATATATTTTATCACTAGCAGAAACTTGAAAACCATCTTTACGTCCTTCGGTTCCAAAAGATTGAACTGACACAAAAAACACTAGAATCAATAATTAGTTGAATTATTCCTAATAGCATAAAAAAGGTCTGTGTTGGGAAAAGAATTGAGAAAAACTGAAGTAAAATACAAAACGAAACAAACAAAATAAAAGAACAAGAAGAACACCAGAATTTATGTTGAAAACATGAAAATGAGAAAAACATAGGGTCAATCTTTGGTATAATAGAATGGGGTGACTCGATTAGACGTAGATTCCACTGACTTATATCAATATGTGTCAGTTTGGGTCAAGTAAGTGAAATTTGAACCTCACCAAATCATCGCGAGCAAACTCTTGCATTTCGAACATTCCTAACATTCAATTTATATAAACTCATATATTTTGGAAGTGTGTAAATTTTGTTTTTAACTTAAACATAGAGCTACTAAAAGCATCGAAATGAAATCCTTATATGTACCCAAAAAGTCTTTACAGTCGTCCAAAATTTGTACACCCAAAAATATACATAGAAACTATGCAATTCAAAAGGCTTGATTAAATACTACCCTCCTCATTCTTACCTAAAATATCAACATATAATATCATAAGTTAAAACCTAGTGAAATAAGTAAAGCTAAAATAATCTCAAGACAAGACTTTAGAAATAATGTGGATATGTAACTGAAACATATTGAAACACAATTGTAAGTAAAACATATCATAAGAAAACATTTTGTCAAGTATGTAAGTTAAATATTAATCTATAAGATTGTACAGAAGTAGTTAAATGTAAAGCATGCATTCAATAAATTCAAGTGTTATCTTATATCAAATCATTTTCTTCAAAATCTCATTTATAATTACATAGGTTTTGACTTTCATAATATAAGAGTCGTCACCCGGCCCGTCAACCCAAAGCTACCGATAAAGCAGGCTGATACAATACTATTATCAAACAACCCCCTAACACCAATTGATCTGCCCAATCTCAATATTAAAAGTCAAAAATTCTAAAATCCACTATCAAAAGCTTATCTCATCAAAACTTTTTGCCTACCTGTGCAAGTTATCGTAAAACAGTCCACCTATAATATTTTAATAATAATTATAGCTTATCATATGCATTATATTTCATTTAGCAATCAACAGTATCTACACAGAAACATTTTCAATATGTATAGTTGTATAACATGACATCAAGGCATTTGATTAATGCATGCTCATAATAAATCAATAAAACATTATTATAGATCGTGCACTAAGCAATTGTACTTATATAAATATGATAGAGATTTCTATGTATCATGTATACCACATTCAATGAAGCAAAAGGAACAGTAGCAAGCAAATTTCTATGAAAAACTAAATTTAAATGAGCATTAAATGTCTCACCTCGGTGTACAGGTCAGCATCGAGATCTGCTCAACACTTCCTTGAATACACAGCTTATCATTGGATTTCCTTTAATTTAATAAATTATTAATATAAACATAAGTTTACACATAATAAACACACCAATCTCTTACTTGACTTTCATTTGCTCCTCATGAAATTCTTCTTAGCAATTGTCTTCTTCTAGGGTTAAAGTTGTTGCTGACTCTTGAATTTATTACATAATAATGATACATTAATTACTACTAAAATTACAATATATCAAAGTGACTTGGATAAAATAATAAAACTACATTGATAATATTCGTTCATTTATAATAAGGTTATGCACTTAATCATTTAGTGCTAATTTGTTTAACATTTATCTATTCATACAAAAATATTCATCTCACTTACTCTCCATATACATATTTTATCTCTTTATTGAATCTCAACCATTTACAACCTTATAGTTGAATTAGGAAATCAAAATTTAACTTAATTATTATAGTATCAAAATACATGTGTACATAATTCAATTGCATTCAATTACCAGATTTCCATATTCAAATTCCTTAATTATATTTTCACATTTAATTAATTTATCTACTCCCCAATAATTTTCAATCATTTGTTGATTACACTTAGAAAAATAGAAATCAACTATTTTATTTTATTTTTATCTAGACATGTTATTATCTTCACACCTTAAGCATATATCTATATAGATTATATGAGATTAAACATGTAACCTGAATTCCAATCTAATTCCTTCATAATCCTTATGGAAATCAGCTGAAATTTTCCTCCCAGAATTTGGATCTCCACTTCAGCCTGTCATGCAGCTCAGGAAATCAGTTCCCTCATGCGAGAATAGGAAGGTAGCTGGGAAGTAAGTGAAGACCGGATCTGCACTTCAGCTAGCCCTCAATTCCTTTACGCAGGAATAGGAGAAGAGGAAAAAATTCAGCAACAGGGAGTACATCTAGGAACTAAATGAGGCTGAAGGAATAATTATAGAGTTTATTATAAGAAATTTTCGTGTTTACCACTTCCTATCCACCACTGCATGTAGAGATTATGGATAGTTAATACTGCTACAGTAATTAACCCATTTAATTATTTTGAAACAGTAATGAGACTGAAATTAGTGAATTAATGAATTATTTAATGGTATTATTCAATTGTTCTATTGAATAAATAGACATGTATTATATATATGGAATTTACCTGTTTATTCACATTGGGTTATTACATTCCTTTCCTCCTTATAAAATTTTGTCCTCAAAATTTCTTTAATAGTCATTCGAGCGGAAGGAAAAACTCTGTCTCATCTCTTATTCATCCTCCCAAGTAGCTTCTTTAATTGGCATGTGCCTTCATTTAATTTTTAAATATGAAATTTCTATTTCTTAACATTTTAACATCAAATTCTAAAATTCTTTCTCACTTCAACACATAAGTTAAATCTGGTTGTACTTCAATCTTTGTATATGAAATCCTATGCTCTTAATCTATAATCTATTTTCTTAACATTGTGATGTGAAAAATATTATGGATGTCAGATAATTCAACAGGTAAAGCGAGCTTATAAGTCATATTGGCATTTCTTTCAATAATTTTCAAAAGGTCCTATGTACCAAGTACTTATATTATGTCACTAACCAAATCTGTTAATTTCTTTTTTGGGTTTGACTTTCAAAAATACAAATTCTCCAACTTGAAATTCTATAGCTCTATGCTTTGGATCATAATACTTTGTTGATGATCCTAAGCAGCTATTCAATCTATCCTTGATCAATTTGCTTTTCTCTATAGTTTAATCAACCAACTCTAGACCTAGCAGTTGTCTTTCTTCTACTTCGACCAAACTCAATGGAGTTCTGCACTTCTGATCATATAATGTTTCATATGAAACTATCTGAATGCTAGATTTATAGCTATTATTGTAGGAAAACTCGGAGTCATCTGAATACTAGATTGGTAGCTATTAATGTAGGCAAACTCGATCATAGGAATATGATCTTCTCGGCTACCTCCAAAATCCAGAATACATAATCTCATCAAATCTTCTAGAACTTGAATTATTCTTTCTGATTGTCCATCAATTTGTGGATGAAAAGTTGTAATCAAATGTAACTATGTGTCCAAGCCCTTTTGAATTCCAGTCTATAATCTAAAAGTGAATCTACCATCTCTATTAGATACAATCATTTTTAGAATACCATGATGCCTTACCATTTTTTAAACATATAGACAGGCCAATTTATCAACTGAGTTTGTCTGCTAAATAGGCAAGAAATGAGCTGACTTAGTCAATCTGTTCACAATAACCCAGATGCTATCATGACCTTGCTTTGATCTAGGAAATCTAAGAACAAAATCTATTGCAATTTTCTCTCATTTCACTCCAGTATAGGCAATGATTGTAACAGACCACTAGGTCTTTGATGCTCAACTTTAACAATCTGACAAGCTTGACATTTTAAAACATACTTAACTATATCTCTTTTCATATTTGGCCACCAAAATGCAGCTTTGAATCTTTGTACATTCTTGAATTGCTTAGATGAATTGTATACCCTGCATAATAAGCCTCTTGTAAAATTTCTCGTCTCAATTCTATGTCATTAGGCATCAAGAATTATGATTTCTTTCGGGTAATGCCTTCTACATCTACTGCAAAATTTTGCTTCTTACCAATTTGAATTTGTTCAATGAATTTTTATTATTCATAGTCCTATTTATGTGCAGCTTTGATTTTGTCAATTCCAGTTGACTACACTATCAATTGATATAAATGCCCATTATCACCAAATTTTCTAACTTCTAACTATAGAGAATCTAACTCTTTAATCAACTCTAACTTATGAGTGATAATCCAACTAGCATTGCCTATGAATTTGCAGCTTAAAGTATTTGCTACCACATTAGCATTACTTGAACAATACTAAATATCTAGGTCATAATCTTTAATGAACTCCAGCCATCTTCTCTGTCTCAAATTCAATTCTTTTTGTGTGAAAATATACTTAAGACTTTGATGATCAATATAGATTTCACATCTTACACCATACAAATAGTATCTACAAATCTTGATAGCAAACACGACAATTGTCAATTCTAAATCATGAGTGGGATAGTTTCTTTTATGAGGTTTCAGCTATTTAAAAGCATAACAATTACTCTTATGTTCTGCATTAATTCGTAGCCCAATCCTTTTAATAAAGCATCACTGAATATATGGAATCTCTCAGTTCCTGGGGGAATAGCTAAACAGGTGCAATCGTCAGATGTTTTTTCAATTGTTAAAAACTCTACACACATTCAACTGCCCCCAGAAATATGGCATCCATTATCATTAAATTAGATAAATGCATTGCAATCTAAGAAAATCCCTTGACAAATCTCCTGTAATAACCTACTAAACCTAGAAAACTACGAACTTCTATAATATTCTTTGGTGTAGATCATTCCAAAATTGCTTTTATTTTCTAAAGATCAACATAAATTACTTCATCATTGATAATGTGACCCAGAAATGCAATGCTATGTATCCAAAACTCACATTTTGAAAATTTGGCATACAATTGATTCTTTCTCAACAACTCCAAAACAATCCTCAAATGATTTACATGTTCTTCATCAATTTTGGAATAAATCAGAATATCATCAATGAAAATAATAACGAATTGGTCCATAAAGGGCTTCAAAATGCAATTCATCAAATCCATAAAGATTGCATAAGTATTGGTTAGACCAAATTGCATAATAAGAAATTCATAATGTCCATACATGATCCCAAAAGTTGTCTTGGAAATATCAGTGTCTTTAATTCTAACCTGACGATATTCAGATCTTAGATCAATTTTGGAAAATACAGTAGCTCCTTCCAACTGATCAAATAAGTCATCAATCTTCGATAATAGATTTTTGTTCTTGATTGTCATACACAATCATATAGACCCATCCTTTTTCTTAACAAATAGTACAAGCGCACTCAACAGTGAATTGTTGGGCCTAATAAATCTTTGCCCATCAATTCCTGCAACAGACACTTCAATTTTTGCAAATCCTTAGAAGCCATTCTATAAGGAGATTTCTATATGGCAGCTGAACCTGGTTATATATTAATCCCAAACTCTACTTCTCGCTCCTGTGGTAACCTTGGCAATTCCTCGGGAAATACATTAGAAAATTTAGAAATAACTAAAATATTTTTTAGCTCTAAAACATCCTTATTCAGCACTTCTAACTTGGTCAAAAATACAATTTCGCTATTTCTTAGATATTTACCCAACTTCGCTACACTAATCAAGAAAGACACTGCATCCTTACACAAGAAAAATAAAATGGTTTTTGGCAAGGCACACTAAATTTCACTCTCCTTTCTAGCATTTGATTGCTACAAAATATTTGACCAACCAATCCATACCCAGAATGATGTCAAAATGTCTAATTAGTAAAATAATTAATTTTGTAGGTAATTGTCTACCCTGAATGTCAATGTCCACAACATATTTGCTATTTGTACTCAAACTATCACTTGAAGGCATCACAATATTCAATGCAGACATAAAACAAATAGTATCAACAGATAAATTGGTGGAGACAGAATATGAAATGAACGAATGTGAAGCACCAGAATCAAACAAAACTGAACTCAAATAATTTGAAATTTTAAGCGTACATGTCACCACTTCATTTGATTATTTTGCCTCTGAGGTGTGATGGCAAAAACTCTAGCTTTTACCGGAGCGTTGGTTTTATGCTCTGAAGTTTATCCTTTTTCTTGGGTTAAGGGTTTCCCATAAACTGAGTGTTACCTAGCTTCCGACCTTCCAAAATTTCCTTTGCTGGCCCTGCCCCTGATAACTGAACGGCTTTATATCATTCTTCTTCTCAAATGGGAAATCTATTGCATGATGTCCATCCTGAACACATCTATAGCATTTCTCTAATCCAGCCAAACATTGTCCAAAATATATCTTTCCACGTTTATTACAGATAAGTTTCTCCAACAAAATTTGATTATGCCTCTTATCAAATTTAAATTTATTACTAGAAAAATCTAGCTTTCTTTCAATGCTTTTGCACTTGCTCGTCTATGGATCCCAATGTTGTTTGAAGAAGTTCAACTCAATTTCAATTCTTCTAGCCCTTTCAACTAATACTGAGAATTCACTAATTTCAAATAGTGTTAATGCCAACCTTAACTGATCTCTGAGGCTTCGCAAAAATCTGTGGCATTTCTCTTCCTATGTACTGACATATTGTGGAGCATGCCTTGAAATAGAAATGAATTTAGCTTTATACTGCATTATTGTCTTTGATCATTAAATTAGATTGAAAATTTTATCTTGTAATGCAAGCCTGGTTGATGGTGGAATAAACCAATCATTGAACACTTTGATAAATTCATCCCATTTGATCTAAGTAATAAGCACCACATCAAACCTTTCCCTATGTTGAGACTGCCACTACCTTTCTACCTCCACTTCTAGTACAAAAGAAACTAGTACTACTCTTTTATTTTCAAGGCAAATTATCCAATCAAAAATTTTCCCA
Source organism: Cymbidium sinense (assembly GCA_021442155.1). Lineage (NCBI taxonomy): Eukaryota > Viridiplantae > Streptophyta > Magnoliopsida > Asparagales > Orchidaceae > Cymbidium > Cymbidium sinense. The sequence continues at coordinate 39,915,173 of CM038224.1, forward strand.
ATTTTGAGCAACCAATCTTTCACTATATGATCACTGGCTCCTTCGAATGTTGATAGCTTGAACATCTAAAATATCCTCAACTGTTGATCCACTTCTGAACTAAACTCAAATCTGGGCTCGTTAGTAGCAGATTTTTCAATGGATGCTAATTTATTGACCAATTGTGAAATTAGCTGCACTACCCCCTACAATTCCTTGGATATGCCTTCACCACTTACTCTAGGTTGTATTTCACTCCTATTAGAATTACCTCGGCATGTAGTTCGAGGTCTATAGCTGATCTAGAGGGACTGACCATCTAACTTTTCTGACATTTCTTCAGGCACATTTATATGTAATTACATGAATATTATTAATTTAATGCACATTCATCATACAATATTAGTATCATGTATGCATGATGTTTAAAATATGTGAATTACTAACCCAAGCTCAATCATCCTATAGCTCTGTATTGATCAATTCAATTCCTACTTCCAAATCTAATTATGCTTCCATTATTATTACACATCAACATTTGCTCTGATACAACTTTCAATCACACCCCAAATGAACCCCCCCCCCCTTATCCTGTGATCAATCGTGATATAATGGGTGGGTGACTCGATTAGACGTAGATTCCACCTACTTATCTCAATATGTGTCAGTTCGAAAAAAGCAAGTGCAACCTGAACCTCACCAAATCATCACAAGTAAATTCTTATATTTCAAACATTCCTAACATTCAATTCATATATAAATTGCATATTTGGGAAGCGTGTAAATTTAGTTTCCAACTTAAAACACAGAGCTACTAAAAGCACCAAAATGAAATTATTGTATGTAGCCAAAAAGCCTTTACAGTCATCCAAAACTTATACACCCAAGACTATACATCAAAACTGTGTAATTTAAAAAGCTTGATTATATACTACCATCCTCATTCTTGTCTAAAATATCAATATGTAATATCATAAGTTAAAGCCCAGTAAAATAAGTAAAGCTAAAATAATCTCAGGACAAGACTTCAAAAATAATGTCGATTTGTAATTGAAACACAATTGTAAGTAAAACTGTCATAAGAAAACATGCTGTCAAGTATGTAAGTTGAATATTAATCTATAAGATTATAACATGTAAATGGTGTACAGAAGTAGTTATATGTGCAACATGCATTCAATAAATTTAAGTGTTACCTTACAGCAAATCAGTTTCTTCAAAATATCATTTATAATTATATAGGTTTTGACTTTCATAATATAAGGTTCGTCACCCGGTCTGTCAACCCAAAGCTACAGATAAAGTAGGGTCGATATCGTACTACTTATCAAACAACCCCCCTGATAATAATTGGTCTGTCCAACCTCAATATCAAGAGTTGAAAATTCTACAATCCACTATCAAAGGCTCATATCATCAAAACTTTTGCCTACCTATGCAGATTATCGTAAAACAGTTCACCTATAACATTTTAATGACAACTCTAGCATATCCTATACATTATATTTCATTTAGCAATTAGCAGTACTTGCACGAGAACATTTTTAATATGTACAATTGTATAACATGATATCAAGGCATTTGACTAGTGTAGGCTCATAATAAACTAATAAAACATGATTATAGATCATGCACTAAACATTATACTTATCTAAATATGATAGAAATTTCTTTGTATCATGTATACAATATTCAATGCAGCAATAGGAACAGTGGCAAGCAAATTCCTACAAAAAAATGAATTTAAATTAACATTTAAATGTCTCACCTCGGTGTATAGGTCAGCATCGTAATGTGCTCGACACTTCCTTGAATACACAGCCTGTCATTGAATTTTCTTTGATTTAATAAATTATTAATATAAACATAAGTTTACACATAATAAACATACCAATCTCTTACCTAACTTTGATTTCTCCTCATGAAATTCTTCTTAACAAGTGTCTTCTTCTAGGGTTAAAGTTGTTGCTACCTCCTGTATTTATTACATAATAAGAATACATTAATTACTACTAAAATTACAATATATCAAAGTGACTAGGATAAAATAATAAAACTACATTGATAATATTCGTTCATTTATAATAAGGTTATGCACTAAATCATTTAGTGCTAATTTGTTTAACATTTATCTATTCATACAAAAATATTCATCTCACTTACTCTCCATATACATATTTTATCTCTCTTTATTGAATCTCAACTATTTACAACCTTATAGTTGGATTATTACAGTATCAAAATGCATATGTGTATATAATTCAATTGCATTCAATTACCAGATTTCTATATTCAAATTCCTTAATTATATTTTCTCACTTAATTAATTTATTTACTTCCCAATAATTTTCAATTATTTGTTGATTACACTTACAAAAATAGAAATCAACTATTTTATTTTATTTTTATCTAGAAATGTTATCCTAATTCTCTTTAGCTTTAGTATAAAGCAAAAGTAAAATCGAGGACAAATTTAACTTTGAAATTTACATATTTATTTTAATTTGAAATAATTTTAAAATTTTTTAATATAATATTTCTTTTCCATAATGGAATGATATCAAATCCATCTTAACTAGACTTAGGTCTAACAGAAATGACTTTAGTTTCATTTGTTACATTTTAAGGGGGGTTGGTTCTAAGACCCAATCATTTAACTATGGCAAACGAAGAGTTCTAGAACCTCAGTTCAGGATGTTGGATGAGCTCAACCAGGAATGAAATAGAGAGGTATCCAATGGAAAGAAAGGTAGTCTTGACTAATGAGTGGCACAACTACACTACTAATGTATAGAAATAACTTCCTATTTCTAAAGATGTAGAGAAGAATCATTCCCCAGCAAGGTCGCTTGAAAATATCTCTGTTGAAAAATTTGTGACACTACATAGATTTAAGAATTTCTTATGTGGCTGATCAAATGCATCATTAAGGAGTAAACATATTACCTCAAAAGATAAACATGTTATTTTATAATAGATTTGATCATTTAATAAAAGACTCCTAAGGCTAATGGGTCTTTAAAGTACTAGAGAGTTTTCCCCTGAACTACATGAAAAGTACAGCAGTGTTTATTTTAAACTCGGTTCATAGTTTCTTATAAGGACAGATCTCTTTCTAAGAACACTCTAAATTAAAGAAATAAGCTATTATTCTTATAGATTTCTAAGTTTGTTTCCAAAGGAAATGATCATTTGGAATTTCAATTGGAGTTATTACAAAGTCGAAAGACTTAATTTTGGAAGTCAATCAAGCTTAAGTAGAAAATGCTTATTGATACTGGGATGCTTAGTAGGCTTTTCAACTATCCTATTATTGGTCTTTAAATTTTAAAATTTAAATTGAGTTTTAAGTTGACATTTTATTAGAAATCTAAGACGTAGATTTTAGTAGCATAAGATTGTAGAAATGCTTAGGGTTGAAGACTTATTCCAATGGAATGCTTTAGAACCTAAGTCTATAAGTGCTTCTAGCACAAGTCAAATGGTCAACCTAATTTCACTTTTGAGAATTATTGGTCATAACTCTCATTTGAGGGAGGAAACCGATCCCTGACTCTTTTGGACTTATAACCTGCCTGGAAGGGCTGTCAGCTAATACCACCGAAGTGTATTTTAAATCCATGATGCCAAGTCTCATGTATGCAACATGGCTAGGTTTTTGTATCTTAGGAAAGGATCTAAGAACCTAGACACACTCTCTAATCCCTAAGATCATGTGAGGTATGATATGCACCTAACTAATGCACATTTTTTGGCTTTTAAATATTTTGACTCATTATTCATTTAGGGCTTTAAGATATGCATTTTATGCTTAAATGCCATGTAATTAGAAGTGGTCATGGGCCAAATCAATAATAGAAGATAGACTTACCCAAGAAGGTTGTCATCCTCACAGGTCAAATGCCCCTTATGTGCAATGGGTGAAGTATCCAATCTAAGAGTTTTGAACAATATGCTAGCATGATTCTGAAAAGCTAATTATTTCTAGTTGATTTTAGGTTATTCCTAGTTCTTTAGTTAATGATAAGTTTTAAGTTTATTTATTTTTTTTAAGTTATTTAAGTTTAAGTTGGATTCAAAATTTTGTTCATCATAGCCTAATAGTCTAGGCATTCATCATAGAAAATATAGCACCAAAAGAAACCTAGAAAAGCAAGTTGATTCAATTTTGCACCCAAATAAATCAAGCTAATTTAAATTAAAAAATAGGCCAATGCAGCTAGGTATCGTTATACACCCTAGAAGAAAGAGAAAATGGGTAGTCGAGCTCTGCCCTTATACAGCCGGCCTAAAACTACAAGTTTAGATCTATGGGTCTTCTTTCCAGGATAGTCTCCTTCTTTATGGACCTCCATTGGGCTTCACAAGAGACCTCTACATCCATTTGTTGCCCTTATAAAATAGATGTCAAGAAAATACAAATAGCACATATCAGTTATATTTTACAAATATACATGCTTAGCATTAGTTGCTTGCTAAGCCCACCTATCCTATTGGGCTATGCTAAGGGACTTTTCAACACCTGCAAGCAAATAATAATTTTATAATTTATTTTATAGATGTCCCTTTAACACAACCCCATATAGAAGACATCATTAGTTCTAAAAGAATGTTTTACCATCCATTCTAATAGGAAAAAGTCCAAGACATACAGTCTAAAATAGTACACCATAAAGACATATATAAAGGTATTTCACATCACAACACAGAATATCACAAATTGAACTAACTTATGTCTAGGGTCTGTGACCTAATGATGTAGTGTGTGAAGAAAGAGGGTTTGTGTGGAAAGACATCTAAGCCTTTTTAGATTCAAGTTTCAGTTCAAGTTTTGAAGTTTGTTCGATTTATCTTTGGATGGTTTCAATTCAAATAATTTAATAATTTGTGATTTTATTTTCATTTTTCAAATTCATTTTTGTGTATTCTAAGATTTCAAGATTGAAGAGTAGAATATATTTCACTTTTGGTAGAACCCATTCCATTCAACATCCTAAATCCTAATAGAATAAAATCTTCACCCTAATATGAAGATTCATTATAAAGATCTAGCTAAGATCTTAAGTATCTTAATTAGCCTTTTCTCTATTCATTTGAACGATTTGATTTAAATTTATTTTGGATTAATATTTTTTTATTTTATTTTTTACATTTAATTCTTCTTTTCATTTCTTTGATTTGATTAAATCTTCTTGGTTTAACTTATTTTTAATTTAATTTGATTTATTTGATTGGTTTGCTTTTATTATTTATTTCATTAATGTTTATGCCATTGAGTTTGTGTTCATTTAGTTTGAATTATGTTAACCTAACACATTTAGGTTAATGTTTTAATACAATATTAATTTGCAATGATTATGGATTAAGATTTTCTTAATAGTTGGATCACAAATGTAATGAATTGTTTACTTTAAGGTTTAATTACATTTCGTATTTCTAATTATTTTCACTAAATCCTAAGTATGTAATTAATTAAATTCTTTGACTTAGAGTGCCGGAAAATTATTCTTAAATGTTCTAATGTTGATGAAGATGTTTTAAATCTATTTCATGTAAATTAAGCTAGAGACTAGAAATTCAATAACTTCCATTCTATAAGTCAATTAACCTTGAAATTTTTATGGCAAGTGGGGTTCCTTGTCAATTTGATTTTTCTAAAGTTTTATTTTAATGAGATGCATGATTAGGGTGTAATTAAGGTTTTAATTATTTATTAAAACTTAAATTAAACTTAATTTAGAAGAAATTACTTAGGGGTTTTATTTTTCTTAGATTCCTCTCTAAAAGATTCATCCATAGAAGATTCATTTTGAATTGTTGGAGTTTTGATTGATTTATTATGATTTTTCGAAGTTTAATTTAATTAATTTAAGTATTTACTAAATTAGACCCTTTTATGATTTATGAAGTTTTAGTGGGTTTCACTAGTGAGTTTAAGTTCATTAGAGTTGATTATGATAATTTAAAATAATTTGATTATTTCTCATGATTTATTTCATTTAATGTTAATTTATTTCATTAAAATTAAGATATGGAGTTTGGAATTTAATATCTCTTGATTTACTTTGAATTAATTCATGAAAAGTTTTCCTAAGGTGCATTATAACTCAATTTCAATTCCCTAAAGTTTCACATTGATTGGATTAATGGTTTGCAATTAATTTGAGTTTGATTATTTTTATTTAAAGTCAAATTAATCTAAAATTACCCGAAATTAATTGGGGATTTTAGGTTTAATGGATTCTACTCACTAAGATGAATCCATAGATCTCTCATTTGCCTTTTTGGATTTATATTTTATTTTATATGATTTTTTAAAGTTTTTTATTTTTTTTTACATTGATTTAATTTAGAAAAATGAGAAATCCCATTTTAAATGATGGTGAATGCGGGATTGGTCCCAATCATCCGATCGACGATCGGACGGTCAAGATTTCTCACGTGATTTTCTTAAGGGAGTAAATCGGATCATTCGGCTAGATCGTGGTCGACATTTCCAAATAGAAGGAATGGATGGTGGGGATTATCTTCCCCTCCTTTCGCTGGAGAACCGAGGATTGTCCATCCTTCAGGATTGATCTTCGGTGATCAGAGCAACAAATTTGCATGATTTTGATTGTAAATCCATCAAGGATCAATTTGCAACCCATCAAAGTGGCTTGATCTCACTTCTGCTAAAGTTGGATTCACAAAGGACCAACCAAATTTGCTAAGAGATCAGTTTTGGGACATACCTCACTGGCGTCGATCCTCAATGATCGTCGTGTTCTGAGCACCTTCTCCTCAATGGGATGAAGCTATGGGAGAAGTTTATTGGCCTGCCTCCCCACCAAAATGCCTTGGAGACCATCTCGTGGTCATTTGCCTTCAGTTTTGGTCATTCTTTGGCTCGCCGGTGGTGTAGGGATCGAGGGAAGATTTGATTGAACTCGCCTTGACCCACAAAATATGTAGGGATGTCCAATTTGTGGGGAGGAATCATGTTCCTCCATTTAGATCCTTGGTCGAGAGCTTGGCCACGGGCTTTAGCAAGATTCTGGCTTGTCAATGGTGAGAAGTCCATGGAATACCTTATTTCTACTTCTCTTCACCTTAGGAGTGTGTAGAAGTGATTATATTGAGGGGAAAGAAATTCATTCCCATCATTCATAAAATCACTTTTAAAAGAAGTTTGACAAATCCAAAATATGAGACAATTTAAAAGAAAAGAAAACTTGCAACTCACAAGTGTTATTTATGAAACAATTAACACAAAATAAGTCTCACTTAAGGATATGTAAGAATAAAGAAGAGAGAAGAATTTGCAATCACAAATATTTATCCAAACACAATCAATGTTTCAGCCAACTTCAAAAAGGATATGAAAAGATATTTTAAGCACAAAGCAATTGAGCAAACACAAAGAAATCTTATGCCAAGAAAGAAAGCAAGGTCACACAAATGATTAACCACAAAAATAAATTAATGAACCTTGTATAAGCTCTTGGCCAAGAAATATTTCCACCAATCCTTCAATTTTCTATGAGCAATCTTTAAAGAAATCACTTGTAGGATGGAAGAGAAAGGATGATGAAGAGATATTAGCACTTGATTCACCAAGAGAGATCTCCAAAAAAATTTCCAAGAGGTCGGCCAAGTGAGGAAAAAAGTTTAAGAGAAATTAAACTAGGTTTAAGAACATTATAAATAAAAGGAGTCAAGAGGGTTGGCCAAGAAGAGAATAATAGGAGGGAAACGCTTTTGGAATTAATTAAACTCAAGCAAATCAAAATAAAAATCATTTTGCATGAGGAAAAAAATTGGCCAAAGCAAAAAAAAGAAGGAAATTCAATTTGAATTTCAAAATGCATGCTAAAGAGTTCAACCAAGGAAAGGAAGAGAGATAATTCATATGGTAAGTGATTCAATTTGAATCAATCAAATTAAATTAATTCTGCATGATGAAAGGATTAGCCAAAGAGATATGGAGAGAAAATTGAATTGGAAAGAGGTTCAATTTGGTTTAATTCATCTCATGATAAGATCTCCAAAGCAATTAGGAAACTAATTAACATGAGGGTTGGCCAGGAGAGAGAAAAGAGATGGTGAATTTGAATTGTTTGTAAATATATCATAACACCATTAATTAGCTAAGTAGAAAAGGCATTAATTCAAATTTTGATTAATTGAATAAAGCATGAGATGGGGTCGGCCAAAGGAGGATTCCATGATGGGATTCAATTAGGATTAAATGCAATATCATGGAATATTCAATCAATTAATATTGATTGAATGAAGGTGGGAACATTATGATACACAAGCTTAGTTAATAAAATCCAAAGGAAACTAAATATTTCAGCCAAGCAAGTTTCCAAAAATAGATTAGATCTATTTTAATGCACTCAAATAAATTTAAATGAATCAAATTTTAAGAGATTTCAAATTAATATTCATTATGTGAATAGTTTGAATTTAATTAATCAAATGACCGGCTAAGGATAGTTTCCAAAAATAAATATTTATAAATGGAAAGAAGGAAATTCCATGGCTTACTCTAATTGAATTTAAATTAACTAAAATACATTCAAAATAATTCAAATTAGCTCAATTAAAATATCATATGATTGGCCACAATCATTCCATAAAGAGCTAGGTTCAAATTAGCACATTTACAGTAAGAGAATATTCAAATTGAATTCAAAATAATTCAAATAAAAGATTCAAATATATAATTTTTTTAATTTAGAAAAAGATGGAATAATTATGAAAATAATTTGAATTGCTCTCACATAATTTATTTTGCAAATAAACATGAAAAAATTCGGCCAAATGATTTAGGATGATAGATAAGATAGGAGAGAGAAAAAATAATACATTGAATAATTTTTGAATAATTTAGATTAATGCATTAAACAAATAGATAATGAAAAATATTAAGCATGGAAATAACTTAATGAGATGTGAACTCAATTTGATTTTCATGGAAGCACAATAAATGGAACAAAGTTCACATTATCCAAAATGGATAATTTGAAGAATAATTATAAATATGAAATGTAGAATTTATGAATAATTCTAAATAAATTATTTTGAAATTAATGAATGATTTATTTTTTTAGTGAACTTTTTATTTGCCTTAATGTAGTTATTTCTAGAAAACGTTTCACCCAGTTCATGTCTAATAACTTTAACATTCTTAATTGACTGAAGAACCTCGAGTTGAAGAATTTTCCTGTACAATTGAATTTAACTTGATTAGTAGCATTTGAACATGTGTTTGTTATCATCAAAATCAATCTCATATGAGGTGGGGCTCATGAATTCAACATAATTCTCTTTACATATTTGTATCCATCAATGACATTTCTTATCTTAATACCATGTTAAATTCAAGTTATTTCATTTTTAGTGGGGTTGTTCTTGCCTCAAATTCACATATTAATGTCCTACTAAGAAATGAAAAGTTTTTTTTTTTTTTGCATTTAAAAGTTTATAATTAGGAATGTGTTAAATCATGGTTACATCTTGGTTAAGCTTATTTTAATCAATTATACCATATTTAAGCATATTAATATAATGAACTTTATAATGTGTCAATTATAGTAAATAAATATTAAAACTTAGAGATCCTAGATGTATAATAGAATACTTCTTGGATGGAAAGGAATCACAGAAGAATTATGAATGGAGTTGAATACTTCATTTCTATTAGATCACATCAATCATTTTTTATGAATGAAAGAAAGTTTAGATGTCCATGTACAAATCATAAAAAATCAAGCAATTTTAATGTCAAATGAAGAACGCATTGATTTATATCTAAGGAAATTTAAGCCAAACTATTAGATTTTAACATTAGAAGACAAGTAAGAACTACCCTTTAACTATCAATATGTTATATCAAGTAATGGTCATGCATAAGAAAGTACAAATATAACAAGCTAATATAAAAAGATAATATTTGATGTAGCGAAACTACAAATTTAGAGAACTTTTAATAATGCTAAAGTACAAAAGTTGTATGACCAACTGATGTAGCGCAATGACTATTTGGCATGGATGCACCTCTCATTCTGAGTTGTCTCTAGCTATAAGATAATTAAACAACAAAATATATTTTAATATGCCACATGAATGCTTCAATAAAGTTGTTAGGATACTTAAAAAGACAACCACAATATAGACTTTAGTTTTAAGTGATTATTATCGCACAAAAAAATCAGTTTCAAAGTTTGAATTAACTACACAAAATAGATTAGTGCATTAATGGTTGTATGCTTTGTTATAAGAAAGATGCTTAATAGATTGTAGAGCTAAGATACAAGAACAAAATAGGAGATAAATTAAATAGAAGGAGATCCCACAAAAAGACTTTTATGCCTCTCACACCATTCCTATATACACTATTGCATCAATGAGTACTATTGAGCATATGAGGTGGCATCATAATAGAGTAATAGAGCCATAAATTTTGAGTCATCCATTAGATGTTGAGGTATGGAAGTATTTTGATCATATGTATCCAGATTTTATTGTTGAACCAAGGAATGTATGTTTAGGCTTATGTGCTGATGGATTTACTATTTATAGTCAAGCTGTCGCACTATACTCATGTTGGCCAATTATTATAACTCCATACAAATAGAGATGTGCATAACAAGTCCATGCCTATTTCTCTCACTTATCATTCTTAGGTCACATAATCTTAAGGCTAAGACAGATGTGCACCTACAATCGCTAATAAATGGTTTGAAAGTTTTATGACAAGATGATGTGTTGATATATGATGTCTCGAAAAAGTAAAATTTTTAAATAAGGATAGTTTGATGTGGACAATTGGAGATTTGTCAGTGTATGACATGTTATCAGAGTGGAGCACACTAGAGATGTTGAATTTCCCATATTATATGAAGTTGTCAAAAGCTTTTACACTATGCCACAGTAAAAAAATTCTTAGTTTCACTATTCTAAAATTTTATTTTCAACAAATTATAATAAGAAATAAAAATGCCTAACGAATTATCATATAAGTTGTTTGAGGAAAAATGTATTATTAAGATGATATGATCTTCAAATATTTTATAAGAAAAGATGAGAGAAAGGCCATTCTAAAGCTTCCATTATTCATATAAACATAAGATAAATATTTATTTATAGTCATGTTATCAAGTTAATAAAGGAAATCAAGAGAATATGTTAGTCCCTAAGCCCCTTTAGTTAATTATACTTGAGGACACTTCCATGAAAAAATTCTCGATGAATGATAACACATTTTTTTTATTTTGATTTTATGAGATTTTTAAGGAATACTTACAATTCAATAGTTATTATCTTAGTAGGAAGATTCATTTAATATGTATTGATTCAAATGGTAGGGGGTGAATCACTATAACTAAGCGAGATGATAGCCTAATATATACAAATCTTATGCAAAATTAAGTACTAAACCATCAAAGACTCAATAAGAAGTATGATGGGTTTAATAGGGTAAATAAATAAGATAAAAAGATCAAAGAAAATGTATAAAGCAACCTTAGTCTAGATTTTATAGATCCATCATCGCTAGCTGTTAAGCCCAAGGTCTCTTAGCTTAGGAAGGTAATCGATCTAACCCAACTATAAGATTCTCTGTCAGTAACTATAAGTTGCATCTTTCAAAGTTTGGTTCATGACCTTGAACAAACAAAAAAAACTAAAGATTTTCAAGATAGACGATTTCTAAAAAAAAGATGAAAAAGATGCAAGACTTGCAATCTCTACATAAGTAGAGAAATATCTATAGAAAGAAAGAAAATGAGATATCTCAATTATACGCAACTAAAGATACTCAACTTTGGACTTACAATCTTATTTGGACCAGGCTATGATCACCAAACATACTAAGGCTCCTTACGCATAATTAAAATCATCTCCACCAAAGGCTCTATCTTAAGGAATATGACATGCAATGCAAGTTGTATACCCTTAACTTAAGACGTATAATGCATGTTTGACTTAGCTTGCACTAGTACTTGGGGATTTAGAATGTTTGCTAGCAATATTTTATACGTCCTCCATAAGATATAAAAGAGCAAAAGTAATTTAAGAATATTTATAATTTATTAAAACTAATTAAAAGCATTTTATCTAATAAGCTTAGTGTAAAATATAGTCCAAATAATTATAGTACAATAATAAAACAAAAAGAACTATCATGTGCAATAATGCAAAAATAAATAATCACTATACTGTGATGGTTGTAAAAAATATATAATGGGTTGGTGTAGTTGGACAATCTACTTATATATACTTAAAATAAAAATAAAAGGTGATAGCTGAGTTCTACCCGATAAGCTTAGATACTTAAGTAATAAAGTATAAGTTTAGTTCAACCATGGTTCTAGTTTGATTTAGATTGTATGTTTGCTCGTTAAGAATTGTTATGGATAAATAACTTAGCTTATACTTTATTTACATTTAAAATTCTAAAAAACTAATGGCGTAAGAGAAAAACCTAAACTAAATGGAGCCCCATCATAGCATAACAAAAGTATGAAAATGTAGAAATATCATATTATAGATTAATGACATTGTTGACCTCACTTTTGGTGAGGTTCACAATCACTCCTCTAGATTTAGGATCCAATCTAAGTACTAAAGTTCTCTTAAAACTATGACACTTCTAGTGACTAGGTGAACACCAATCCTAAGCTTAAAAGACTCATAGGGATCAACCCTTGGGTTAGACCTCGACTTAGGTAAAGTGAGACCAACATACAAACCCTTACATTATAACCAAATTGAAACCAAGTCAACCCTAACATTAAATATAACCAAATTAAGTTACTAAGAACCAAATGCTTTAGCCTGGTAAGCTAGTGGACCCTACTAAACATAATTAGCCTACTTGACTTATATGGGTCACTATGACTTAGACCAAACCAAAACCAAATCAACTAAACAACCATTCAAAACTTAAAGATTCTAATTCAAACCGCATTCAACCTAACCAAGCTCAATTTGGTCAATTAGTTTAGTTGACCTAGTATGAGTCATTTGAGCTTAAAGGGGCCAAATACAATATTAATCAAATCCATTTGAAATTGAGCTTACCCAAACCATCCTAAACCTTAATTTAACTTGATAGAAGCCTAATTACAACCTAATTGACTCACTTAGCCCAATTTGACCCAAGTTGACCTAAAGCCTAATTTGAGTCAAAAATCAATTCAATCCAAATTAGATCTAATCAAGCTATAAAACACTTCTAAACTAATGATTGAACATATCCCAACCCTCAATTAACTCTAATTTATCCAATTAACTCAATTACCTCACTTGACCTAATTTAACCTAAAAGCCCAAATTGAATCAAATCTTGATTTAGCCTAAATTGGACCTGATCAATCATTCAAATCATATCTAAAATGATTGTTTTTCATGGCCAATCATTCAATCATAAACAAGTGAACCCAATTGAGGTAATTTGGCCCATTGACCCAAGTTGACCTAAATTGGCCTAAAGGGCCAAATTGAGGCAAAACTTGATATAAGTCAAATTGGGTTGAACTAATGGTTACAATCATCCTCAAATTAATGATTGAACATTCTCCAATCATCAATTAAATCCAACTTGATCAAACCAACCTAATTGACCTATTTAGCCCAATTTGACCGAAAGGGTAAATTGAACTAAAACTCAATTAAATCAAATTAATTCAAATCAAAGCCTTCAATCATCTTCAAATGATAAATTAAATTTAAACTAACCTATCATTCAACCTAATTTGGCCAATTTGACAAAATTAATCAACTTAATCAAATCTAAATCTAATACATCCTAAATCATCATTTGAAACTAACCAATAGCCCCTTTGCCACCCAATTTGGTCAATTAGCCAACCTAGTCAAATTAGACCAAATTGACTTATATAGATCTAATTAAGCTAAACCCAAGTAAACTTCCCGCAAGGTTAGCCCAAGTGAACCCAACCCAAGGTAAACTTAATTTAGCATAATCCAACTGAACCAAGGGTTCCAAATATAACAAAATCCCATTTGGAAGGTCCGCCAACCTCCTTTAGCCATGCTAGTCTCCCTGAAGACTCCTTGAACATAGATCTGCTAACCCAAGCTGACCCGAAGCTACCTTGCCTAGCCATTGACAGAGGAGAGGTCACCCTCACCTTAGCCGAAACTAGTTCAACCGCAAGGCCAAGTTCTTCTCACCACTGGCCACCAACTCCTCCCAACCACTTGGGAATGTCTACTTAAGCATTCCCATGCTATTTTTAGCCACCCCCACTGTGTGGCAAGATGCCTTAGTCCAAACCAACCTCTTTTTTTGGTTTACTTGGAGTGAAGGGTATACACCTTCTCCTCTATCCAAACCCAATACACAAGATCCTCACAACCCTAGAGCCAGTCTCCCAAGTTGTTAGAGCACCTCAAACACCCTATCACCAGTGAGACCAAGCTATCCTTTAGCTTAAATGCCTTTCACATCCACCTCCACCAAACCCAAATTAAGTCTTAGCACACATTCCCCTAGCTCAAACAAGTCGAAGCTAAACAAGAAGCACTCAATTCGAGCATGAGAAGGTGATCTTAGACTAACTCCAACAAAGTTCATGGTAACATTTGATCTAGAAACCAATCAATGTGGAAGCAACACACTACTTCTTCAAGAGGGCTTTATCTCTACTAGATTAAACTACCTCAATCATTGGGCAACCGATCTTTGCCTCTAGCAAGGTAATTTTTTCAAAATCATATACATGTCTATATGATTCTCTAAGAATCACCCCTTGATCATTTTGAAATCAAATTCATCGTGAAATGAGCTCCATTAACCTCAGATCAAGTAGCAAAAGACTAATGGTGTTCATCTTTCTCTAGAGATTGATGATAGATCATCAGTCATCTATTTTGTGTGATTAGAATGGATGATGGTGATTAATCATGTTAGAATTTTTTATTTTATCTCATTTAAACTACGAATTAACCATGACTGTTCCATCTGTGATCGAATGTCTGAGATGAAATCACGTCTGTGATTGTTGAGTCAGTATGCCATGTGGGACATTTTAAGTAATGAATCGCTCAGCATCACATGTAAAGAACTATCACATTAGCACTAACATGGAGCTGATTGTGTAAATGGGTTAACTAAGTTTAAAAATCTAATTAAATAGATATAACTTTAAAAAAATCAAAACTAATTGTAAAAAAATTTTAAAATATAAATAAACCCTCTATAAAAAGCTTAGATATAGGATAATATAGGAAAAATAAAAGCCCTAAATTTTATTAAGTGTATATTGACTAATTAGGGTTTCAATTTTTTATATTTAGTGAAATTAAGTTTGTTAATACCACTTTTAGTGAGGTTGACAATCCTTTCCTTAAACCTAGGAATCATCTAGACATCAAGGTATTCTTAGGGCTATGATACTTCTAATAGTTAAGTGAACACTAATCTAAAGCCTAGAAGACCTGTAGGATCTATCCATAGGATTAGACCTTAACCTAAGATAAACAGGACCCACCAACATTAAACCCAATCAAACCTTCATACCAAACCAACTCATTAAACCCAAACTAATTGACTATAAAGCTAAAATTTTGGTGCCCTTAAACCAATTGGCCCTTAACCCAAGTCAGCCCATTTGAACACTATAAAGCTAAAATTTAATTCAATTTGATTTAAACCAAATTGACTTAATCCAAGCCTCATGATCACCCCCAAACACCTAAATAAATCCTCTAATTTATTCCAACCCATTCAATTTCATCAATTAGTTCAACCAACCCAATTTTACCCATTTGGCCTAAACGGCTCAAATGAGTCAAAACTCAATCTAATCCAAATTGATTGCAACTAAGGCCATCAATCAACTCTAAATTCATCATTGAGTGTCTCTTAACATCGAATTGATATCAATTGAACCTCATCAAGCCAATTGGTCCACTTGACCCAATTTGGCATAAAAGACCAAATTAGATCAAAACCTAATTCAACATTAATTTGACTAAATCTGTCAATCCAACCTCTTCTAAAATGATTTTTGATCATCATTAATCATCCAATTACAACCAATTGAGCCTAACTAAGCCAATTGACTCAAGTTGACCCAATTTGACATAAATGACAAAATAGGGTCAAAACACATTTCAATCCAAATTGATGGCAACTAATGCCTCTAATCAATCATGAATTGATTATTAAACACTTTCTAAACATCAATTCAAGCCAATTTGGTTCCAATTTGACCTAAATGGTCAAATTGAACCAAAATTCATTCTATTACAAATCCAAATAAAATCAAAGCCACCAATCACTTTTAAATGATCCATCAAACGTAACTCAAACCCTCATCCAACCTAATTTGTCCAATTTGATCAAATTAGTCAACTTAGTCCATTTAGCCCAAATGAACCCATATGAGTCAAATCTTAATCCACTTCAAAGTGATCAAACCAATTACACCAATACATTCCAAATGATCATTTGAACTTAACTCAATAACCATCTTGGCCTAATTTTGTCAATTGATCAACCTAACTCATTTGAACCCCAATTGACTCATAAGTCAAATTGAGCCAAACCTAACCAAACATAGCATGACTCATTTTTAGGTCTCCATTGACCTATCCTAATAAACCCAATCCATGGCAAATCTAATTTGGTTTAAACCAAGTGAATCAAGAGTTCCAAATAGGATAAAAATTCTCATTTGGAATGCCTACCCACCACCCTATCCCTTAGCAATCACCTTTGGCTCTCTTTGGACATAGGCCCATTGACCCAACCTAGCCCAAGGCTACTGGGTTCAATCTTTGACCAAGAGGAGGACCTCCTCCCCTTGGTCAACCATTAGTCTACCGTACTCCACATGGAATGCCACCAAGCTCCTCAAGCCACTTAAGACCATCCACCTCAGCAAACCTCCACCATCTCTGACCACTTACGTTAACCAGACAACTGCCAAAGACTAAACCAATTCAATGGCTTGGTTTACTTAGGGAGGGAAGTATACCACTCCTCTCCCATTCAAACTCACAACACACACTCACCGAGCTTAACCATCAGTACCCTAGCTTCCCTCGAGCGATTCAAGCACCCCATCGCTGGTGAGACCAAGCTCCACCTCTGCCCGAGTACCCTCACCATCCAACTTCACCAGAACTTTACCAAACCTAAATTAACTCTTCTCACACCTTTCCCTCACTCCGATGAGTCAAAATGAATCAAGAAACGCTCGATTCGAGCACCGAAAGTTACTCTAAGACCAATTACGATGAGCTTTGCAATGACATTTGGTCAAGAGGACAACTGATGGGGAGGCAGCTCATGATCTTCTCAGTAAGGCTTCAGCTCTTCACGGTGAAGCTATCTTAGTTAGTAGACCACCAATCTTTAGCTCTGGCAAGTTAACTTCTGGTCAACCATAAAAAATCATAGGATTTTTGGTCTTTTGTGAAATAAATATGTGTTTTACATTGATTGAACCATAAGATCCCCTTTAAAATCTCCACCTAATCATTTTGCATTTGAATATAGTGTCGAATGAGCTCCAATAAACTTGGATCAAGCGGTGAAAGGAGGACGGTGTCAATCTCTCGTTATAAGTACATGATGGATCATCAGCCATCTGTTTCGCATGATTAATCATGTTAGATTTATCTGATTTATTCTCTTAAAATTATTAGATTAATCTCGATCATCCGATTTGTAATCGGATAGTCAAGACAAAAGCACATCCACTACCACTAGGTCAATAACTATGTCAGACTAATTAAATAACCAATCTCGTGGTGCCACATGGAAAATGCTATCGCATCAGCAGCCACATGGCAACGACTGTGTAAATGAGTTAATTAGGGATTAAACTGTATTTTAATTAGCCAAAATTTTAAAAAATTATAACTAATTATAAAAAAATCTAAAAATATATAAATGAACCTATTTTGGAAAGCTAAGATAGAGGAGAATTAGGGAAAAATAAAATCCCTAATTTTTGCCCAATGAATAATAAGTAATTAGAGTTTAAAGTTTTATTTAATTATCATAATTAAGCCCTAATTACTTGACTAATTGGCTTGGGATTTGGTGTGATCAATCCTTGGGATGACCTCTACTTGACATAATTAGAGTTGTCCACATGATGGATGGATATAAATCTATTCGCGTGGCTTACGATTTATAGGGTGTTCCCATGGAAAATGAACAAATATTTACATGGTGAACAAGTAGAAGGCTAGTCTTACATCCCTTTCAAATGCCATAATTATTGTTGTTCACATGTTGAACTAATATAAATTTGTTCGTGTGGTGAACGAATTATAGGGAACTCGCATGACGAATGAACAAATGTTCATATGTTGAAAGAATAGAAGGCTAGGCTTACATCCTTTTGGAATGCGAACTAGTGTTGTTCATATGGTGAATGAATATAAATTTATTCATGTAACGAACAAATTATCATGGTGTTCGCATGGCAAACAGATAGAAGACTAGTTGTAGTCTCTTTTTCTATTGTAATTATTTATATATACTATTTTTATTTAAGGGATGCCAACGCCTCGACGCTAGGACACGGTGCTTAAGCACCACTACTTAGGTGACAGTCTCATATGACAAGTGTACATGTGAACTGTGAGGTCCAATGCAGTGCATTGGCATTATTGGTCCATATGACTATTTGAATAACATTGAAGCTTCACCTTGTAGCATCATGGTGCTGGTCAAGATTCCTCAATAGTCGTGCATCAAATAAAGGAAAAATGACAACCTCATTTTAATGAACGTTGTTGCGCTAGGTCATACTGTTGTGGCATTGCAATGCTTTTCATATGCGTCAGTTATAAAATTTATTATAATTAAATCTATCTTTTTGATCACACAGTCACTGATGGGATAAGCGGACCAGCGCCTCAGCGCTACATGCGTGTCGTGACGTTGATGTCATGTTCTGCAACACAAGAGGCCAGCGCCTCAGCACCATGTTTGGGTGTCGTGGTGTTATGCCTGATTTATAAATAGAACCCAGTGTTGTTAAGGATTTTCATTCAGCGATCTCTCTCCTTATAGATTTTCTCTTTCTCTCTCTCTCTCTCTCTCTCTCTCAACTCTCATTTTTCTGTCTAGATAACATATTCATCATGCCTCTTAGAAGGATGGTGAGCAAAAAGAGGGCATTCAGTGATGACGGAGGATTCATCAACACTGATGTTGAAGAGCAGTATCAACATGCTCTTGTCCACAAACACATGATCTTGGTAAGGAGCTTCTAGGATCCAAATGATAGTGTTGAATGGTTGATCGTGAGACGAGGCTGGGCCAAACTAGCCTACGACAATAGCTCGTGTGTTGTCCCGATGGTGCGTGAGTTCTTCACGAATGCACGAGAGAGCTAGAACAATAAAGTGTATGTACTGGGAAAACTAGAAAGTTTCGATAGTAGTGCTATCAATGCATATTATAATCTTCATGATAATGATTACAATCAATACCTTTGTTATTATAATGATCATCTCGATTTTGACAATATCCTATATTTTCTTTCTAGCAAAAATACAAATGTGCAGTGAAAATGATGGGAGTAAAGAATCAACATTCCTTGTGCTAGTCTCACTATTGAATCTAAGGTTTAGCATTATTTCATTTCTGCCAAGCTTATGTCCACTGGTAACATTAGTGAGGTTACCAAAGACAGGGTTGTTTTGAATTTACTATTCAGAGGGGATTTACGATCGATATCAGAAAAGTTATTTATATTTCTATTTATAATATATTAAAGTGGAGTACTTTCTTTGATTTATGGTTTATGTGTCACGATGGGAGCAGTAGAAGGGCTTGATGAAGAAATACTCATTCATAAAGCTTCTCTAACAAAGAGCGTAATTGAGGGATTTGGGCGAGGTTTAAAGTGGGGGAAGCCTATTGTGCCTCATGACCTCGGCCCCAATCTTCCAAGTCCCTGGTGGAGCAAATCCAAAAAATTGACAGTCGGGTCACATACTTTAAAAAAATGTTGGAAAACAGTAGTTGAAGGCAAGAGGTTCTAGAGCATAAGTTTGAACATCATATGGGTCAACAGTAAATGCAATTCTCTTACATGGCCCAGTTCAACACTACATTGGTCACATGTTGCAGAATTGCATCCTGCAGATCCAAGCCAGGTCTCCTTCCCTACGGTGCCTCAATATCAGCTTTGTGTAATTACCCCATCGATATCAAGCACGGAGGAGGAAGAAGAGAGTGACGAGTATGATTATTAGTTTCTCTCATTTTTATACTTTTCACCTTCCTTTTTTGTAATTTATAATTTTCTTTGAATTTAGAAATAAAATTCTCCTTTTATTATTTTTGAGTTATATGCTTGTATGTGATTAACATTGTTGATTTATCGCTTCAAGATTTAAATTAAAAAAATCAAACATATTTATAAAAATGAAATTTGAGCGACAACACATCGGGGTTGTGAACTAGCGTCTCAGCACTGTGAGAAAAATGAAAAACCTAAGAGTTTGACGTCGTAGCTCTAAGGTGATATTCTTACCCCCTCAGCAGAAAATTTTTCTAAGTCTTTTTTTACTTGTGTTAGGGAGATATAGCGTTGAGGCACCTGTCTTATGGTGTTGGAAATTTTATCAAAAAATATTCTAAGTCATATTTCCTGTGCCAAGTGAGCATGACATCGTTGGCGTTGAGGTAATGGCACAATGGCATTATAATGATTTCGGTACTGCAGCATTGATGTCTAGGCGTCATGGTGCTTCCTGTTATAATAGAAATACCCGAGATCACAGCGTTGTGGTGCTATGAGTTAGAAATTGAGTTTTTTGTGAGATTTTAGAAAAAATTTTAGAAATTTTGAAAGTATTTCACCTTAGCAGTGCTAGGTTCCAAAATCATAGTGTGAATCACTCTTCTCCTTAACTCTAGATCTAAGATCGACGGAGGGGAGGGGTTTTTATCTCACGCTAGGACAAAGGTCAACGGTGGAGGTTTTCAAATCTTTTTTCCTCACGAGATCCAAGATCAACAATGAGATTATGATTTAACATGCTTTTTAAAAGTAAAATGGCAATACATCTTATATCTGAAGCAAACAGAGGGTCTCGGAACAAAACAAGATCATCAGGAGCATGTTGGAATATAGTGAGAGAAAGAGTGTTTAGAGAGAGAAAAAAAGAAGAGAAAATAATGTACTAAATAACAGTGTTTCTGTAACTATTCCCTCTTAATAGCCGGTGCAGCACTGTACCATAATTTTGATAGCTAACTCTGAGCAGTTATCCTTCTAGAAGGCTGGGGCAGCACCTCGGCGCTGTGGCTAGGAGAATAAATATTATTATAAATTTTTTTTATATTTTTAGGTGAACATTAAGTTAGGATGGTGCTTTATTGTAGATTGAAATTTTATTTTGAAATATAAAATTTTAGACTTGATGTTAGGGTGTATGTGTGTAGTCTTAATGTTAGAATGATATTAGGCGAATATTATTTTCTATAGGAGATTGTACTTAAAGGAATGTTATAATAAAATTTATAAATGCATTTACTTGTAAGTGTTGCCTAAATCCGTTAGCATAATCCATTAGGACAACTAGGCTTAGAGACCCAATATAGGGTACTAAGCCCTAATGTATGAAATATAATTGCATGGTGTGTATGTATGTTCATCTAACTTCTATTTTATAGGTGTAGTTAGATTTTAATATTCATAAAAAAATATAATTTTTGTAATAGATTTAAGATTAAAATTTTGGGATTTATGATGAGTAGTGGCTAGAAGGCTTCGATCTATGAGGCTCTATGATGCATGTAATGTGAGATGAAGATAAAGATTGAAGACCTCAATGGTTTTATGTAATTATAATTATAATCTAGGTTGTATTAAGGGTAGAGTTCAGCTACCCACCATATTTTTTTTCAGAGTGTATGGTGATACATGACCGCATCAACAACTTATTCATTTAATCGATGTTGAATGTTTGGTATGTTCACTTTGATTGTAGAAAAAGAAATGACATACTTTTTTTATATTTTTTTTCAAGTTTGAATAGTTGTTTGATTTGAATACAATACGATATCTAAGGACTTAAATTTTCTATCCCATTAATAAACTTTATATTAAAATTTTAATAACTAATAATCTCATTTTAAAGCCTAGACATTTAATCAAGATAAAAGATTTACTAACCCCTTAGTTATTTGTTGTATGCTATAATATCATTCATGCATATTATCTCATTCCTTGTGGATATGGGGTCTCTATTCTTGTACGATAAGAGACAGGGCTTGACCTATAAGAGAAATTTTTTTTTTTGTAATGGAGAAAACCCTTTCTCTTTGATTTAGCTCATAACTTAATTTCATCATGCATGCAGGCATAAATATTTCCAAACTCGAGCCAAAAAAAATGCTGAGTCAAGTTTAAATAAAATTTATAAATTTTATAGCATTATTATAAGGCATGATTTTCATACTAATCAAGATCTAGCCTCTTAGGGATTGAGTTTAGGATTTTAGATTCATTCCTAATCAATAACAGTCTAGCTATTTTTCATTTATATAAGACTGACCCACATGAATTTAAATCATAAGAAGTATTAGGTGGTAGCTACTCTAGATGGTTGTAAGTCCAAAGGAGTCAGAATTGACTCACTCTCTCTGGTGAAAGTGAACTAATACATCCCATTTTTCCTAAGTAGAATTAAATCGAGCTCTTAGCTTGTGCTAGAGCATTCTAGATATAGGTTCAAAGGTTGTTTGTTTCTCATTTGCTATGAGTATAAGTCCTCACCTCATAGGCATTTCTAAAATTTTGTATTGTTGAAATTTAAATTTTAGTTTTCTAATGAAATATCAACTTAAATGATTATAATTCTCTACTTCAAAGATATAAAGCATCATCATAAGACAGATCGAAGTGCTCACTAGGCTTCCTAGTATCATGTGTACTTCATATTTTTCCTCCTTCGGATTCTGTTGAGAACTCTTCTTATTTCACATTTAACTTTCCAATGATCATTAATTCTCTAACATTAAACATTGAAATTTTTTAGAAATGTTAATTAACTACTTTAATCGAGAGTATTCTTAAAAAGTCTTTATTTTCTAAGATGATATTAACTATTGAGGTTTGCCCCTATGGAGAACTTAAGAACCTGGCTCAAAATAAACATTATTTCATTATAATGCACAAACACAGACACACACATATACACATATACATCTATGATGCACGGACACAAACACGACATGACATGAACACAAGACAATTCTATTATTAAAAATATAAGACACAGACACACATTGTATACGACATTATAAATTTTATATTTTAATAATTATAAATAAGGTATCTAATATAATAAAAAGCTAATTATAAAAACTTAAAAGAGGAATTTTGTCATAAGTAAAAGCTAGAAGAATCTAATAGGAGGCATGGGTGAAAGGGAAAGTAGCACCTCAATTATAATGATAAAAGCAGGAGGAAAAAATGACTACAAAAGAATTAAAGATTAATGATGAGGTTTTAACGAAGGCCAAAGGGGAAAAAGCATCGAGAGGGGAGACTATACTAACCTTTGACACTTACGATGAGGACGAAGGCGAAAACGATGGCAGTAATCGATAATGCTCTATGATCACAATTAGAAACCCTAGTCACATCTTACAAAGGAGATGAGTCGAGTAAGAGACTTAAACGAAAGAGGCAATCATGTCCACGGGGCATAGGTATAAGCTAAGAAATAGGTTTCAAGCTAATCACTTAAATTAAAATAATTTTTATTTTTATTTTAATTTGACGACACATGTATTCAACACATATGTCAGCTTTTTTAAAAATTTTATTTTAATTGGGTAAGTTTAGAGGCTTTTCTGACCTATGTCAGAGATGTATCGAGCGTGTATTGGTGTGCAATTGTCTCGGAGATTACATGCCACTATTTTTAAGATTATACATGCATCATATATATAATTTTAGGTTTATTATTTTCTATTATAAGTAATTATATAGTTTTTTTTAAAAATTTAAGGTATATATATATATATATATATATATATATATATATATATATATATATATATATATATATATATATATATATATATATATATATAATTTAAATAAAATTTATAATCCTTGTATCCTATAATTATATTTCAATAATAAATAATAATTTTAAAAACACATTTAAATTTTCAACGCCTACACTATGGCGGAACTTTGTTGTCTCGAGGGTGGGAAAATGCCCACACTCAAATTTGTGTTTTTCCACATGAAGAAACTAATTATTAGAAATGTATTCTCTCAATTTATAATTTTGGCATTTTCATCTAATTATATTTTTTCTTGCAATTTTGATGTTATTATTTTATTACTTATTTGTATTTCTCTAGAAATAATAATTTATGTATTATTTATTTATTTATTTATTTATTATTAATTATTAATTATTATATTATTTAATTAATTAAAAGTTTGCCCACATTTCAAAAAGATAATAGTTCCGTACCAACTCTGCATTTCTACTTTCAGAACAAGTTACAGAATTCGAACTACTTATTTATTTATTAATTTATTTATTTTTAATATTTAAATGAATTTAATCTTAAATATATATATATATAATGATTTGAATCTAAGACTTCTTGATTGAAACTAAAGCTCTCTACTGCTAATCTAAAATGTATCGCATAATTCAAATTATTAGTGTAACAACTAGGCGTCTTTTAGTTTGTTGAGTAAAGATTAATTGCATATATATTGGGGGCTATATGGGATCAATTTTATTTTCTATTTTTTTATATTATTTTTGAAAATATATTTATTTATAATATTTTTTATTTTTAAAAATAAATAATATTATTTTTAAAAATGTTAAAAATATTTAAAAGATATTTTGAATATTTTTAAAAGTAATAAGTATAATCAAATAAGTAATATTTTTAAATAAAATAAAACCACAAAATAAAAAATAAAAAACAAAAATGTTCCCAAACGGACCCTTCATGTATCTATTTATCGATAAATCCTTTTTAAGCTGTATTGAATAAGTTAATTAACATCTTAAATTCTACAAACTTTTGAAATTTCATCATATTCTTCTTCACAATATTCTTAAAAAATCCTTTACATGGTAGTTTTACATTTTTTATTTATTAATATTTAATTTACATTTATGTTTAAATATTTGCCAAATATATTTGAAAAAAATTCAACACAGTAAATAATTTTTAGGAGTTGTAACAAATATGAATAGTAAAATGTAACAAGTTTTAATAAGGATATTTTCTAGTCATTAGAAGCACGTTGTTCTATTAAATGTTTATAATTATTTAAGATTATTTTTAATGTTTAGAAAGTTAATTTGCTTCTTACTTAGATTTTCATATAACCTTAGGTAGCAATAAAATTTTATTTATATATTGTTAAAAATATATAAAAAATCTTAATTAAATATTATATAAATATATAATATATTGATTCTGACTTTTATTTCAAACTGAAATTAAAATAGCCACATGCGAAGATATGTCCGTGGTGAATTTAGTTGGCTTAAGGCTTAAGTTTTTAAATAAATAAATAAAATAGCCACACGCTGGAAACTGTTTGCCAGACCTACATCTCTGCTGTCAGTGCATCACTCGCCATTACGTATTAATGAAAGGATTCTATACTGCATACGAGACAGCGATGGAACTTGGCAGAAGTGTGGAAGGCAGTATTTTTATTTTTTTTTTTTTAATTTAATTTTATTTAAGAATAAATCATATTTTTCATTATATATATATATATACATTAAAACTTATCTAAGTGATATTACTAGGACCAGAGATAGGATATCACTTTAGATAGGTTATAATTTAAATAGGTATAATACAAGATCATATATAGTTAAATCATCTGCGCAGAATATCATTTAGATAAGATCACTTTAGATTATATATATATATATATATATATATGTGTGTGTGTGTGTATAGAGCTCAAAAGTTGTGAACTTTTTTTTAGATTTTTTTTAGAAAGTATAAGATAAATATGATATGAATCAATCAAAATATGTCAAAATTAAATTTGATTTATTTATTTATAAGTTTATGTCAATATTAAATGTTAAGTGAATTATTACACTTAGGTAATGTAAGTAAATCTTCATAATAAGTCTTGATATGACAACTATCGAAGTACTTAGGCACTAATGAATTTCAAGTTGATATTTCATTGAAGAATTTCTTTGATAAATTTTATGATTAATTCTTTTAATAAGTTTATTTTGAGTGGATGATTAATTTGGAGAGACTTAAAGACTAGAAATATCAAGCCCTATGGACAAATATGCCTTTTCTTTTAATAACTTCATGGATTGATTCAAATAACTTGTTGAGAGTACTTATCTTTATAAGACAAAAATTTTGGCTGATGAATTTAATTGCTAATAATTAACTAACTCATTTAGTGATTTGATTCAAATTATGCATAATTTTTAACATTTTTTTAAGTTATCATATTTTTAACAATATATATTATAATATATTATAATAAAAATTAGTTTTATTTGGCAAAAACATAGGAATAATATTGCTTTGAGATTCTAAAAAATATGTAATAACAAACTCCCCCAAAAAACCAATATGAAAACATATCCATAGAACTCTTGCATTACCTAAAGTAGCAAATGATCAATTATCTAAGTAAAGCTTGAAGCTATAAAGTTGTAGTAGTTATTAAAGAAAAACATGGATGTCCAAAGGAGCCCAAAGATAAAGATGCACCATCCCTTTGTGGGACCAAAAGAAGTTAGCAAGTGCTACTTGCCCAAGATCTAAGGCTTACTCAATGCACTCATTAGGAACCATAGTTAGTCCACTAAGGATGCTCCTCCTGATGCAAGGGACCACTTGTCTAGCCTATTGGACACTTGACCAGTCAATAAGAGTCACTTATTAATGACAATATTGCATTCTCTTCAAAAGGTCCTTATCATCATTAACCTAGTTAGAAACTCCTCCTAATCACTGACTTATGGAGTATCTTATGCATCTGCAATAATCTAATCATATTATTTTTTTCTGTCGATTCTTTATGAGGTTAAGGTGTGGTATTTTCTATAATGTTCAAAAGCTTATAATTAAGATAAAGGAACATTTTGGAGAATCTACTTTGGGTGTTATGCGTTAGCAGTAAAATATTCAAATTCATCTTCTCTTTTTTTCTTACTCTTCTTATTCTTCTCTCTTGTCTTTTACTAATATAATCTTCTCTCTATATCCTGCCATATGAGATCTCATAAATATTGTTGGTATTTAACATTATTACAAATAGATATTGATCCAACATCTTCTTAGTGCCATGAAATTTGAATTGGTGATAATAACTCAAAATCAAGCACAACGAAAAGTAGAATAATAAACTAGGGATAAATTGAGAGAATGGGGCATCAGGATTTAATAACAAATTGATGACCCATTGACATGAAAGAAAATGATCGTGAAGATGATTTAAAGTCTTGATAATCCAATGACAACCATTAATGTCATGTCGCTAACCAATAGATTAATTATAGATAAGACCTATTATTCTCGTAATAAATCCACCATTGGTCATATCAAAAGATTAAGGGAGTAGTTAAAAAAATGCATTTTATAGGGAGATCATTGAAACAAAAAAAAAACATAAAATAGCTCTTATAAAATTATACATGGGTAAGATGGGCCCCGTCAACTATGTAGTTTAGTTTGAGTCATCTACCACAATACTCGACTTTAATGGTTCTCTTAAGTGCAATAGGTTCTTGACATTATGTCACTTTGTTCAATTTAAGAGAACACTTATCTCTCAATTTGCTAGCAAGTAGAAGCCATGAGAACTCACATGGTCTTTTGATGATGAGGGAAGAGTCTGATAAGTCAATTAGGAGTTTCATTATAAGGTTTTAAAAGGAAAATATTGAAAGTCATATGGCTTAAGCAAATAATCACCCTAGCTACTCTTGCCCAAGGTCTGTAAGAAGAATCGTTTAGGAACACCCTTGATCTATAATACACTAAATTATTAATAAAGCTACTATAGCTCCTTAGTAGTCATGTAAACATGAAAGAATATTATAACATGCTCAAACCATCTTCTTATAATTTTATGTAAATATCTTAGCTAAGTGTGACTCCCATGGGTCATTGGTCATGATAGGAGTCATTGAAGGACACAAAGAATAGAGAAAAAAAGATCACCTTCAATTGAATCACTCCTAGTACCATTTAGGGTATAGTGACCCTAAAGGCCACTAATATTCATTGATCCATTACCCCCCACCAGAAAGAAAAGAAAAAGGAAACATTGACCCCTATTCACTGACGCCAAGAAGAAAGAACCATCTTAACCATCTTTATATAATAATTACTTCAATACAGGTCCTATACTCATAAAGGTAGGACCTCACACATTGGATACCTCTAAGTACTATGCTTCTATAAGAATCATCAACATGGCAAAAGATTAAAATCATTTGAGAAATTTGATAGAAGAGATGACATAAGTAGAAAAATTAAGTGAATTTATTATATTTAACCTGGAAAGGATATAGGGAATAGAGCTCATAAAGGGCCTAAAAAAGAATTCAATTTTAGCTTAAGAAATCTATATTTTATGTGGAAAAAAATTATGACACCACTAGGATTTAGAAATTTCTTATTTAGATGATCAAATGTGTAATTAAGAAATAAATATATTATCTCGGAAGATAAACATGTTATATTATAATAGATTAGATTATTTAGAGAGTTTCCCCCTGAACTAATGGGAAGTAAAGCAGGGTTTATTTTAAACTGAGTTCATGGTTACTTATAAGGGCAAGTCCTTATAGTTAATTACATCTTAAGAATAGAGGACCTCTTCCTAAGAATACTCTCGATTAAAGAAATAAGTTATTATTTTTATAGATTTCTAAGTTGGTTTTCAAAGAAATTATATTTGAAATTTCAATTGGGAATGATCCAAAATGGAAAGACTTATTTTGGAAGCCAATCGGGATTAAGTAGAAAATTCCTATTGATATTAAGATGCCTAGTAGGTATTTCAACTATCCTATCATGGAGCGTTAAATTTTAGAATTTAATTTAGATTTTGAGTTGACATTTTCTTAGAAATCTAGGGCTTAGATTCTAGTAATACAAAACTATAGAAATGCCTATGGTTGAAGACTTACTCCAATAAGGATGCTTTAGAACTTAAGTCTATATGTGCTTCTAACACAAGTCAAATGTTCGACCTAATTTTACTTTTGAGAATTATCGATCATTCCTCTCATTTGAGAAAGGAAGCCTATCCATCACTTTTCTACACTTATAACCTACCTATAAGGGCTGCCAGCTAACACCACCTAAGCACATTTTAAATCCATGATGCCAGGTCTCATACATGTAAGATGGCTAGGTTGTTGTATTTTAGGAAATAACCTAAGAACTTAGACTCACTCCATAATCTCTAAAATCATATAGGATATGAAATGCACTTAACTAATGCACATTTTTTAGGTTTTAAATATTTTGACTCATGATTCATTTAAGATCTTGGATATGCATTTCTATGCCTAAATGTTATATAATTAAAAGTGATTATGAGCCAAATCAATAAGATAAGATAGACTTCCCAAAGAAGATGGCCATCCTCAAAGGTTAGATGTCCTTTATGTGCAATGGGTGAAGTGCCCAATTCAAGAGTTAGAATTATTATTTAGTATAATTTGCAAGAGCTAATTATTTCTAGTTGAATTTCATTTATTCTTAAGGCTTTAATTTATATGAATTTTAAAGTTTCTTTATTTTTGAGTTTGAGTTTATTAGATTTAGGTTTGGTAGAAAATTTAATTTTCCTTAAGAGTCTAATCATCTAGGCATTCATTACAGAAAATATAGCATAGAAAAAATCTAAAAAAGCAGATCGATTCTATTATACGCCCAAAATAAATTAAGCCAATTTTAAATTAATGAATAGGCCAATGCAGCCTGGTCCCACTATACACCCCAAAAGAAAGAGAAAATGGCCAACCGAGCACTGCACTTCTACAACCCAGTCTAGAACTACAGTTTAGATTTATGGGTCTTCTTCCTAGGATCATCTCCTTCTCTAGGGACCTCTATTGGGCTTCATAGGGGACATCTGCACCAATTTGCGGGTATGGCTAGCTCCTCCTAATCATAAACCCCATAGATCCTAACATAATTCTAAGCTCAAATTTACATTTCAAATTCAAAAATAAATCCTAGGCCTTGCAAAACATATGTTAGGAAAAATACAAACACCACACAACAGTTATATTTTACAAACATATGAGCTTAGCATTAACTACTTACCAGGCCCACCTATCCTATTGGGCTATGCTTAAGGACATAAGCATACCTATAAGAAAATAGCATTTATAATTTTTTATGACCTAATCTAGTGAGTGACAAAAATAGGCTTGTATGACATAACTTAGCTAGGCTTTTTAAGATTCAAGTTTCAATTTGACTTTTAAAGTTTATTTATTTTCACCTTTGGATAGTTTCAATTTCAAATGATTTAATAATTTGTGATTTTGTTTTCATTTCCATTTTTTTAATGTTAAATTGAAGTTTAAATTTTCAAGAATGAAGAATAAAATAGATTCCACTTTTGGGTGAAACCTATTCTATTTAACATCCTAAATCTTAATAGGATCAAATTTTCATCCTAAAATGAAGATTCATCCTAAAGACTTAACTAAGATCCTAAGTATCTTAATTAGCTCTTTTTAGATTCATTTAGATGATTTGATTTAAATTAAGTTTGGAATTTTAATTCTTTTAAATTTTTATTCTTCTTTTAATTTATTTTGTTTTGATTATGTGTTTCTTCTTGGTTTAATTTATTTTCAATTTGATTTGACTTATTTAATTTGAATTGGATTAATTATTTATTTCATGTTTATGTTCATTGAATTCATTTGGTTGAATTATGTTAACCTAACACATTTAGGTTAGGGTCTTAATCCAATCTCAATTAATATTGATTATGGATTAAGATTTCCTTAATGGATTGATTATGAATTTAATGAATTGTTCGTTTGAAGATTTAATTAGGTTTCGCATTTTTAATGATTTTCATTAAACCTTAAGTTTGTAAATAATCAAATTCTTTTATTTAGAATGTTAGAAAATTATCCTCAGATGTTCTGGTGTTGATGAAGGTGTTTAAAACCAATTTTATTAATTTTATGATTTTTTTAATTTATTATTCAATTTATATTGACCTAGAGACTTGAAAATTCAATAATTCTCAATCTAGAGGCTAATTGGGTTTGAAATTTTTATGGCAAGTGTCCTTGCTAATTTGATTTTCTAAGGTTTCATTTCAATCAGATGCATGATTAGGGTATAATTAAGATTTTAATTATTTTATTAAAATCTAAATAAGTTTAATATAGAATTAATTACATTGGGATTTATTTTTCCTAGATTCTTCTCTGTAAAATGCATCCATAGAGGGTTCAATTGAAATTTTTGTAATTTCGGTTGATTTATTTATGGCAAGTGTCCTTGCTCTAAGCAATTTTTTTAATTTATGATGGGGCGAAGCTATGGACGCAATTTGGTGGCTTGCCTCCCCACCAAATGCCTTGGAGATCAACTTGTGGCCATTTTCCATCTATTTTGGCTATTCTCCAGCTCGCTGATAGTGAAAGCCTAGGGAGAAGATTCATATAAGGTCTTCTTGACCCATAGAATGTGTAAAGAGAGTCAATTTGGCATGAAATACTCTCCTTTAGCCATTGGAGGCCGAGAGGTTGGCTGTCAGCTTTGTCCGAATTTTAGCTTGCCGGAGACTAAAGACTCGAGGGAGGCTTCAAATTGCCTTCTCTTTATCTTGTATACGTTTTGGAATAAAAATATGAAGAGGAGAGGGGGCCTCTCTCCTCTCTTTCCAAACATGGCCGAGAGCTATGTATGTGGAGCTTTAAGTGGCCGAAATCTGGCCACCGACTATGAGGGGCATGGCTAATGGGTTGGTTTGATCCCTCTTGACCTTATGAATATGTTTAGATGAAGGGTATGAGGGGAGGAAGTCTTTTCCTCCCCTTTTCCTCCTTGGTCGAGAGATTTCTCATGGGAGTCTCTCTTGCTCCCTCTTTGCTACCCCCTATGGAGGAAGCTAAGTCTTCCTTTGGTAATGGGCTAGCCATTTGATTCCAACCCTTGGAATCATCTTCCAAGAGATGGTCAAAAAATTGGATAAAATCCAAATCCATTAGGATGATGAGGGGAGGAAGAATCACAAAAGCATCTTGGCTTTTGAAGAAATTTTTTTTGCATACCTCCTCTCCCTTTGAATTTTCATTAATGGCTTTTAGTATCACCACCATAGCCCTTAGGCTAGTGTTTGGCTGTCCAAATCAAACTCAATATGAGTTTGAGGTTAATTCCAAATCTAATTGAGTTGGATTGGAGGTTTGAACCCAATTCATGCCATTTGGATTCAAAGTATTTTAACTTTGTTTATTTTGATTAAATTCATTTAATTTTGAGTTTATATATCTTTAATTGATGATTTATCAAGTTAAATTTGATTAATTACTCTATATTTTGAGTTGATTTTAAATTTCATTTCACTTTAACCAATTTAGGCTTAAATGGGTTAAGCTTGCTTTCAATTGGGTTCAAATGACCCATTTGGCTTAATTAAATTTTTTTTGGACTACAATCATGCTTGGTTACATATATGGAGTGATTTAGAATGATCAATTTCAATTGGTTTAAGGTTAATTTCAATTTTGACCCATTTGACCCAAATTAGGCTTAATGGGTTAAGCTTGGGTTCATTTAGGCCAAATGATCAAAGTGGTCAAATTAGACCAAATGATGGGTTAGATTATGTTTCATAATCATTTCCAAATGATTTTGAACAATCAAATTAAGTTGATTTTAATTTTATTTTGGTTTGAACCTAATGGGAGCCTCCTAATTAAGTGAAAGCATTAGTATAATAGTTTAAGCCAAAAGCATTTTGGGCTCCTAATCCAAAACTGATGTCAACATTTCACATTATGCTAGCCAATCATAGGAGAGTAAGAGTGAAAGTATTTTGATAGACTGCCCTCAAAGAAATAAAATTAAATAAAGTAAACTTGACCACCACATTTAAACGCCCTTACACCAAAGTAGTACCATTCACTTTCACTACAAAAGACAACTCAATAAAAAATGCATTCAATAATGCCATAGTTATTATGATTCTAATTACTACAAAATAAAGAGTATGTTGATTAATAGAGAGATCTTCATTAAAAGCATCTCCAAATATGTCACTAAAAAGATGAATTTAGATCATTCTCTTATTTAACCTTAATTTCCAACCAGTTCTAAGATTTTTGGGAGAATAAAGAAACATATGACAAGTGTATTTTTGCAAAAACAAATTGTACATTTTATGCTTGGTTTTTTATCTAAACACATTATCTACAGTTTAGTTTAGTATCATTTTAGAAAATTTCTAAAAATAAAGAAAAAGGAAAAAAAATATTGTTAACACTTAGGCACTACACATGACTTATTTTGGAGCAAAGAACAAGAAGGCCAGAGCCTAAGGGCAATATCAGAGTATGATCAATTTTTGGACCAAAAGACAAAAAGCTTGGCATCTCAGTGTTGGTGAGCTATTCTTATTTGATGCTTGGAGAAGAATATCCAAACCAAAGATTTATCATGGGCTTGTTGTGAATTTCCATGAGGAAGCATTAGGAAGGCATAAGGAGTAGACTTAGAAGAATTGACTCGATTTACTCTTTCATTTTTCCTCTAATTATCTTAACATCTTACTTTATGATTTTAAATATTTCTACTTTTCCTCTAATATGAAGCACTAAATTCATAAAAGTGCTTTGAATTTTTGTAATTCTGCATTGATGTTCTTATATCAAGTTTGACATTTGGAGTTCTTATAAAAGAATTATTTGTTCTTTTCAAGAAATATTATTTTCGTTTTTACCTACACTTAATTTACCTACAATTTGATCAATTGTGATGTTAAAATGGATTGTGGTCTATAGATATTGAAAGAGTCCTTGAAGAATGATAGAAATAATAAATAAATTTACTAAATAGGTATAGGAATATACTATTTTGGATATGCGGTCATTAAAAGAAATTTTGGATAATGCAATCACATAAAATTTAATTAAATTATAGCGATTAGTTAGTTTAAAAAAAGTGGGTTGTTTATATAGATCTAATCATAAACGACATAACATTTATGCTCTGATTAACACTACAAAGTTTTAAATAAATTTCAATGTTAATTTTGAAAAACAATATATCAATCAAAATTATATAAATTCAGAAGAAAAAAAATTAAAGAGCAACACCGGTATAATCTACAAAAAGGTCTTAAAATTTCAATTTTTATTTGTACAAATTAAGTCTAAGTTAATTTTAGCATTGTTTAAAATAGATTGGATAAATTAAACCTAGGAAGATTAGTAATTAGCTCAATTTTAATTTGCACACTTTCCTCAATCCTCTTAGGAATGACACTCTACTTAATATTATATTACTTGTATCAGCATATGTACTTATGTGCATCATTATATCCCAATCACATAAAAGGCTTGATTGACTTATTGATCACTTAGGAGAAATGAATGAGACAATACAATAACATAGTTGGCTTCATCATAGTTGACTCTCTAATAACTTATAATGCAATTTTTGGTTGGCCAGCACTAAATCCATTTAGAGTGGTGGTCTCTACACATTATGCTATAGTCAAGTTCCTAGAAGGATGATAAGAGATTACAGTGATGGAAGATTTGACGTATTTAAGGCCTTATTATTTGAAGGCTATAGGGAATATGTAAAAGCATGTGTGGTAGTTTGAGGAGAAAAGAGAACCTAGCTTGGAAACCTTAGTAGTAGAGAAAGTTTGGGAGTCTTGTGAGGAACTCTAAAAATCACTACATCCTTTAGTTTCAAGCATAAAGGACAACTGATTCAAGCTCTCTAAGGACATTGAAATATTTGTTTGGACAGCACATAGATGCCCTGGGTGCATATCAATGTCATTTGCCATATATGTTGAATGTAAAAAAAAGGATGCCATGCTTGTCAAATAAAAGATTAAAATGATGATTTCCATTTTTATTGGACCCATAGGATAGAAAGTCCTAAACTTTCTAAATGCCAAATTTATAAAAGAAGTATAATACCTTAATTGGATTTCAAAAATAATCATAGTATAGAAGTCGAATAGAAAGTGGAGGATGTACTTAAACTATAAGCATTTAAAACTAGCATGCTTAAAAGATGGCTACTTACTCTTGAGGTTAAATACATTGATTGACTCAATAGATGATTTTCTTATAATAAGCTTCTTTGATGCTTTTTTAGGCTACCGTCAAATTAAGTTGAACCCAATATATTATGAGGAAATATTCTTAATTAGTGAAGAAAGCCTATTTTTTACATGGTGATACTATTCAACTTAAAAGAGTTTTGAAGCTAGTTATCAACAAACGATGCAGTAAATGTTGAAATGCTAGAAAAAAAAGAATATAAAAGTGTATATCTTTGACCTTCTCGTATATATAAAGTAAAACATTTGATCAATAAATTATTAACTTGAAACAAATCTTTGTCACATTAAAGAGAAAATATATGCCTTAACCCCTTAAAGTATACCTTTAAGGTAGGATCAAGAAAGTCTTAGGTTATTTTCTCTCCTCTAAGAGAATCAAATTAAACTCTGATAAATTGGAACTAATCACTATGAAAAGGTCTATAGCTTAGAGAGATTCTATTTTTATACCTTAGAGTAGGAGAAATTTTGTATTGGTCCATTAAGAAAAAAGAAAACAATGACCAATTTATTATGTAAATAAAACTTTATGAGGAGTTAAATTGAGTTACTTAATCATAAAAATTTTGGTATGAGCACTAGTAATCATATTTTGAAGGCCCCAACTCTACTTCCAAGAACATCTCATCCAAGACATCATGGATCACCAACTAAAGATAGAATCTCCAAGATAAACCACTTTAAGATATTATTAAAGTAAATAGTAATACTAAGATAGTTTCATGTCACCTATACATTGAGAATAGCCATTAAGGTATATGTACTCATTAACTATATAGTTGACTTTACTCTACGTAAGGTTGGGTATGAGGCTCCAAGTAAGGACTTATTGTAGACTCTACATGTTGATAAGGTGTTAGGAAAGTAAGAAGTCGGACTTGGCATGATTCAAGAAATCCATGCTAAGATTGTACTATTATATGCAAGAAGAATCATATTTATGTTTGAGGCCAGGCACTTGACCATAATTTTTAACTCATAACTCAATGTGAACCAAGTCATCTAGTAATTTATAACTAACAAAGAAGTTCTACAAAAATATACTCTTTTAAAAACAAATATAAAGACAAGCCAATTTAAGTATTTAAAGATTGAATAAAGTCCAAAGAAATAAAATAAACTCTCCAACTTGTTCTCCAATAAAGTGAATTTCATAGCTTCAATGAAATAAAAGTGAGGAAGTTCACAGAGGCAACCTTAGTAAGTTAGGTAGATTCACTTATTAAGTATCTAACTATAAGAAGAATTTCACCCACTATCTTAGACCAACAAAGATTTAAAATTTAATTAGCTAAATACCCACTCATGGGCAAAGTGCTATTCAAGGGATCAATCACCTAACAGAAATTGCGATGTGTGTAATGGGATGAGGTGAAGAGGACTCTAAGGGAAGTTCATTAGGATAGAATGTGGTGGCCATTCATGTGAAATAACATTGGTATATAAAATCATTAGAGGGGGTACTTATATCCAACCGTTAAGAATGATGCAAAATTTTTCCTAGAAATACTTATGCTACAAAAAAATTGCCACAAAATCTCTCACAAATTTGGGGAATAGATTTTATTAAACTGCTCCCATGATCGGAGGAAGTTTTTCTTACTAATGATTGATTATTTCACAAAGTGGATCAAGGTGAAGTCTTTGGCAAAGACCATATGGAGGTTATTTGTAACTTCATATGATCAAATGTTATTTACAAATATGAGCTTCCTATGGCAAAAACTTATAGATAATGGGTTGTAGTTCTAGGATAAAAGTATCAAAGAATTTTGCAAAGTCTAAGAAATTTGCATCAAGTTTTTCTCACTTTATCATTCATAGACCAATAGGCAAGTACATAAAAGTGGTTGACAAACTAATATTCAATATATATTTTTTTAAAGGTGGAAGGTGATAAAGGCAAGTGGAGTAAACTATTTTCATCCAATTTATGAGCTTTAAAGATCGTGCCCTACATTGCATTCAACCAAACCCCCTTTACATTATCCCATAGCCTTATTACTAGTTGAATATGACTGCATACCTAGAGAGTAATAACCACTTCAAACTTTGAAGAAGAGAAAAAATGGATTAATAAGAACTAAAAAGGCATAAAAAATGGTTATATATTTACTAGAATAGCTTAAAGCCCATTAATGTGGATAGAAGAGACCAAGAAGAATATGGTAAAATACTAAAACTCAAATGTCAAGTAAAAGATGTTTTATGTTGGGGATTTGATCTTAAAAAATAAATAAATTCTACAACATAGAAATCATTACTTTGTAAACTTAATTCAACTTTGGATGGCCCCAATATCATCAAAAATAAGTCTTCTCTCTTATTAGATAGGCACGTTATAAATGGCACAATAATGACATGGAGTTCATAAAGAAGGGAGATAGTCTCATTTCACACTATTTTGCTTTATTATTTAATATTTATCTTACTTATAATACTATATGTACCTGATACTAAGTTTAAAAAAAAGAAAGAAAGTTTTTCATAAAACTTGAACAAGTAAAAATTTCCTCGTTTAAAATCATGAATGTAGTAAATACTTGACAAAAAAAGGGGGTGAGTTAGGCTCCATATCTCAAACCTAACTTAATCATCGATCCAAGGAACTCATTTTGCCGAATAATATCCATGGAACTTACCTCTCTTTGAATAAAATATGGGGACTCCTTATTCATAAATTCAATGTAATGAAAATTTCCTATGTATGATTCTAACTTAGACACCATAACCAAGATTTGAGGCCAAGTAACATGAAGCCTAGGTTAGTGTCACAACTAGCATTGAAAAAACATTAATTTAAAGGTGGAGGACTCAATTATTAAAAATGAGAAGAAGACTAACTTCGATTTGGGGATCTGAATGATCTCAACATAAGGCCAAGTCTAGAAGTCATAAAGCTACTCCTTATAAGAGAGCCAATGCCCCAAAGAAGATGGACAATCTACACAAACAAAATCAAATATCTTTTTCCAAAGTCTCCACTCAAAGGGAAGATATATGTAATGTCTCAAAAGGGAGTAACCTTTTTATTTTAACAAAAGAGAGAAGAATGAGAAAACTCTTTAGAATTCACACCTTATATTTTAGGTTTTCGCTCATTTCTTATTTATAAGGAATCTTACTAAGTTACTCAAAGAAAAACTTGGTGCATTTAGAGCAGAATTGCCTTGCTTCCTTCATAGACCGTTTGATCTAAGAAAAAAACATGAGAGAAAGAATCCAACCCTTAAATTTGACTCTCATTTTTATGATGAAATAAACACAAAGTAGTAAGCGAATCAATTTTAATTAGTGAGTCAAGATGATTACTCCTATGAAGAATTAACTTTGGTGAAAGGTGCGGCTCATCTAAGATAACAATTAATACAAGGATAAGCTAAGAGGCAAGGCGATGATGCATGGATATAGATAAGAGGCACAGATATGACACAATACAATCATATTACACATTTATTATTAAATAAAATATACAATTTGAATATTCATTGGATATGACATTATGATAAATTTAAAAATAATAAAAATAATATTAAGAACAACAACAACAAAAAAGATAACTCATCTAACTATAATATTGAACTATCTAAAATTCCAAAAAAAAAACTAATTATTGTTTATTTATTTCAAATCGATTAATCAATAAAATCAAATAATTAATAAACCAACAAAATTTTACACAAAAGGAAATTAATAACCTAAATCTATAAAGCTCAATTGGAACAATAAATAAATACAAGTGAAGTCTCCATTCTTGCAGTCTTTTTTTCTAAACCACGCTTTAAAATTCTATCTTAATTCCACTATCATTTTATTTTAAAAATAATTTTAAAAAATATAATATGTCATTTGTCATGTCGACTTATATTAACGTGGGTTCATTGAATTAATAACAAATGGGTTATGTGATGTGTCTCGATGGTTATATTTGTGCCAAATATTAAATAAAAAAATATTTTAAAATTAGAAACAACATCGAGACAGAAGTATTTGGCTTTCAAATTAAGTCAATAGGGGAGGACACTATCTCACGCGAGTAAACAATCCGATGAGTGAGAAGTTGGGGAGATAGACATGAGAATGAAAATTTATTAATAAATTGGAGGAATTTCATATTTTAATTTAAAATAAGAAAGAATAAATATAAAAATTATATTTAAAAAATACATTTGTAAAATATTAATTTATTTTTTAGGACACACTTATCTAACAAGTGTGTATATTTTTATTATTATTATTATTATTTCCATCCAAGAAATTTTTATCATGTCTAACACATGTCTGATAATGCATTCCTCCCTTTTCAAAAGTATTTGTACATTATAGCATAACTTCAAGCATTATTCCACCACCCACATGCAAAATTTTGAGTACTCTTCGTACTAAATAGTCTTGACAACTACTTGGCTCAATACCACATCAATTCTAGAATATAAAAAAAACTAAGTAAAGCACTTTCAAATTAAAAAAAAATGATCCTTTTATTTCTTCTTTTTTAAAATACAAAATATTTTTTTCTTCTTTTATAAATGATAAAAAAAATAGAGAAGATGCAACTTCAAATATTTATTGCACATACTCAATCAAATTTAGTAAGAATTCAATTTATTATCAAGCTATAAAATAACTTCTTATTCTAATATTCACCCAGAAGTACCTCAAAAGCCACCAACTTCTCTAAGCAATAATCAATCCTAATTTTTGAGTTTTTTTGTACCTCATAAGACCACACTTTGTAGCCATTGGTCTACTAGACTTCTTCCTATTTGTATTTTTCATGTTAATAGGTAAGTCCCTTCTCTTTCTCCAAGAAGGCCCACATCACTTTGTAGTGCTTCTTTGCTAAGCTATTACTATTTACATAGAATATTCTTTTAATAGCTAAGTCACCTTTTAGAGTTCTTAATTCTTCTTTGGCAACTCCATGACCAACATATTCCTCTTATAGGGTTCTTTCAATCTTCCTTTGCTTGATATTCAATAAGCCAATCTCATTAGATTTTGTAGTAACTCAATAGTGTAACCTTTTATAGTCATGAGCCATTAAGAAGTTTGCCTACTAGAGATCTTGCTGGAGGAAATAAAATCAAACCTCTTCATTATAGCCTACCAAGTTCTAAGCTATTTGTGAAGTGATGTCTTCGAGTGGTATATTAGATCAAAATCAAAATCAATCATAGCTATATAATGTTCAACACTATATTCGTAAACTTTATGTTGAGTAGCCTTGATCATTTGGGGAGGTCTACTAATAACACACCTTTCTTTTCTCTTCACCTTACTCAACTTTATTCAAAATCATTCTTCTACTCTTTTTTCTTATCAACACTTTATCAATAATTATTCTTTAAGGCTAAGGAAGCACACCTTCCTTTCAGCAAGAGGCCTACATATTTGTCTTGACAATGAGAAGTGGTGGTAGTATATGTGCAAGGAACCAGCATGTACTCACCAATTAGCTAGAAATTGATAAATCACAAGGATGATAACTTGGAAGAAATGTATTGCAAGTAAAACATTATCAGAGTTGGGATATTTCCTTAAATTTGAAGGGTTAAGGAGGTGTGGTTAAAAGTAGTAATCGACATCAAGAAGGTTGGCATGCATCACAAGCTAAGTAGGGTCATGTCATCATCATCCTTTTCATCCATAATAGGATCTCAATATTATTAGCTATTATATATGTTGCTATTTGGGGGAGTTTCTGCCCCCATGAATCTTAGCATACTAAGATCATCATAGATGGTGTATACATCAAACTCATTTGTTATTGGCACTTGCAAAAGCAATTTTTGGAGAAAAAAGAAATTCAATAAACCTAGTGAGCAGAGAGCTAAGATAACTTCTCATAGAGGTTCTTCCTCATAGCTTTTGGAGAGATATACAACTTATAGGAGACATACCTTGTGGTGGAGAAACGTGTTTTATTCCTCTATATTGAGGGATGGAATGTTGATATTTTCTTTAGCAAATTAGAATGGCTTGGTATTAACCACCCACCTAGCATCTATCTTCAAACAGAAATACTTGCCCTTTTACTCTAGATTCGTCATTCATATGTGATTTGCAAAAAATTAAATATAAATCCTTGAAAGAGTTTATAAGGAAAAGATGACAAAAGAAATTGACACTTCATGGAATTTTCTTCATTGTAATATTTGAGGTTATGGAAACAATGCTCCCGAAGAAATTCAATATAATCTAAAAATGGATGACTCCAGAAAAATTGAAGATATTAATACTTTCTCTAAATAAAGAGAGCGACAAATCCATTATGAACTAGTCAAAGAAGAAATACAGCTTTTCATCATACAAAGTGTTAAAGAACTTGTTCCAAAAAAATTAGCATCCTTGAAATAGTAACCCCAACCATATTGACAAGCAACACTAGAGCTCTAAGTATAATCTACTTCCAAGGAGGTTGTTGTGTTTTCCAATTATACTGCCATAATTAAAAGCACTAGAAGAAATGGGGGAAAGTTAACAAATGAAGAGAAAGATTAACAAGAAGTAAATGATGGTCATAAAATCTTTGTGAGAAAACAAAAAGGCAAATATATAGAAAGAATGAGATTTTCAAGGTAAACATCACATCCATCATAAATGCAAAAACTTTGTAGCTTAAAATCAAAATTCTTTTTTATAATTATGATCATGGCATCCTAGGTATTTGTTACATACAAATTTTATACATGTTTATCTATCCTTGCATCTTAAAGGTTATATTGATTTCTACCTTATTTTAGAAAATCTATCACAATATTGAATTTATTTTGATTTATAAAAGAAGAATATATTTGGTGTATTCAATAAGAAAACATACAAAAATAGGTGATTGGAGCAATCCCAATATTTTATGGAGTAATCAACATATTTTGGTAGCTTTTGAAGCCTAAGCACCGGACTCAATACCTAGATGCCCAAGCCTTATAGAAGCATCAATCAAGTAGTGAGCTTGACACTCGGTCCAGCCTTAGTGACCAAGCACCAAATTCAGGTGTTCAATGAAATGAATTTCAAATCTAGAATATAGAGAGATCAATATCCAAGCACAAAATATGATGCTAGCCCCAGAATAGACCTAATTGAGTCCTTAAAAATACATATTTTCGGGAGCTAACCTAGGACTTATTTTACCACATTTCAAAGAAATTGTAGCAAAATTTCTTTATAAATTTTTCTAGGTTATAACAACAAAATTTTAAAATATTTATTGAAAAGAAAATGAAGGCCAAGGCAAGAGGAGAAGGGGAAGGCAAAGTTGAGTGGTGCAAGAGTTTCTTGTTTTTCATATTGAGATCTATGTATCTTTTGGTTTTCATTTATTTCATTATAAACTAAAATCTATTTTTAGGGTTAAATGTAATTGATTGTTGTATTTTAGCTTTGTTCTAACGAATGTCTAAGTAATTTTAAAATTTTCAATTTTGTCATGTATTTCACCTTGAATTACACGATTATGGATTAATTTAACATTAATTAATATTTAGAAGATTTGTTCAAAATAATTCTCCTAAGCTTCTGAGAGAAAAGTAGGTTCAACCGAATCAAACTAAAACAAATTTCTAATTAAAATATTATTATAAATAAATTAACTCAATGAAATTTGATCACTAGATCTTACCCTAATATTGATAATTCTAGAATTTTTTTTTGTTCTTATTGGTTAGTTCTTTTATTGTTATTTTTATTTTCAATCTTTGTAATTATGTTTAGATAATTTATGAGAACTTTCAAGATAATATTTTTTAAAATTATTAATTATTTATTCATAAGAATCAAATTCAAAATTCAGATTAATTCCTAATTTATCTCGATGCAAATAGTGGAATAAAGAGTTCTAATCTTTTCAAAGGGACCACCCTCCATTATGATTCTGTCGCAAAGCAACTGGAGCTGCATAGATATAGTAGACGCCAGCCACCATCAAATAATGCACCCTCGGCTTCTTTCCGATAACAGCAGTAGGCCTTCTAATACAGCAATTAAGCTATCCCGCATGCTTTATTAGACGCTGACATTTCAGCGTGTTCATCCATGTGGAGTTAAGTCCATTCATCTATTCATCGTCTCTTAGCTCGGTTGATAGGTGAGCATATTTGATTCCTCTTCAGGACAGAAGCATCTGATGGAAAATAAGTGATGACCCGATACACATGGATGATAAATGTGATGCTAAACTCTTATGGGATTAGTCACAACGATATCCCTACCCACAAAATGAGTGGGGTGTTGGGTCCATTAATCACTTAACAGATCAAGAAAACCCAAAATAATTTTTAGGATTGGAAAATTCATTTATTATGAATATATTAATCTACTAATTCTGATTTACTTTAAAATAGAAAAAAATCACTCATAATATTTTGATTTAGAAATATTTATTTACTCAAATAACATTAAAGACATGAGAAAGATGGTCACTACAATCTCCAAGAAATTCATCCACATACATCTAACAATGGAATAAGTTCAAAAATATATTCACACAGTAATTTCTTTGAATGAACAACGAGTCGAGGGAAACTGGACTCTCTAGGGTTAGCCTCTTCTTCTCGCCGTGGTTCCTCCACCCCACTGCCGGCCTCCTC
Organism: Cymbidium sinense; assembly: GCA_021442155.1. Taxonomy (NCBI): domain Eukaryota; kingdom Viridiplantae; phylum Streptophyta; class Magnoliopsida; order Asparagales; family Orchidaceae; genus Cymbidium; species Cymbidium sinense. Next base: position 39,959,085 of record CM038224.1, read on the forward strand.
CTCACTTGCTCTTCTTCTCGGTAAGCCCCTCGGGCCCACCCTCTGACCTCCAATCTAGACCGGAGGTCAGATCTCTCTGCCATGGCTAAGATGAACTCCAGTTCATTCAACCGTGCCTTTCCTCCGCTTTCTAGCTCCTCCCCTCTACCTTCTCTTCTCAGGCAACCGAATAACTCCTCTTCCCATCCAAGCATTTGGAAAGACCTTCTCATAGCCCAGAATGATAAAAGTCAAAACCTCCCCCTTTTTATCCCTCAGATTCTCTCTTTCTCTGAAGAGGAACTTGCAAGGGCAAAAAGAGTGGAACCTCTCATTGATAGGTCATGCAATTGGAAAAGGCCTTACTATGGATCACTTCTAGCAGCTGTTAGGAAAAAATGGAAGTTCAAGGGAAATCTTGAGCTCCTTACTCTAGAAGGAGACTTCTTTCTATTCAAGTTCACTTGCATTGAAGTTTATAATCAGGTTTGGGATTATGGACCGTGCTTCCTTAACGGTCGACCATTCATTTTCCAAAAATGGAAGTGGAATTTTCGTCCATCCAAGGAGCTAATCTCTGAACTCCCGATTTGTATTAAACTCCATAATTTCCCGTTATGCCTCTGGAATGAAGCAGGCTTCTCCAAAGTCGCAAGTAAGATCGATTCCCGGCTGACAATCTTACAACAAAGCTAGGATTACCTTCGCTCGGATTTGTGTTCAAATCAACACCTCATCACCTCTCCCGGATTCCATCCCTATTAACTTGAATGGTTTGGAATTTCATCAGAACATACTCTATGATTGGAAACCTTCATGCTGCTCTAAATGTAAGACATTCTCCCATGATGATAACAGCTGCCCTACTAATCCACCCTCCCGTGTGGTTAATAGAGGTAGAAGCAGAAGTCGTGCCCCTCTTGGGAGGAACAAACAGGATCCTTCATCCAACACACCTACTATACAGCAAACTATAAACCAGAATCAGGATCCAATGCCATCATCTCCTCCTGAAAATGTTGTCCCTCAGGTTCTGGTACAAGAGGAACTTTCTAATCTCCCCTCCTCCTCTAATGCTATTGCTGATCTCAATCAGCTACCAATTCAATCCCCACCACTCGACAATGTCATTGTCCAGGATGAAGAGACTCCTCTACTTCTGGTTCAGGACTTATCCGTTTCCCCCTTAGCTGATGGTAGAGAAACCTCCACGATCAGAGTAATAACTAGATCAGCAGCCACTTCTCCTAGTCGTACTAATCAACTGAAAACGTTTGACAAGGCCCCACAAACCCCAGGGAAGAAAGCCCAAGAGGAGAATTCAACAAAAATCCCCTCTAATCCTACCCCAACACCTCACAAAGGTAACAAAAAAAGGGCAAAAAGCCCTCCTCCTCCTCCTCTTAATGAATAAGCCGACCATAGGCTATTGGAATGTGTGTGGTCTCTCTGCCAATGGGAGAAAGCTTGACTGCCTTAGAATTATCAAAGATCACAGTTTAGACCTTATGTGCCTTATGGAGACTAAACTCCAGTGTGTTTCCTCCCAACCTCCTCCTCTCTACAATAATCTCTCACTCTTTCAATTAGAATCTAGCATTTCCAATTTCGATTGCTCAGGGGCCGTATATGGATCAAGTGGAACTCTGAAAAACTTTCATTTGATATGATCACTAAGAATGGCATTCTTCATGGATGTGTCTACCTGTAATTTCTTCTTACTTGTGTTTATGCTGATAATGATGCTAAAGTTAGGATTGCTCTGTGGAATGCTCTAAGAGACATAGCTAACTCCATCAATTAGCCATGGATCCTCATGGGAGACTTCAACTGCACTCTTTACAGCAAAGATAAAGTTGGGGGAAACCCAGCCTCTCTGAATAATTCTCTTGCTTTTAAAAGCTGTATAAATGATTGTGAACTCATGGAACTCCCAAGCTCTGTATTATTCTATACATGGTCGAATCAGCAGTCAAATAAGCCTATTCTATCCAAGCTAGATCGAGTTTTTTGCAACCCTTGTTGGCTGGATTTCTACCCCTCATCCCACTATAAAGTCCTCCCCCCTCTTTCCTCAGATCACTCTCCCTTAGTGACCTTCACTCAGTCTTTCCTTAATCCTCCTCACAGATTTCTCTTCAGGAATTACTGGGTTGAAAATGCTGGATTCCTGGAACTCATCACTAATGCTTGGCGAAGTTATACACAAGGAGATCCTCTTTTTGTTCTATCTTACAAACTTAAACAAGTTAAGTGTGCCCTTACCAGTATGTTCAGAGATCCCCTTTCTCTAAAGAAACAAATTGACTCTCTACGGATGGATCAAGAACATATCATGAGTAAATTAGATAAAGATCCTCATAATGCCTCTCTTCTACTTGATGCTAAGGATATTAAAACTAGATATATTGACCTTCTTCATAAGGAGAGTAAATGGATTAGGCAAAGGGCCAAACAACAGCTATCAAAATCGATGATGACCTCCAATATCTATATTGCTCACGAGAGAGAAGGAACTCCAATACTATAGGGAAATTCAAACTTCCTCGCATAGTCAGATCAAAATATCATTGCGGGAACTTTGTAAGTACTTCTCCTCACGTTATATCTTACTCTTCCTATACAGGAAATCCCCAAAGGGGAATGCCTTTCCTCCTCTCAAGGGGCTGAATTATCTGCTGATATAATTGATCAAGAAATCAAGGAAGCTCTCCAAAGTATTGATGAAAACAGATCCCCGGGGCTAGATGGTTTCAACTCTCTCTTTTTTACAACTACTTGGAAGATCACTGGCAAATATTTTTTTAATGCAGTCCATTACTTCTTCAAAACCAATAAGCTCCCTCAAAAATTTAAACATACCCTGATTACTCTTGTGCCAAAAATTAAACACTCAAGTTTGATTAAAGATTTTCGGCCAATCTCTCTTTGCAATACCTTCTATAAAGTTATTGCAAAGATACTTGCAAATAGGGTGAAGAAATACCTCCCTACTCTTATAAATCCTTCCCAATCTGCATTTATTAAGGAAGAGACATAGCCGATAATCTGGCCCTGGCTTATGAGATTTGCAATGAATTCTCTTCCCCTAACAATGGTTATTTTCTTAAAATTTGATTTGAGAAAGCTTTTGACAAAGTCAATAGATTTTCTTTAATCCATAGACTCATTTCCAAAGGCTTTCCAACTAGATTTACAAAGTGGGTGGAGGCTTGTATTATGGATGTCCCATTCTCAATTGTGTTGAATGGGAGCATTAAAGGATTTTCCCTCCTCCAATGGGTTGCAGGCTACCCTCTCTCCCCCTTTCTCTTTACAATTGCTATGGATACCTTTTCTAGTCTCATTGAGAGAGAAGTGAATCTACACCATTACCAACCATGCTTGCAAGGTGATTGTAAAATTTCCCACCTTCTACAGATGATCTACTAGCTATGGGAAAACCTCTTCTCTTACTCTTACCCTCAAAAGCTCTTTAAACACAATTGAATCTTACCTTGGGTTAGAAGTGAATGCTGATAAATCTACAATATGCTTCTCTAAGAATAGTAGAAGAGTGGATGAACTACAACATATCCTTGGAATTTCTCAGGGTACTTTTCCTCTTAAATACCTGGGTTTGCCTTTAGTCACAGGCTCCATCAAACTGGCACACTTCAACCCTTTGTTTGATAAACTCCATGCATGGCTGGCCGGTTGGAAGAGCAAATTTCTTTCTCTAGGAGGTCGATTCCAACTGATCACAACATCGGTTAATAATTACTTGTCTTACTGATTTAGATCTACGGCCATTCCTAAGGGGATCATTAAACGAATCTGTTCCTTCACAGCTAGCTTCTTCTTCCATGCAGGGGAGACTAAAAAACTCCATACTATATCTTGGGATAAAACCACTCTGCCTAGAGAGAAGGGGGGCATTGGCCTCATTTCAGCTACTTCACTAAATCTGATTTGCAAACTTAAAATCATTTGGAAAGTCGTTCAAGGTGTCTCTTTATTTGCCAAATGGAGTCACATGAAATATGGATCCATTTGGAAGTCTTCTACACGAAAAGCTTCCCAATTATGGAAATCTCTAATGTTCACTGCTTTTAGATTCAAGGATTATTTTAAATTTGAAGTCGAAAATGGGGAGCAGCTTTCACTTTTTTATGACCCTTGGTGTGGAAACTCCACTCTTATAAATACTATGGGATCTAAGGGTCCTCAGATCTTGGGTTTGCAGTCTCATGCTAAGCTTAATACTATAATACTAAATGGTAGATGGAACCTTCCTCCACTTTTCTCTGTTACTTATCCAAGTCTTTCAAATATAATCCATGCTACATCGATTAAGGGTAATGGGGATGTGATTACTTGGTGCAACCTTAGCACTCATGTTAACAAAGATTTCAGGAAAGCAGTGTATGATGGCTTTCCTGATATAAGTTGGAGCAAAGGCATATGGTTCAAAGGGCATGCAATAAACTATGCATTATATTGTTGGCTTGCTTTTAAGGAGGGGCTTAAAACCTCTGATAAACTGGCTAAGAGAGGATTAGGAACGACCTTACTGTGATGTCTATGTAACTCTTCACCAGAATCTCACACTCATCTGTTTTTCGAATGTCCCTTCTCTATGGAACTGATACGAAGCCTTATTCCAAATGGACAATTCTTTCTCATGCAGGTTACCTTACAGCAAATTCTAAGCTATGTGGATGATTCCACCTATACGGTAATGAACAGACTACACTTTTTGATATCTGCTGTAATTGTATATGTCATATGGAGAGAAAGAAATGCACGATTATTCGCTCATACTTCGCTCTTCTATATCCTTTTCTATAAAGGAGAGTTTCGCAAAAATTAAAAGTGGAAAATCAAGGATAAATGGCCCTTGAGCCGGATGTGATGATGAAAAATGGAGGGATTTTGACCCTCCATAAGTCTCTCGATATTCGCTCTCACTTCTCCTCCTTGGTTATGTATGCTTGGTTTTTTTTTTACGGGACAATGATGACCTGACGATTTTTCGGAGACCGGCTGGAAGGCCTTCTCAGCAACCTGGATCTGGAATCAAGTCTGTCTAGAGCATATGAATCCATTGGCTGGCTGTGAAGGAAACTGCGGGTCTCCTTTGCTCTGCTATCGTCTCTTTTTGGGTTTTTGGATGCCAGAAGTATTTGGCATGTATGATCTGAGTCCTTTGAATAATTTTTAACATAGGTTGTTTAGTCTGTTTGTTATTATATATCATACGTGTGTATGAAGGTTGTTGTCTCCTTTGTGTAATTTTTATTAGTAGTCTCCTTGACTATTAGTCTTTTTGACTGCTTGTTCTATCATGTAACCATTTTGCTCTTTTGGATTAATTATATTTGGGCTAAGCCCTCAATTCTTCCAAAAAAAAAAAAAGAATAAGTTCGGATCCCAATGGAAGTCATATGATCTGAGCTCTGAGTTGTTTCAGCTAAACCTGCTCTGTTCCCTGTATTAAAATAATGCGCAGTTCTGTTTTGTCCATCGTTACATTTACTCACTCCATTGGGTCCTTTTACGGTTGTGTTTCCAGCTTTGAAACCATAACAGAGATTTGGATTATTCCAAGAGGTAAATCTCCTTCCCATCCTTGTATAGAATTCCTCAGAAAATCTGAGCTCGCCTGCGAGATTGTTTCCGTTGAGATAAAGTGCAGAAAGGCTAGGCATGTCTGCAAGTTTGGGAGAGACAAAACCGGAGAGCCGGTTGCCGTCCAGTGCAAGGAATCTCAAGTTCTTCAACTCTGTGATAGAATCTGGAATCTCTCCAACAAGACCCATATTTGAAAGATCCAAATGAGTGAGATTTTTTAGACTTTTCCAATTAATTTCTTTAATGCTTCCACCTGATGGATTGTTGGAGAGGAGCATATCTTGGATAGAAAGCATTCCTTGGAGAGACGGAGATAAACCACCTGAGAGATTATTGTTTCTGAGGTCCATTAGTATGAGATTTTTGAGCTTACAAAGCTCTTGTGGTAGACTTCCAGTTAAGAAATTGTTGCTCAAATCAAGCTTAAGCAGTGAAGTAAGGCCACCGAGAGAAGAGGGAAGGGGACCGGTTAGAGAATTGTTGCTTACGTCCATGATCAAGAGCCCAGCCAAGTTGGCTCCTAAAGAAGCTGGCACTTGCCCAGATAGCTGATTTGATGAAAGCGTTAACCGCTTTAAGTGAACCAGATTGCCAATTTCCCAAGGAAGCTGACCACTTATTGAATTCTCAATGAGCACCAGTGATTTAAGATTCACTAACTGGCCGAGAATTGGAGGAATCTGTCCAGTGAGTCCTTTGTTTTGTCGAAACTCCAAGGTTTCTAAGCTTGAAGACAGCTTGTTCCAGTTCAGAGACGGAATGGCAGTTGCTCTATGGAATGGTGATGAGAAGCAATCGAAGATTGAGAGGCTTCTCAAGTGGCTGAGCTCGAAGAGATATGAGCTGAACTCAGCAGTGTTAGAGCAGTGGAGGGAGTTGTCGAGGATCGGGCCGATGTTTACAGCTGTGACATACCACAAGCCATTGTCAAAGAGATCGCAGGATACTCCCTGCAACAAAAACTTTCAACTATGAGAGTAGCACAATGTAGAGATTTGAATTCTCTCCAATTATCACTTAGTAGGCGCACTGCATGCAGATGATAGATATAATAATTTAAAAAATAAATTGGAAAAAACTAGCCCAAAAAAAAAACAAAGTTAATACGATTATGTACGTTCTGGAGTTAATTAGAATGATAATTAGGTGAATCTTGAGGAAAATAGATTTTTAAAAACCTGAATTGATGTCCAGCCACAAGGGTCAGGATAAAGCCCAGAACCATTCCACCAATTTCCAACAAAGCCTTGAATCATCAAGTACAGAGCTTCCTTTTCCTTTTCCTCCATTGGAGCAGCAGAGACATCTGATTGGGACAGGGCTCGAAAACTAAGTAGCTGAAGGAGGATAATTGCTTGAACTGCAATAGCTCCCCTCATCACTATTCCTTGATGAGAAACTCTCAAGGGACTTGGAATAGAAAAGTGATTCCTACACAACAAGCTGGAGGAGTTTGAACATGGAGAGAAGGCCACCATGTGTATAAAAAGAAGGCAATTTTTTTAAATTAAGTTTGGTTAGAATCTAAATTAGGTAATTAAATACGGTCAAATAAAAATTTAAGAAGTATCCAATTAAGAGCTGCGCGTCGGATCTGGCGTGAGTCACGTTAGTGAATCTCTTTCAAATGAGCAGCTACCAATCGCTAATACTTTAATAATGGTTTAAATAATTAATTATTCTTTCCTTAACGCGTTAAAGATGATGTTAAGATTGATAAGATAAAGTCAGCTCAATCAATGCCACATTTATTTTTTATTATATTTGAAAATAAATAATTATTTTTCATTCATTAAAATTGGTGAAATAGTTAACTATTTTAATAAATTTTATAAATATTCATAATTATATCTATATTTTAAAACTATTATTATTTAAAACTATTATATACTAGGGATTATTTTTAAATATAATATCACCCCAAGAGGGAAGTTTTATTTTTATTAATTTTTTAATTAATATAATTATTTAAAATATTTAAAATATATAATTTAAAATATTTTTATAAAATATTTAATAACTAAATATTTATATATTTAGTTATTAATTTATTTATTATATATATAATTAAAAATATTTTTAAATTATATATATAAATTTATAAATTTATTTAATATTTTTTATTAATTAATATAATTATTTAAAATATATAATTTTTATTAATTTTTGTTAATATATAATATAAAAATATTTAAAATATATAAATAAATAATTTTTAATAAATAAATAAAGAAAGGAATAAATTATATAAATATTTTATAAATTATATAAATAAAGTAATTATATATATATATATTTATAAATTTATTTAGTTATTTATCTATTTAAATTATATAAATATTTTTAAGTTATATATTTATATATATAATTAAAAATATTTTTAAATCGCATTCCAGTAATAATATTTATCTTATTAAAAGTAAATTCAGAAATTTATTTTCTAAAAAATAGAATTTAAATCATGAAGCGTGATTAACTGCTGACTTTTAGATCTTTAATCAAATCATTAATGCTATCTACTTAACGCAAGAAAAGAATAATTAATTATTTAAAAGTATTAAAATGTAATTTTCTTTCCTCATTTCAAAGTCATCATCACGCTCATATCCGAGCTGAAAATCAATTCTATCATATCTTAAATTTTGTTTTTGACTTAATTACCTAATTCAGATTTTAATCATACTTAATTTAAAAAAATTGCCTAAAAAGAACACATCGAAGAGCAAGGAAAGCGAGGAAGAAAATGATGAAAGAAAGCTCTAGGAATGCAGGTCAAGTATCATAGAAGGGGGGACTGCTATGCTATCTTTTGGCCTCAATTAGTAGGGTGGGAGTCACAATAGGGAAGTGGGAAAAGGCTAATAGATTCAAGAGTAGGATTTAGCTCAGCTTTCTCAACAGCTAAACCAGAAAGATAGAGAAGCTCACAGGTTATGGAATGTTATGAGGGAAAAGAATACAAGGATGTCTATGGCTTCTTTTCTCAGTTGCGTATAAAAGGTCGCCAAAAGAGAGATTTAATTTTCTGGTAAGAGAAGAGCATGGCCCTCTCCAAACTAAATAAAAAAAGGTAAGCTTGAAGACAGCTTTCTAGTGGGCAGATTTTGGAGAAAGAGAACAGAACAAAAAGGAGAAAGAAGACTTCCGGGATTGAAAGCAGTAGGATTCAGAAGATCGAAGTTGATAGTATTTATTGTAGTTTGCGGTGATGTCAGCTAGGCAATAAAACTACAGGGGACTCTGCTGTGAAAGAGGATGGTGAACTGTACATTTTAGGGTTAGATTTGCTTCCCTATATTTTACCTATTCTATAGAATTTATTTTAGTTACGGAACATGTGGGGAAGGGGGCACACAAGGGGCTGAGTAGACATTTATAATTTTATTTGAGGGGACCATTTTTATGCATGTATGTGCATAATGCAGATGTTTTAAAGGGTATGACAACTAACAACACTAAGTTTTCATGATTTCGATAATTCATTAATATTTTCTTATAATTATTTTTAGGCTTAGTTTTTTATTTTTTTTTTAAAAGAGTAGATAGAAAATTTACTTTCCTCATAATTATTGTAACTTAAGTTTTTCATATTAATTTTAATTTGGATAGGTTAGATAATAATATTTTTATTGGATTTCATGATATTCTAATAAGCAAAATCTGTGACCATTAATTAGAAGCACTTTTGTATTAATGAAGCAGCAACTATGGCAGGAATCATAACGCTCTCTAATCTTGCAATTAAGACTAATCAATCTCTTCTTAATTTCATTCTAATGTTGGATGACACATCACCTTAGTAATACATTTTTGTCATGATTGTAGCCAAAAAGCATTTTGGCAACAACTGATCGGTGCAACTCAAAAAGGATCATTGCCTTGTATTAAGACCGATAAGTTTCAACCCACCCATTTTTGACAATTATTAAGAATTTGTGAATCCTCAATCAAATGGTAGGGGTGCAACCTAAGAGTCTTCCCACTTCTAGGGTTTCATTTTTCTTATTTGAAGATTTTATATATGTGCAAACCTCCATAGTTAATTATCTCTCATTTTTGAGAAACTTCTCAATTAATTATACTGACACATGCTTCCTAATATATTTGTTGTTGTAATTATTAATTGGCTATAGCACCCAAATGGAGTGATGAATTGAGTATTTTAAAAAATTTATAGGTCAAAATTTAATTTTTAATTTTTGTAAAAAATTAATGAAAAAGATGTTTGAATAAAGATTATATCATATCAACAACAAAGAGAGTGCAAAAAAATAAATGTAAAAATATAAAGAGGTAGGAGGACAAAATTTTCTGCATGATTCACGAGAACCCAAAAACTAGTCTATGTTCACACCTTGCAACCCATGCTAAAAATTCACTAAATCAAATAAAATTATAAAAAATCTCCCAAACTCTTCCTAATGAAAGTCTAACTCTTAGATTTAAAAATAACTTTACTCATAAACCCAGTTAAACAATAATAAAGCAAATAAAAGAGTGCTTATAATATATTTTTATTATTATTTTATTTTAAAATCTACAATGTTATGAATTTAGAATAACTTGATGCAAAGCACTTGAAACAACCTTTGAAAGTACTTGCCCAAAGCGAAATGCAAAAGGCTTGACAATGAAAACTTTGAAAAGCAACAAATGTGAAAACCTTAAGAATGTGATCTCACAAATCACAACACAAATCTAAGATTATATGAAATATTCAAATCACTTAAAAGATAAATGAAAAACAACTTTAAGCCATAATAAAGAAATGCATTTGAAATTAAATCAAATAAAAAATTTAATTAAGCCATAAGGGACGAGAGACCAAAATCTTGCCTAATAAAAAATTATCTTTAATTAATGTGAATCTATTAATTAGCAATCAAAAGAGATTAATTAAGAAGAAATTTAAAATTTTAAACATAATTTAAATTTAAACAAAAATATTAAAGGGGGCCGGACAAACAATTCACCATAAATAAAAATTAAAAAGAAAAATGCATTAAATTTAAAACCATTTGAATTTGAATTTGAACTAATTGAAATTAAATCAAATAAAATAAAATAAAATTATTATGGGCCTGGCATAATCATCTCAATATTAAATAAAGCACATTAAAAGAAATTCAAGGTAATATTCTAATTTGAAATTCAAATAAATTTAAATTTTAAAAATTTATTAAATAAGGAAAATAATATTACAAAAAATCAAATAAATCAAATAAAATCTCTAAAACCAAATTAAAAAAAAGGCTAAGCATGAAGGATTATGAAAATCAAATGAAATTATTGTTATGAGAGATAAATAGAATATTATGAGAGAGAAAAAGAATAATTTGAATAATTAAATAAACAAGATATGTCACATGCTAAAATAATTGGATATAAAATTAACTCAAGTATGAAAATTAATTAATGAATTAATTAATAAACCAAACTTAATTTTAGATACAATGGATAAGACTTAATTGAATACAAGTGATCAAATTATTCAAAAAGAAAATAAGTTTATAAAAATTGAAATTTAATGCAAATTAAATATGACAACAATATTTCAAAAATTGAAATAAATGAGATAGAAATATTTTAATAATTACTTTATATTTTTTTTTGAGCTTTTATTTATCCTATTTGTTAAATCCTATGAAAATTTCTAAGCTGCCTCCATCTAAACTGATTTGACCATCCCAATCTAACAAAATAAGATGAGTCTAAAACTTTTTTTGAAACACTTGAATTAAACTGTTGGTATCATCCAATATTTATTATCATCAAAATTAAATAATTATATAATAGGGCTCATGAAGCCAATAATAATGGCCTCCTTGGGGTAAAATAGGAGATGATTGCTCTTATGCTCGTAGGAATTTAGTTTAAGAGATGATCATAAGTCTAAATACATTTGATAGTTTCATAATCTTAGAAAATTATGGATCATAGTCTCTTTAGTGAAGATAGTAGACTCAACTTGACTAAAAAAATCATATTAATAATATTGGATTGATTTATCTAAGGCCTTTATAATCTATGAGTTTAATATGATTAAGTGACCATTTTCAAGATAACAAAATGAATAAAAGTCACTATGTTCTATTAAATGCATTAAGCAAAATTTGATGCTTGAATGCATATTATGAAGAATAAATTAGACTTTGATCATACCTATAATATAATAACACCATTATAGTTAGGCCAATCATCCAAATAAAGGGCATGTGACACATCTTTAATAATGTAACATTTTTAGCTATGTTTATATTAACATCTAAAAATATATAAAGAAAGAATGTCACCAATAATGTTGATTCTAACCTAAGCTATTGCACCAAAAGGGGGTCCACACTAACACCCATAAGAGAGATAGTGGTAAAAGAAATTATAAAATGAGATGAGTCTTTTCCCATTAAACTTAGTTTAGAGGATTATAAAGTATCCTTGGTTAAAATCTAGTCTACTCAAAGGTACTCATTAAAAGACAAATCAACTCTTATCTATCTAATCAAGTATCATTAAGCTTGATGATAGCTACTTTAATTCTTAACTAACAAACTTTTCTAAGCTATAAACCCCTTTATGAGTCATTACAAACCTATTAGATTTATTAGTTATAAAATTTGATGTATATTAAGTGTTACTTGATACTTTAGTTTGATTACTTAAAGTTTCTCTTTGTTTAATCTTCTAGCTCACTCTAAAGATGATTCAAATTATTCTTCCTTGAACTTAATTGAAGTCCTTAACTTATTTGCAAGTTAAAATCTAACTTAGCTTACTCGCAATGTCCTCACAATTTATAACATAATCTGACTAGAAATAAATCTTATAATGACTATAAAATCTCCTTAGCTAATTAGCCTAGATCTTGCAATTCTCAATCTTAACTTTATCATCTTAATTAGGTTTGACCAAAAATAAGCCTAATTAAACTTAACCTTGGCTTAAACTTAAAAAAAATTAAGATTTACCTACATACCATAGTTGATAGTTTAAGCATTCAATCTTCTTCACCAATGATTTGATTATACTCATGTTTAATGTGAATAACAATCAAACCTTTTTTTCTCTGAGCAATGGCCCTAGGTTTTGTCAAAAATAAATCTATTTCAATGCTCCTTAAACCTTAAATCTAATTGGCAACTTTAAGCCATTTAATTCAATTGATTAGCTAAATCTCTTTCACAAGGTTCTAACTATAAAAACATAGATAAATTGAACTCTGATTGACTAATATATTAAGCTAAAACCCCATTTAACCTTAATTTAGCCTAAACATACTAGGTTAATATGACTCAAGCCTTATCATTTATGAAACTAATCTTGAAAAGCTATCCTAATAAATTAAAAATGATCTGACTCAAGCCTTATAATTGATGAAACTAATCTTGAGATGCTATCCTGATAAATTAAAAATGATCTAATTGAGCTAAATAATATATATAATTTATTAAACCTAGGACCTCAAACTAATTTTAATAAGTCAACCATAGATAGCTAAGCTCTAATTGGCCCTTAATTTAGTAAATTCACTCACTTAACCAAAGTTGACACATTTGAACCCTTGAGACTATTTTGACCAATATGACCAAATTGAGCCAAGCTATTTCTTAAAACTTATTTCAAAAGTTAAATTGTAGTTCCTTAAATCAAACTGACCTTCAATTACATCTTGTTAATTAGTTAAATTGACCCAATTGAATCTTTTGTCAAATCAATCAAACTAATTTGACCTAAGCTTCCATTTGACTCACTTCAGTCTGGGTTTTAGGAATTGATCTAATTGTCCCCTAATTAAGAGAATAAAACCTAATTAATTTAACTTATCCTAACATATAAATATAATTGCACTTGTATAAAATGCTCATGAGAGGTTATATCATCAAGATCAAGATCAAGTAAAAATAAATAGAGAGTATGAGTTGATCAATTTCACAAAAGTACTAAGTGTGCTAAGATTAATTACACTCTAATACATGTTCATGAGATACCTTGATAACAAGATAAGTCTTTATTTTAATTCTCTTAGGTTAATTTTTTGAAAGGATATATTATGATTTACTGACTATTATACTAACAAAATATTATTTGCTTTAATATGAATCAATCTATAAGGAAAATGGTAAACCACTATAACCAAGTGCAAAGACTATCTCTCCATAGAGAAAGATAATTATTAAATTACTAAAGACTTGAAAAGATGTATAATAGGCATAATAGGGTAATGGATAGTAGTAGGATTCTAAAAAAAAGTATAAATAATTTATTTAGAATTTCAGACATTTATCATTATAGGTTATCAAGCTCAAAATCAATTAATAAGGGCAATTTATTCAACATAGCTATATGATGCTATACTAGTAATGAAAATTTATGTCATTTAGAGTTTGTCTCTTGATCTCAAATTTAAAAATAAAAATACAAATTCTAGACAATAGACTAAAAAAATGTGGGACTTATAATATTTAGTAGTATAAAGAATTCTTATGGAAGGAAGAAAAGATATAACCTAATAATACATTATTAGGGCTACTCAATTATACTTATAATTCTATTTGAAGAGAGATAATCATTTTTGGCATATAGAGATGTCATAATCATATCAATTAAAATCATGCTTAAAGTTGGAGTTTAGTCTTAAGAAATACAATATACATGTAGGTTATATGCCCTTAAGTTAGATAGACTTTTATATACATAAAGACTGGACATATTATGAATATGCATCGGTATTTAGGAGTTTTCATCATCAACAATTTTTACTTTATTCCATATTTAAGTAGTATAAAGAGAACAATCTTTATTTAGAAATAAGCCTTAATTTAAAAATTATATATTAATTTTAAGTTAATTTTAAATTTATTAATTTTTAAAAGAGCTTGTCATAAAAGCTTATCATAACAGTCATTTATAGGCTAAACAAAAACACAATAGTAAATAATGCAAAAGCACCATATTAAAGTACTTGTGATGGTAATTGACATCATTTTTAATGAGTTTAAAACACACCTATTCATTAGCATATAGGAATCAATCCTAGTACCTAGGGTTCAATCCTAATCTTAAGTCCTCTCCACATAGATCCTTAGAACATTGTCCTAGTAGCTAGGTGAATGGACACTAAACCCAACATAACCTAAATAGCCTAAATATTATTAAACACTCTCAAATAAAATTAAATTAGATTAAATTTAAAATTAAACTCATTTTAACTAAAACTAAAGCCCACTCGACTCCTAATTGGGTTAAATGGGTCACTTCACCTAAATTTGTCCATTTAAATCCCATTGAGTAAAAATCAAATCTAATCAAAATGAAACAAAATTAATCACATAATACTAATTTTAATAACTAATTGAATTTATTTCAACCCACTTTGGATCTAAATTGTCCAGTTTGACCAACTGACATAAGTAAATCCAAATTGACCTGTGTGGGCCCCATTGAAACAAAGTTTACTTAAACTAAAATTATCAAATTTAATCTATTCAAAAGCTTAAAATAGTTATTCAAGTTTATTTGAACTTAATTCATGTCCAATTAGGCCATTTGACCTAAGTTAACCTATATGAGTCCTAATAAACCAAATCAAATTTAATCAAAATCAAATTAAAGTGAACAATCTTAAAGGTTCAAAATAATCACACAAACTCAATCAAAACTAATTCAAACCCAATTGGGGCCAATTGGATTGTTTAACCTGAATTGACCAATTTAGACACTTTTGAACTAAAATCAAATTCAATTAAAATTGAATTAGATTAAACATATAAAATCACTTAAAATCACTAATTAAATTTATCTTAACTCTTCCTTGAACTTAATTTAATCAATTTGATTACTCAACCCAACTGACCATACTTGGCTTATGTGGGCTTTATTGGGCTAAATTTAAACTAGATCAAGATCAAATTTAAATTAATTGCAATTAATCAGTCTTAAATATTCTAAATCACTCACTAAACATAATTATGGTCAAATCTAAACTCAATTGAGTTATTTGACTCAATGTGCTCTGTTTTCATTAAAGTGAGTCAACTCAAGTTTAAACTTGAGTAAAACTTAAATTATGTCATGTTAAGTAACCAAATCTTCCCAAATCCTAGGAAATTTGAAAAATATTAGTTTAAAGAAGTGACAGATGGAAGATAGCATACTAAATAAAAATCAATAAAAAAAATGTAACCTTGGATTTGATTTGGACTATCCTAATTGATTAAAAGGGGCCTTAGATTTAATATTAAACAACATATTATCCTTGGATTTGATTAGGATTGTCCAATCTAAAATGGGATGGCCTAGATCAAAACATATGATCCACTACCATCGAGGCTAGATTAACATGGATCAATCACGTATTTTCACATGTAAAAGAAGTCCAATCAGAACTGATTGGTTTAAGTAAAAAAAATGGCTTTAAAATTATTAAAAATGGCTTGAAACTTTAAAATAAAAAATAAAATAAAATACTTAACAAAGATTCACAAAAAACTCTTCTATGGATTCAACATTTAAAGAGAAATTTAATGAGAACAAAATTCTCAAAATTCACAAGGTATTTTGAGAGTAATTTGAGTTTTGATTTTTCTTTAATTAATTTCAAAATATAGATTTAATCAAATTAAAATTATTTGGAGAGAAATATAATATTAATATCTACCCCCCATAAAAATTTCAAATCATTAGAGCTCAACTACAAATTCTTGAAATATCATAGAGAAATTTTGGTGAATAATTAGACTCCTTGGATACAAAGCATCTTTGCTAACACCAAGGAATCTAAGGAAATTAATTAGACTCCTTGGATTTGATTAAATTTTGAAATCATCAACTTAACATTAATTAAATTTTAATTATTAACTTAAATAAGCTTAAAACTTTTAAAAAATCATAAAAATTTGATCATTAACCTAAAAAAGTACAATTGACATATCCTTGAAAATAGCATTCAGAGATGATTCTAATGAACCCATAATCACTAATTTTTATTGAATATTTTAAGAGTAATTTAACCATAACTGAAAATTAAATATCTTTAATTATTGTCAAAATACATAACTAATTAACTTGAAATTTTTAGGGTATGCTTATAAAATTATTTCTAGTCCCTATAAAAAGTCCAGGTCATTTTAATGTTTGAATTAAATTTTATTAATTTTCACATCATGATAAAAAATTTAACCAAATAATTAATTTTAAATCATAAAAATTGTAAAAATTTCATTCAGTAGTATAAGACACTTCCATTATCAATAAGAAACTTAAGAAAATTAATCACACCCCTTAAGTCTAATTAAATCATAAAATAACTTAACTAGAATTAATTAAACTTTAATTAATTTACTTAATTAGTGCATAATTTTAAAAATTAACAAAAATTAGCCATTAAGCCAAAAAAATACAAATATTTTCTTTATGGAGTCAGAATTTAGAGAGGAATCTAATAAACTTAAAAGCACTAATTTTTACTAAATATTTTAAGAATAATTTAACTTTAATAAAAAAAATTAATTTCTTTTATTACTTCTAAAATACATATCCAATCAAATTGAAATTTTTTGGTATGATCATTACATCATTACTCACTTCCTATAAATATTTCAAAATATTTTAGCTACTAGATTAAAAGTTACTAATTTTTAAACCCTCTTAAGAAAATTAATCAAATAATTAATTTTAAGTTATAAAGATTATGAAAATGGCATCAAATGACTTAAAACATCTCCTCTAACAAATAACAACTTAAAAAAATAATTAAGGTCTAATTAAAGCTCAAAATCACATAATTCAAACCTTAATTAGCCTAAATAAATTAATTTAATTCAAAAAAATATCTAAAGATAACTTCAATAAATTATAATAAATTAAATACTTAACCAACAATTATGAGTGAACCCTCTCTCATTTCAGTATTTAGAGGGGAACCTTACAAAAAGAAAAGTCATAAATTTTACGAAACAACTAAGAGTTAATTAAAGAATTAATGAAATTTTAATTACTAAAAATAATCAGAATATACAAGTCTTATTAAGTTAAAATTTTCAAGGACCATCTTTAGGGATATTTCCTATCTTCAGTGATTTTCTCGGAAAATTTGCATATGCCCATGATTAATCATTAGATTTTGAACCTAAAATAAAGATTAAAGACTAATAATTAATTATCAAATTATAAAGAGTCATAAAAATAATAAAATAGGTTGAAAGAACTTTAATAAAAAATAAACTTTAATAAAAAAATAAACATTAAATAAAAATCATTAAATCTTTTGAACTTAATTAAAGGTGATTAATCATATAGTTAAGCTCAATCAACCCTTAATTAAGCCTTGAGTAAGTTAAGTAACCATGCATATTTAAGAAATTTATAATTTAGTCAAATTAGAAAATAAAAACAAAAAAGGAATTTTTGTCAACTTAATTAGTGTTCAAGATTAAAGAAAGTTAAAATTATGATCATTTAATTAATATTTTAAATACTTTAGCTAAATAATATAAATTAATTGAGTAGAAGTGAATACAAATATAAATTAATCTTAAATTATTTCAAATTTAAATGAAAT
This sequence comes from Cymbidium sinense, assembly GCA_021442155.1. Taxonomy (NCBI): domain Eukaryota; kingdom Viridiplantae; phylum Streptophyta; class Magnoliopsida; order Asparagales; family Orchidaceae; genus Cymbidium; species Cymbidium sinense. The sequence goes on from CM038224.1 coordinate 39,977,233, forward strand.
ATTTTAAAGGATGTCTTTTTCTTTAGGAATTGATCCTTGAAAGTTAGAAAGTCATTGGATCATTAAAATGGGACTTAAAGATAATTAGAACTTATAATTTAATAATAAGCAAAATAAAACATCATGATTAGTTAGAGCCAATCAAATCTAACTTATTTAGAGTCACAAGGATAATTTATTTTCCTTTGATGAAGTGCTTATTCTATTAGGACTAAGGTGTAAGGGCAAGTATGCCTTACCCCAAGTGAGGCTCACTTTTTCATACTTCTAAATCTAATTTTAAACATAATTAAATTAAAACTTAAAATCAACTTTAAAAATATTAATCACTTGAAATAGAAATCACTTTATGGTAAATAAATTCAACCTTAACCTTAAATCAAAATGTAAGACCTTTAAAAAGCTTCCACACTAGCCTCCTTATACACATTAGACTTACATGTCACCAACTCTAAACTTAGGTTAAGATGATTTTTTTTTTTGTGACGTACTAATTGTCCTATTTTGTAGTGTAATATTTTAGGTTGGACATTAGGAATTATTTTCCTTTGGACAAGATGTTAATGTAATCTATTATAGTTTTAATAATATTTTCTTCATGGAGTTGTGCTTAACGGGGCCTGTCATTGTAGTTTTGTGTGTTTAATTTATTTGCTTGCATGCGTATGGTGTTTATTTTTGATATGTGTATGGGGACACCACACAGATCTGAGGGTGTACTTATTGAAGTGATTGGGTACAACATCAAAGAATGGTGCATTATCTCGAAAGATAGAAATCACCACCCTATAATGGACCTAATCACCTAATAAGGACTCCTAAGGCATGATGGGTCTTCAAAAACACCACAGATATTTCCCCTACTTTACATGGATGAATAAAGTAGGATTTATATTAAATCGGTTTATAAAGTTCCCTATGAGGGCAAGCCCCTATAGTTAATTACATCCAAAGAAAAGTGAATTTCTTAGGAATACTCTCAATTAAAGTAAACAATTGTTGTCTCCAAAGATTTCAAAGATAAGACTATCAATAAATTGGTTATATTAGAAAATCAAATGGGATAGGTCAAAAGGAGAGACTTATTATCGAAGCCAAAGGAGATGAGTAGGGAATGCTCATGATACTAGGTAACCTAGTGAGCATACCAATCTACCCTATAATTGGGCTTTATATATTTAAAATTGAAGACATTTATTTATTTGATTTGAAATTTTATCTGAAAACTAGGACTTATAATCTCATAATACAAGATTATGAAAATGCCTAAGAGATAAGGATTTATGCTAGTAGCCCGAAGAAAATAACTACCTCATATCCTAAATCTAGGGAGGTTTAGTAAGAGCTAAATCATGATCTAAATCTAAGCAAAAGTGGGCATAAGGTTTACCTCCATAAGAGAGGGTAAATCACCTGACTGTTGGACTTATAATCGCCTAGAGTGGCAGCCATCTAACTCCTCCTATGCTTAAAACCATGTAGGCAAGTCATATGATTTTGTAAGATAGTTGAGTTATTATCATTTAGAAAGAGACTAAAGTCCTTAAACCCACTTCCTAAGAGACTAGAGCATGAGTGGTATGAGCAATGACTTTGTCTAATGTAAATCTTTTCAATTTTTATTTGTATTTGATACTTCATTTTGACAAAGGCCATTGGATTTTTCATATGTCTAAATGCATGTTGAAATAAGTTATGGGCTAAATTAGGGAGAAAGAGATATTTTCCACCATAGGGGAGACCCTCAAAGATCAAGTCATCCCCTATCATGCAAGGATGGAAACCCTCTCTTACCAAGAGTGAAGAAATATGAATGCATGATATTAAACATATAACATTCAACTAAGTGGTTACTAAAACTTTTAATTATCTTGATTTAATGCCTAAGCTTTATGTGAGGTTATGAATTATTTATAAAATTTAGTTATGAGTTATAGTTGGGGCAAAAAAATTATTTTCTATAAAAGCCTAATTGGATACAGGTCATACATTAAATCACCATTCATAAAGAAACTATGAAAAGGCATGCCATTCCTATTGCACAATTTAAACATAATATCAAACAATTTTATAAATCTAATGCAAAAGAATAAAAGGCTGGAGTGGTCGGATGCCGTCGTACAACTTGGAAAGAGAAAATGGGAAACCGAGCTCTACTCTTATACAACCCGGTATATGAAAGACTAATTACAAATTATAAATGATAAAATGTTATGGGAGTCTTCTTATCTTCATTCTTAATATCTCCTTCATTTATTCATTTGGATATGCTTGCTTTAAAGGCATCGCAGGGCCTCCCAGGGCAAAGCCTTCTAGCCACTGCTCATCCTAATCTCCCATAATACTAATCCTAATTCATAATATAAAATTACATTAAAAATGAGAAAATTAAATCTAACTACACCTGTAAAATAATTGTTAGCTAAACACACCATACAACCTAAGCAATTATATGAATAATTTGGACTTAGCACCCTCCACATGGGTAACCAAGCCCACCTGTCCTAACTTGGATTATGCTTAAGGGTTTAAGCAACCTACAAAAGAGAGTATTCATATTTATTTTAAGCACCCTTAAGCACAATCCCCAACAAAAATATGATTAGGCTAATCATCTACCATCCAATCTACAAAGCATACACCCTAACATCCAGTCTAAAATAATACATCATAAAATCAAACATATATCACTCCATGCACAACCCTAAAATAAAGCTAGAAATGGTGACTTAATTCTAAAGTGTGTGTATTAAAGCTTATGTGGTATGCCTTAACTAGGCTTTGTTATGATTTTTTAAGTATGAAAGAATTTAATTATAAAGAATGGTTTCACTTTAAGTGATTTAATTGATTTCAAAAAAATTTTACTTAATATTTTCTTTTATTCTATTTGGCTTACACTTAACAACTAAGTATTATAAAGAGAAGAAAAGAGAGGATTACTCTCTTTCATCCCTATCTTTAGTCACTTCTAAAGCAAATTAGTTAATCACATCTCTTTAGTGAATGGCTTATTACATGTTTTAAATTAATCATAAGTTTAGGTTCACTTTAAATGATGACATTCAATAAGAAAGACATCCTAAGATTAATTGCAGTTAATAACTACATCTTAACACATATTCATTCATTTCTTTCCATCATATGTAACATGCACATGATTAAATCCTAAGCATACCTATACATGCAATATATTTTAGCACACTTAAATGATGGATGTAAATATGTACTTTTGGAATTTAGATGTTTCATTTGATTGAATCATTTTATTAGATTGATTTAAAGTTCTATCCAAAGTCTTATATACAAATACATAGGAATAAAATTAAATAGGTACGTGTCATTGTTAAATTAAGGAAGTGAGGAAATCAAATGACCTCCTTGGGGCTAATTAAAGCCTCGTGTTCTTGGGATGTCCAAATTATATACCCATTACATTCAAATATATGTAAGCTTATACACATGAATATAAAAAAGAAAGCTTTAAACCATGTGATCAATTGATTCAATCATTTGAACAAATATGAATACATGTCTTTCTTAGTAGAAAAAAGGGGGTTTTCATTCATTAGCTAAGTGCACATAAAAGTGTATAAAATTTTTAAGTGGATACTTCTCTATTGTTAAACTAGGGGAGTGAGATAAAGACCTCTTTGGGGCTACTTAAATCCTTGCATCCTCGGAATGTCCATACTAAATATACCCATTACTCTTCAATACACATGAATGTACAAACAACTACAAGAATGGAAAAATCATGCTAAGGCTATATTTTTGAAATATTTATGCATATGGAACAAAGTCTTATCTAAATTTTAGTATTGAAGTATGTAAGAATGGAGTCAAATAGAGTATGTGCCATTGTTAAACTAGAGAAGTGAGGTAATCAAATAACCTCCATGGGGCTAACTAAAGCCTCGAATTCTCGGGATGTCCAAGCTATATACCCATTAACATTCTTACTCACATAAATCAATACATGAATGAAAGAAAGGAAACTTCACTTCATACACTTAAGCTATAATCACATACATCTTTTATGTATTTATAACTAGCATTCATAGCATATATAATCATTCATTTATAAGTTTTGAAAAATATATTTGGCTTTAATAATGACAATAGTTACACATATATTAATTTAAATCAACACATGCAAGCTTGACATAAAGGAAAGCCATTTAATTTTAAATAATTTTTCAAGAGATGAATGCATGAATCAAGTGACATACAACATTTAATATGATTGGAAAGAAATAAAGGAACATAAGCACATGATTTCATTCAATCCAATTAACTCTAAAGGACAATCATATTAAATAAGCTCATTTAAAATTAATCAAAATTTCTAAATGTCATTTTTAATTTCATGTTTAATTTGATTTAAGAAGTGTGAGAAAGATTTGCTATTCCTAATCCCATTCCATGTGTGAGTTAATTTGATTTTATGAGAAGCAATTAGATTGATTTTATGGATTTATTAGGTTAAAGTGTGAATTAAATTAATTAATTAAACCCTTACCTATCTTACCTTAAGATAATTAATTAAATGATTATGAGCCACTGTAATATGCAAATGAATTGAAAAGTAAATAGCAATGCTCCTATCAAATGAAAGCGGCCTAATGCAATTAGCTCACAATCACTAATTAATTAAGCTTAAGGAACTCACTTAATTACTTTTATGATTTTCTCACACATCTGAGCTAATCATAATTTCATTAACTCTCTTTAGGTTATTGAATACCTAAAGCTCTACCCATGGATCAATTAAGAGAAATCAGATGAAATTACCCTTTTGATTAGGTTAATCAAGACATTAATCCATTAATCCATTTCTCTTTACTTAGCTACCGAATTTAATTGATTATCCTTTGAAATGAAATGGGCTTAAGGGGGAAAAGGTTGGGAAAGAGGTCCCAACCTAATTCCATAGGCCCTCTCATTCAATTAAACATGATTTGGTATGATTTGAGTCTCAATTTAACTAATTAAACCATTAATTAGTTAATTAATCCTTAATTAGCATTTTGGTTGAAAAAAGAAGGTATTTTAGGGAAAATATTAGGAGGGAGGTTCCAATCCAATTCTTTAAGTCTCCTTACTATTCAACAATGATTAAAGGGTCCAATTTGTTGATTAATTATTGTCCAAATGCTATATTATCACTTAATTAAATTAAAATAGTAATTAAGGCTTAAGCAATCAATTTTCTAAATTAATCAACCAATAAATTCCAAGAAAAATAGGGGAGGCAGAGGTCATCCCCCTAAACATCCTCAGAAATTTTGAAATTGATTGATTAGTTAATTTGGGAGTAATTAGGCTAATTAAATTTTTAATTAAATCTTAATTAAGCTAAAATTACTATTTAAAATTAATTAAGAATAATTTTAATGGATTCCCCTCTGAAATACCTTTAAAATGAGTCATTATTTATATTTTTTTGGGATTTTTCTACAGTTCGTTATGAATTTTGGAAGTTTCAGCCTTAAAAAATACATTAATTAGCCTTAATTAAGCATAATCCCATCAGCGCCACATGGCACGCTGATGCAGCGCACTTTCGACATGGCGTCATGGGATTGGCTATTTAAGTTTTCAAACTTGTGCATTGAGCCAGCGATGTAGTATTGATCTCCGCCATCTGATCTCGAGATCGAATGGCGTAGATTGATCCCGTGGTTTAGAGGGAGAAAAATAAATTAATCTAGCATGATCTGATCAGAGCTGTCCATTCCATTCACACGGTGGATCAACTTCCGTCACTATGGAGCTCAGGAGCATAGGAAATGACTTGGGTGGCTTCGACGATGTGCGTGGAAGGTGTGTGTAAGATGAATTTGATTTAGATAGAGTATTGGTGAATTTATGATCAAGATTGGAGTGCCCTATTTCGGTTTCACACAAGGAGGAGAAATGCCAAAAGAGAAAAGCTTGGGATGGCTCTGGGGATTGCAATGAGGCTTCTATTCGCACTTGGAAGCTCTCATAATTCGAATTGATGCATTTTTCGTGTGAATTGAGGGGGTATACCCCTTGGTTTGCTGATGTGGTCGAACAAGATGGCTTCTCATTTTTCGGCCAGCCAGCCACCACCAGAGTGTCGAAGTGGTCGCCATCAAGTCCACATGGCTCGTCTGGATTGGGAAAAGCCATTGCAGGAGGCTGTAAGGTTGATTTGTCCAGATTATCTTACCTTGATCCTTTGGGTGCTCGGTTTGCAAGGGAGGCAAATTAACTCACCTCCCTTTGGTCCATGGCTGACCTAGCATGGGTTAGAGGGCTTAGGTGGCTTAGTTGATGCCTCATTTGGATGAGTGAGGGCTGCCAAGGTGAAATGAAGAGTGGACTTTGCCAAATGAGGAAAGAATCTAATGTGGGAGAGGATCCATGGAGGATTTGCATTGGACTTGGCTCCAAATGGGTTTGGGTTGACCCACGATGGATTTGGGTCAGGTTTTGTCAGCCTCCAATGGGTCATTGGTTGGTTTCATGGGTTTTAGCTTCATTTGGTCAAATGGGTTAACATTGTGTCATATTGAGTTGGGTTGACCAATTGGTCAAATTGGGTCAAACCAAGGCTTGGGTTAGGTTCAAATGATGATTTAAAAAGTTTTGGTTCAAGTGGTTCCAATTAATTTGGCCTAGGTTTGATTTTGGCTCATTTGAATTCATATATGTCAAATGGGCTAAGTTTATCGATTTGACCAAATTGTCTAAATTGAGTTGGGTTAAGTGTTGGTTCATGTTCAATTGATTAATGAAAATGATTGTAGGCTTTGGTTTGAACTAATTTAGATTTTGGCCAATTTAACCCACCCTTTAGGTCAATTACAGCTAAGTTGGTTCAAGTTAACCAATTAGTCAAATTGGGCTCAATTATGGCTTTAGTCAAGTTCAATAATCAATTTTGAATGAACTTGAGCCATTGGTTACAATCAATTTGGGTTAGATTATGATTTGACCCATTTTAGCCTTTTAGGCCAATTTGGGTCAACTTCGGTGAAATGGCTAATTGGACTTGGTTTGGCTCAATTGAGGGTAAAGTCATGTTCAATCATTGATCATGAGTTGGTATGAATCAATAGTTTCAATCAATTTAGTGTATGGTGGGTTTTGGCTAGTTTGGGTTTTATTTAAACTAAAGGTTGACTTGGTCAAAGGACCAAGTTGACTTGGTTTGACCCAATTCATGGTGACTAAACATCCTAGCGTGATTGTTGATCATGATGAGGCCTTGATGGGCTTGGTTCAATCCAATTTGGGTTGGATTAGAACTTCACTAAAAAAGGTCCTTTAGGCCACTTTGGGTCAATGGACCTAAATGGGTGAATTGGCTTGGTTTTTGCTTGATTCAAGTTTAGTTGAACTTATATATGAGCCTAGGATTAAAATATAAATCCAACTGCAATCAATTTGGCATCTAATGGACTTTAGCGCATTTGAAGTTTTCAAGTTACAAGGGCTAACTTGGGCTTGACTTGGGTTGACATGCGTTTGGTTTGATAATTGTAGGTTTCATTTATATTTGGATAGATGAATAAAGGAATGATTAATTCAAGAGAATATCCATTGGTTTTGGCTTGATTTAGGTGGATTTTGGTTAAGTCCAAGAAATTTTCTTAAAGGGTATAAATTGGATTTTAGTTTGATTTTAGATTTGGTTTTGGCCATTTAGATTTATATTTCATTTATATTTATGAATATAAATGAAGATATAAATGATTTATGAGAAAATCACTTGAGTTTGGAGTGATTTGGAAGCAAATTTGACCGTGCTTAAGGATGTTGGTCAAAATGGCTAAGAAGGATATCAATTTAGTTTGATTTATTTTTGGTCATTAGAAGGTGGGTTTTATTTATATTTATGAATATAAATGAAGGAATAATTGATTTATAAAAAAATCAATTGATTTTGGGTTAAGATTTGGTTAAGCTTCTGGAAGTAGGTCCATATGACTTAAAAAGGGCCTTGGCTTGATTTAATTTAGTTTGATTGAAGGATTGAATTAATATTTGGGAAAATCAAATGAATTGGGATTGATTTGAATTGGTTAAGGCTAAGTCCATAAGATGAAATCAAAGGGCCTCGAAAGGGTTTTGAAATCAATCATAAGGTTCATAGAAAACTTTTGAGCTTAGAATTGATCATGAGATTGATTATGAGTCTTAGAAATTTGGTTTGGATTTGGCATGAATTTGAGGTTTGGTTTGAGAAGGAAAGCATGGATTGGATTTAGGCTATAGGGTAGGCAAGTTTCCTTAAGTCCCTAAAGCATGACCTATCCCTATGGTTAACCCTTTTAAGTCTCTAGGCTTAGGTTAAGTGTTCACCTAATCACTAGAACTGTCTTAAGACTGGAGAGCTCTTAATATCCATAAGAGTCCTAGATATATGATGAGAAAGTTGAGAACTCACCCAAAAGTGAGGTCAACAAAAGGACCCCAAATAGGTGTGGTGTAACTGTCAAGGAACGCCACGTATTGGCGTTGACCGAGATGATCAACAATGTCCAAAGGATTGTAAACGCTAAATATCCCTAGGCTCCACTAAGGGGAGTAAATCGATTTGTGCCTCATTAAGGAAAATTTTGATTTGATATGATGTGAGGATCCGCTAAGGAGAATATATGATTTGGTTTAATTGGAGTCGAGAGTATATCTACTGGAGATATGAGCTTAGATCCACTTGGGGGAAAAGGTGGATTTGATTTATGGATTTCCTTGATTTGCTTGGGGAAGTATCCATTAGGGATAAGAGTGGATTTAATATATGGACTCTATTGATGTGCGATGGATCTATTATAAAGGGGCTATATCAGCCTCGGCCTATCTCAGATTTACAAATCCAAAGGAAAATTCTACCAACCATCAGGTAGGACTATCCTACCTAAGGGTGACTATTGAGATAGTGCCGTTAGGAGCTTACCTCAGCTCAGAAATAGTTAAAAATATCACTTTAATTTAAATGGACCCTATCAGTGTGTGATGGATTCACTAAGAAGGGGCTATATTAGCCTTGGCCTATCTCAAATTTATAAATCCAAAGGGATAGTCTATCGGCCATGGGATGGAGCTAACTGACCTAACGGGTTCCTTTCGATGTGCAATGGTTGTGCTAGGAAGAAAGTGCGTAGACTTACATCTTCCAAAGCAAGGAGCAATTGCTGGGGTGATCAATTGGTAGCACAATAAATTGAACTTGACCTAAGGCTGCCCGTCAGTGTGTAATGATCATGCTGGAAAGAATGTGTAATGGACTTACATCTTCTAAAGCAAAGATGACCACCGAGGTGACTAATTGGTGGCACAATAAGTCAAACCCGACCTAAGGGCGACTATTGAGAGAGTGCCACTTGGGACTTATCTCAACTCAATAGTAGTCAGGAGATTCCTATAAAGAGTTTTGCTTACACTGCCCTAAAGATAGAATACCTTCTTCAAAAAAAGTACTGTTGGGGTGTCCTCCTAATCTACAAGCAAAATATTTTTTTTGTTTAGATGTTTGTGTGGACCCTATTGGTGTGCGAGGGACCACACTGAGAAGGGGCTTATATCTGCCTAGTCTTATCGCAAACTTACTAGACTAATGGATAATTTGCATATTCGTAAGACAAGTTCTCCAATCACAGGGGTGGCTACTAAGAAAGGGGGATTGGCCAATCCAAGAGCAACCCGGGTAGTGCCTCAATGGGGTCGCTAAGGACGTGATCCAAATATAGTGTCTACAAGGGAGGTGACGCTAGGGGCTTTATCCTGGACTCTGTAAAAGAAAACATATAGGTATACGGTGGCCAACCTCAAAGAAATCTTGTAGACTTACATCTTCCATAAGTGTTGTGTCCACCAGGTGGGTCATTGTTAGCATAGGACAACCAACCAACCTAAGGTGTTTGTCGGTGTTCAATGATCAATCTGAGAAGGAGGCTTGTAGACTTACAACTTTATAAACAAAAATGATCACCGAGATAGTCTGTCATTGGCGGGACATATGATATTCGACCTAGGGCGACTACTAAGTGGGGAGTCCTGTATGAGGACTAGACCCAAACTTGAAGTAGTCAGGAAGAAAAGAGCCACTGTGGGACTTATCCTAAACCTTAAATATACTCAACCCAGTTAGTGTATGATGGCTAGTTCAAGAAGAAAGCATGTAGACTTACATCCTCTTAAACAAAATCAACACGAGGTAACTTATCGATAGTGTAGTAAGGCTTACCGAACTAACAAGGCACACGTCAGTTTGCAATGGTCAAGTTAATAAGAAAGCTTGTAGACTTACATCCTCTAAATAAGAAATCACTGGGGTGACACACTAGCATGGTAGCAAGTCAGCCCAACCTAGAGCAGCTAATGAGTGAATCCCATGGGGTCTTTATCCCACATCAAAGTATCTCAAGATAAAAGATATGTGTTTGTTTATGTGGTTGTGGGTAGTTTATGTTGGAATTGTGTTGACAAAGGATAGGATGTCGCTCAGGTTCTATACACCTACCCTAAACATATTGTGGCATATTCGAAGCAATGATGCTTCTAACATAGAAGGGGTGGAATTTGAAATGAAAAATAAGTTTTATTGATAATTGTTTTCAAACAAGATTTATGGATAATATTTCCTTAAGTAGAGCCCGTTGATTAGAAGCATTGGGTGCTCTTCTTTACAATTTATAAGTTGATAATATCCTCCTTGGTTGGCCTTCTCTATGGCAAAAAGGTCTTCCCAAGTGGGTTCAAACGTGCCTCGCATCTTTCGATGGGCAACAATTGGTCTCCTTAAAACTAAAATAAGCTCTTCTACTTGAAAAGTTCTAGGACAGACCAACTTGTTATCAGCTTGAATCATTTTGGCTTTATACAACTCAAGGTTCTAGCATGGCTGGAGGCATCTCTCCTTCAAACCTTCAAGCTCTTCTAACCGCAACTTAGTGTTCAGCTCTGTTGTGATCTTATTACCCACAACTATCCTTAATGATGGGAGTTGGACTTCTAATGGTAGAACAGTTTCAAACCCATACACTAAGGAAAAAGGGGTAGACTGAGTTGGAGTTCTATATGTGGTGTGGTAAGCCCACAAAGCTTCAACCAACTGCTCATGTCACTGTCGCTTATTGTTATCGAGTGTCTTCTTTAATATTTGGATGAGAGTTTTGTTGAAGGCTTTTGCCAAGCCATTTTTCCTCGGGTAGTAGATGATAGAATATCACCAATCTATATTATGTCTCCGAACAAAGCTATTCATTTTAGTGCTATTGAATGCAGTACCATTATTGAATATAATTCATCGGGGTACCCCGAACCTATATATGATACGATTTTTAAAAAATTAGAGCACATGCTAAGCTGTGACCTCTCTAAGTGGGATTGCCTCCGCCCACTTAGAAAAGTAGTCAATGGCAGCTACAATGAACCAATGACCCTTTAAAGAAAGAGGATAAATTGGACCCACTATATTGGTACCCCAACACTCGAATGGCCATGAGGCCAATGTAGGGTGTAGGATGTTGGGTGGTTGGTGTAAGACATCTCCTAGCTACGTCCATGCAGTCTGTGATCATCGAAGGCCACTAGTATCCTAGTCTCTTCATCTTGGTTTTCATCTTCGGACCAGATTGATGTGATTCATATAAACCTGAGTGTACCTCAGTCATGATCTTATGGGCTTTATGTTTGTCCAAACAATGTAACCACATATGATCAAAGGACTGCCGATACATGGTGCCATCTATGATAGCATAGGAAAGGGCTCTCTACTTCACCTGAATTGCTAAGGACTTCTCTTAAGGTTTTTTGCCTATATTTAGATAATCTATGAATAGTTTCCTCCAATCTGACTCATCATCCTTTTTTGGCAATTTCAACCTTCCCTTCAAGAGAGAGTCTCTCGATGAGTTCAGCATCAACAAGGGATGCGACTTGTCTATTTTGAACCCTTATTGGTAGAATATGCCAACTTTTTAGCAAGCTTGGCTAAAGCATCTGCTACAATATTTTCTCCTCAGGGAATCTTGTAGATGGTAACCTTTGGGATTTGGGCCAACAACTCTATAGTGTACTTGCAGAAGTAATGAAACTTAAGCTTTAGAACTTTATAAGACCTAGTGATTTAGTTGATGACTAATTGAGAATCCCTAAAGATGTTGATACTATGGATGCATAGTATAATGGCTAACTCCAGACTGAGAATCAGAGCCTCACATTTAGCTTCATTGTTGGTGCAAAGATTGAATAGATGATATAAGAATCTCATTACATCATAGTCCAGAGTTAGGAGAACTATTCCTACCCCTGCCTTCCTTGAAAGAGTAGATCATGGTTCTTCTCCCTTTTGAAAGGAAGCCACGCCATCAAAATGCATCTTCCAATGATGAAGGCTAGTGTCCCATAAGTTCATGATTTATTCATCGGGGAGGTCATCATTAAGCGAAGAATCAATAGGAAGTGGGTGTGCTGCTAAGAAATATGCTAGTGATTGTCCTTTCACCGTATGAAGGGGTACGAAAGTAATATCATACTATGACAAAATCATGGACCATCGTCCGGATAGCATTGGTCGTGTCATGAGATATTGTAGTGGATTGATCCTAGAAATCAAGTTCACCTTATAAGAAAGCATATAGTGTCATAGCTTTTGCGATGCAAAGATTAAAGCTAGGCAGTGCTTTTAATAGGTGGATAATTTACCTCAACAGGAATTAGATGATAACTAAGATAGTAGAGTGCATTTTCTTTTCCTTCATCATTGGCTTGGGATAATAAAGCTCTAAGGGAGTCATCTAATACAACAGTATATAGAATGAGTAGCTTGCCCAGAATAGGGGTTATTAGAACTGGCAGCGTTATCAGGAAGTGCTTGATGTCATCGAAGGCATGATGACACTTGTCATCCCACTTCAACTTGGCATCCTTTTTGACAAGTGTTGAAAATGGTTGGCATCTTTCTGACAGGTTGGAAATGAAGTGTCATAGATATGCCAATCCCCCTTGGAATGATCTGAGTTGAGTTAGACTTTTAGGGGGTGACATTTCTAATATCTCATTAATCTTCTCTAGATTGATTTCTATTCCACAGTGTCAAACAACAAACTCAAGGAATTTCTTTGAAGCAACTCCAAACACACACTTCAGGGGATTCATTTTGTGGTTAAGTTATCTTAACCACTCAAAAACTACTCTCAAGTCAAAGAGATGGTCTTCCTTATCTTTACTTTTGACTACAAGATCATCGACATAACACTCGACCTGATGATGAATGAGTTCATCAAAGATCAAAGTCATGGCTCACTGGTATGTAGCACCAATATTTTTAAGGCCAATAGACATGACATCATAGCAAAAGATTCTAATCGGGGTTGGTACCAAGTGTTTCTTTCATCCTCATGGGCCATCTTAATTTGGTTATATCTAGATGAGCCATCCATGAAAGAGAAGACTATATGAGATGAGGTCATGTCCACCATCAGCTCTGGGATTGGTAGTGAAAATTCATCTTTTGGACATGCCTTATTTAGATCCCTAAAATCGATGCATATGTGAATTTGACCATTCTTTTTCATAATTGGGATGACACTGGCTAACCAGATAAGTATTTTTCTTCCCTGATGAAGCCAGCATCGATCAATTCCTTGACTTCAAAAATGACCCGTTATTCAATATCTAATTGCATGTGCCTAAGAGCTTGCTTGATAGGGTTAGCATTAGGCTCTATTGCTAGTTTGTGGACTATTATGTTTAGAGATAAACCTGACATCTTTTTATAACTCCATGCAAAGCAGTCCTTAAACTCAGTCAATAGTTTAACTAAGTCATTAATTTTAGTATCACTCAATAAAGAACTGATTTATGTCAGACGTGGATTATTTTCAGTTCCTATGTTGATTTCTTTGAGCTCGTCAATGGTTGATCTGATCTCCTCTTCGAACTCTGGTAGTGATAAACCTAACATCTTTTTATAACTCCCTGCAAAGCAGTCCTTAAACTCAGTCAATAGTCTAACTAAGTCATTAATTTTAGTATCACTCAATAAAGAACTGATTTATGTCAGACGTGGATTATTTTCAGTTCCTATGTTGATTTCTTTGAGCTCGTCAATGGTTGATCTGATCTCCTCTTCGAACTCTGGTAGTGCATCTTTGACGTCAAAGTCATCTGGATCATCTGAAGTTTTTAAACACACCTCCCCATATGAGTTAGCATGATTTGAAAAGAACCTATCAGCTTCCAAATGATTGGTGATGACTACGCAATGATCGTCATCATCGACTGCACCCACTATACTGAATCCTAGTTCTGAGCTTGATTGAGGATGTCTATTTTGGTTGTCCCATAACCTTTCAAAGTAGTTTGACCTACGTTTAGACTAAGTATGTGAGATTAATCTCTTCTTTGCTAGATTAAGAACACAATGGGAGTACCAATCAAAAGATAATTATATTAAATCTTTATATGAATCATCCTCAAGTTCTACATCAGCTTCTTGACTTGAGGATGATGCTCCCAAAAAGAACCGTTGAGTCTTCCCATCTGTGGATGACTTAGGGGCTTCCTTAATTACTAAACCCTCAACTTTTTATGAAGAAAGTGGTGTTAAAGCTAAGGTTCTCAACTGATGCCTGACTATCTCATACACATACTTGGATACATTTATGCTTTGCTTTGGAGCCCAATCTTCATCACTATCCTGCTCCAGCATCACCTCGAAAGGGATCTGCTTCTGAGAAGAGTTGGCTGGTGTGCTAACCACATAAAACTTATCCTCTGAACTAGATTCTAAGTCTATGTGGATAGCAAGTGTACTCCTGATGGCTGAGACATACCTCTTATTGGGTGGTTAGTAGGGAGGCTTTCCACCTCAGGGGTTGCCTCTAAATTGTCCTTTACCTCTACCTGGTGGAGGTTGGGTCATCCTACCCATATGTTTGAATGGAGTAACAAACTGTAGGTGCAATATAATATCAGGCTCTATATCTTCCTCTGAGTCCATGTCTTACGCTCTTTTATTTTCTTTTTCTTTCTCTTCTTCTTTTCTTTTTTTATTTCTTTTTTCCTTTTCTCTTTTTTCTTTCTTTTTGTCCTTCATGGGGATCTTGACTAGATTCATGAGAATGGACTTATTGCTTTTGGGGAAGCAAATAGACTGCATCCTCATATATCCTAACCTCATGAACTGTGAATGGTTTGAGATCTCTTTTGACGTAGTATTCAATTCCACCTCTCATGAATTTCATGCACTGATGTAGAGAGAATGGGACTATGTTATTTTCATGTATCCACAATTTCCCAAGGAAAGCTTTGAAAGATGTATCCAAGTCTATGATATGAAACTTGGCTTCAGTCTTCTAATTATCTATCTCTAATAGCGACACTATAGAGCCTATGGCTCTCTCACCTTGTTCATTGGATCCTCTCAACATCATCCTCTATTTTTGGAGTTTGGAGATGTTGATCCCCAAGTCGGCAAGGGTTCTTAAACTCATAATGTTGACTGATGCATCTTGGTCAACCAGAACTATTGATAACCTGTATCTACCAACATCCACTGTAATGTAAAGAGGGCGGTTGTGCTTGGTCACCCTTAGAAGCAAGTCGTCATCACTGAATATAACTCCTAAGATGTCCTTTGAGTTGTGGGCCTCATCTTCAGTAGTAGTCAGCTGAGCTAAGCATATCTCTAGATCAAGAAGAGCCTTGATTAGATATTTCCTCATCTCTTTGGAAAAGATAAGGGTGTCATATATGCTTAACTTAGCTGGCAACTTTGTAAGATGTGCTAGGACATTGTAATCAACTTTGACTTAGTCCTCCACAAGCATATCCATAGGTGGAGCATCCTGTGGAGGGGTTATCTGCTCACTGAAACTAATGACTTGTTTACCCTTATCCTAAAGTTCTACTCTAAGAGGTAGAACTTTGTCATTACGCAGGTTGACTTCTGTGACTTCTTGAAATGATGAACTTGTGGAAAGTTCTACCTTCTCATCAAGTATTCCTATAGCTTCTCCTAAAGGATCCTCAGAGCCAGTTGACTCCAAGTCAATCTCAAGAGGTGAACCCGATTGATTCAAAAAAAAGGAAAGTCTGATTTTGAATTAGAAGAGAGGGGATCAAAATGACTAGAGCCATTATTATTTTCTAGACTTGGAGAGTTTTCAATAGAAATAAAAACTAGAGTATCATAAGTGGACAAGATGTAAGTGAAAGCTTTCTTCATTGATTCTTTTAGGTGATAGAAATCCAATAAAGTAAGCAGATTAAGGGATTTAATGCCCTTATATGCTGATACAACACTCCTGCTAGTAGAAGAGGAGCTAGTATAGGAAGAAGTAGTAGCTGCAACTATGGATGGAGTGTTGGACTCAGACGGTGGTTATGCTACTGGACTATCCTTGGCAAGTAAGGTGAGTTGTTGTCGTTGCTGTTGGGCTAACCCCTTCTTCAAGTTATCTTTGGCAACTTGTAAACCTTCCTTGATATTAGAGGTTTGAGCTACCTCAGACATCTGTAAAGAGAGTTTCTTGATTTTAGAAACTACTTTTTTAGAGATTCAGGATAAGGTAATATCCCAATCTTCTTTTTTCTTAAGAGGATCACAAATATCTCTAAGAATTACTCTAATAGAACTGGATGGTTATTCTAATAAGTATTCCTTGGGATAACTATAGTGTCTGACTTGTAGCTATGCTCAAGCCAGTCCTTAAAAGTAAAATAATCCTCTAAGATATGACTAATCATGTGGTCATAAGGATAATAGTTAGGATCATTACTTTTGCCCACTTCCTCCGGCCTCTTGGGCTCTGGTAACTGAAAGTCAAGTTTCTTTAATAGTTTCTTATAGATTTCCCTAACTACCTCCCTCTTGAATGAATATGACTTATTCAATCTATCGGTAAAAGTATGTGGTAATAGTTACCTGGCTGTGGATAAGAGAACCGCTGCTGGTATGCTGCTGAAGTGGTGGGAATGGCCATTATGGCAGCTCTGTCGGATGATATGATGGTCGAGGTGGTAGCATAGGAGGTCAAAAAGGAGGCTGTTGAGCTCAGGGTCTCTCATACTGGACTCTAGCTAGCTGCTTCTCTCTATCCATTTACACAACTATCCCTGCCTTCTTCTCGAACACTTTATGCGGCTTGAGCTGAGTTGATTAGTTAGGAAAAGGTAACTATTTGGCTTCCTCTTGCAGGCTAGTTGCCTTGTTCATTAGTTTCTCAAATATCCAGATGGTAAAGTCCTTCATCATGAAGGTGATTGGGCCATGAATATTCTTGAGAAGAATCTCAATGGCAAGCTAGTCAGATAGTTGCTAATATTTCATGCTCAGGTTGTGCCACCTGAGAATATAATCAATAAGGGACTCATTGGAAACTCACTTTGCTATAATGAGGTCTCCTACAATCACTCTTTACTGAGCTCTAGCAAATCTCTTGACAAAGAGGTTCTCTAACTCAACAAAAGTCCTAACTGAACTATTTGGTAGTTTAGCATACCACTCAAATGCAACCTCTGCTAGGCTGTTGACAAAGAGTCTTAACAAGAGTGTGTCACTGCCACTACGTTGCATTAATAGGCCATAAAATGTGCAATATGCTAACACAGTTTCCCACATCAAAGATCTTGAAAGAAGGTAGCACAAAACCCTTGGGGTATTGAACTACATCGAATTCCTCCAAGTATGGTCTATCCTTGGAAAAAATTAGCTCCTCTTAGCTTGTGTCATTTCTTCCCTCACCTGATGCTCTACCATATGCTTACTATCCTTTTCATGCATGGATGTGCCATATGTAACCTTCCTATGTAAGCTACCAACATCATCCTCTACAGGAGTACACCTAGGACGGTCTAAACTATGCACCAACTTTGGTCTATCGGCTACCATAGGAGCCTATGTTGCATGTTCTTCTCCATCTTGTCATTGTGATCATCCCTCTACCTGAGATCGTGGAGGAGGTGCTGAGTCGAGTGAGAAGTGTCACCTTCTTCGAGCACAGCACCTTCCTGGCTATGCTAATCCCACTGTAAGGACCCCCATGTATCAACCATGTGGACCTCAGTTATGTCATCCAACATGTCATCCTCATCAGGATCGAAGCTGACTCTCTATCCTCCTCCAGATCTAAATGGTCACTATCGATAATTCATCTTTTCTTAGCAAAGTAGTCTGATAATATGTCATCTCTACTATGTCATGGACTGCATGAACACTCATGATTTGTTTGGCAGGGCTGTCATCTATCTCTATACACCAAACACTACCTACTGTCTTTATACACTGAACATTGCCTACTATCAAGTCTTTCTCACTAGGAGGATCAACTATCATGGGGATTATGTCTGTGTCCCCTTCTCTCTCTCTCTCTCTCTCTCTCTCCTTATGTCTATGGTCATGGTGATGCGACGATGACGCTCTTGGGTTTCCACTCCTTCCTAACCAAAGCTGAGGTAGAGTGTCGAGTAGGGGAGCTCGATCTCACCTCAATAGGCTGAGTGGATGGAGTGGGATCCTTGGACCGTAGCCGGATCACCAGTGGGGATGGTCTTTCCTCAGACGGAGGCTTCTGAATCTTACCTGGAGTGGTGGATGATGTAAGCTAAATGGGTGATGGTGGACGGAAAGGGGAGCAATTTGAATGATCGGCCCTTCCCGGCAGGAGGCGATGAAATCCATCAAAGGCAGAAGTCTCACGCCTCGCTCCATCTTCCCCACTTGGGCTGATACTCAAGGCTCCATAGCTCTCTCCCAATGGATCTAACCCTTGACACTCCTAGGGATCATGGATCTCAGATCAAACAAGGTACCAAACTCTGAGCATCCGTATCTCTGCCGACCTGGCTAAGAATAGTCCTAAGTTCGGTGTAGGGCCTCCTATGCTTCCTAGCAGGTGTCTCAAAGTATGCTGGTGGTGAAAGTAATGCAGCAATCCTCTTATAATTCCCTCTCCATCTAAGGACGAGAGGGGGTGAAACCTACTGCCATTCAATACTGGAGAGGTCTCACAGGGAGAGCCCTCGCCTATATGGGAAGCGACTCGCTCTGCCGCTCATGGTTACCTTCCAATTTTTGTTGCGGTGTTGGGTGTGGGTGAGCAGAGCGAGCAAGAGCTAGAACCTACCTGGAAGGTAGGGGAGACTACCTCGGAGGCCAATATAGCCTTCACCTATGGGGTGACTAAAGAGGAGGTAGTGGCTCTTACTAAAGCTATGGCAGGGGCAATTGACTAAACCCATCCTGAAGTAGCTGATACTGACACTGACACTAAACGGGGTGTGGGAACCATGGAAACATTCCTCTTCAATGAGGGGAACTCAGAGTCAGATGGCATGTCAAAGCAGATAAGTGGCATCTATCCTGCCACCTCCTCCCTACTAATAGTTGTGAGGATTGTCCCTTCACAAGTAATCTAGACTCCCTTAAAACCATGGCCAAAGTAAATTAGATGTGCGACAGTAGTCGAGGTGAGATTGGCCTGATCCAAGGCCAGATCTACACCAAAGGGGAAGGAGAAAACAAACTTGTCAGAATCCATGATCACTACATTGATTGAAGGATGAAAAGACTGACTGCGTTGAAATCACTGCATTTTTTTAAAATGTAACCGAGTCTAACCCTTACTTTAATATTTGTCTTCAATCATTGACTTCTAAACTTGATTTGGAATTTGAACCCACACTTAACAAATTTAGGTATACTAAGTGGGGTTCATTGAAATTTTGAAGAGATTTTTGACAATTGGATGAGAGACTTGGCCATATGATTTTGATTTAGAACCCATACTTAACAAATTTAACTAGGTTGAGCGATTCAAATATTTGGAGAGACTTTGGAGATATATATCTTGTATGTCTTGTTTCAAAATTTGATTTGGAAAACCTTTACTTAGCAAATTTAGGCATACTAAGAAGGTTTTCAATTATGTGAAATTTTTGTGGAAATAGCTTTCTTTGTGATAATTTGTTATGTGTGTGATATATGTAGATTTGATTTGAAAGTGACGCTTCTACTTAACAAATTTGGTATGTTAAGTAGAGGTCAAATGATTTTTAAAAATAAGGCACTTAACAAATTTTGTATGTTAAGTAGGAGTCAAGTGTGTTATGATTTTTGAAAATGATGCTCTTACTTAACAAATTTAGTATGTTAAGTAGAAGCCAAGTGTGTTAAGATTTTTGAAAATAAGGCTCTTACTTAACAAATTTGGTATGTTAAGTAGGAGCCAAGTGTGTTATGATTTGTTTTCTCTTTTTTGGAAAGAGAGGGGAACCCTTTGTTTGACAAATATTGTATGCCAAATAGAGTTCAAAATGTGTTGTGATTTTGAAAGAGGGAAATCTATTTAACAAGTTTAGGTATGCTAAATAGAGTTCAATTTATTTTTTTGATTTTTGAAAATAGGACTCTCATTTGACAAATTTGGGTATGTCAAATGGAGTCCAAATGTATTTTGATATTCAAGGAATGGTGCACTATCTCTAAAGATAGAAATCACCACCCTATAATGGACCTAATCACCAAATAAGGACTCCTAAGGCATGATGGGTCTTCGAATGTACCAGATACTTTTCCCCTACTTTACCTGGATGAATAAAGTTGGGTTTATATTAAACTAGGTTCTAAAGTTCTCTATGGGGGCAATCCTCCATAGTTAATTATATTCTAAGGAAAGTGAATTCATTAAGAGGACTCTCAATTAAAGCAGACAATTATTATCTCTAAAGATTTTAAAGATAAGACTATCAATAAATTGGTTATATTGAAAAATCAAATGGGATAGATCAAAAGGAGAGACTTACCATCGAAGCCAAAGAAGATGAATATGGAATGCTCATGATACTAGAAAACCTAATCATTCCAATCTACCCAATGATTAGGCTTTATATGTTTGAAATTGAAGAGATTTATTTATTTTATTTGAAATTTTATCATAAAGCTAGGACTTATAATCCCACAATATAAGATTATGGAAATGCCTAAGAGATGAGGATTAGCTTGAAGGAAATAGTTATCTCATATCATAAATCTAGGGAGCTTTAGTAAGAGCTAAAACACGATGAAAATCTAAGCAAAATTGGACATAAGGTTTACCTCCACAAGAGAGGGTAAACCTACCGGACTGCTAGACTTATAACCACTTGGAGTGGTGGCCAGCTAACTACTCCTACACTTTAAAACCAAGTAGGCAAGTCATATGAATTTGCAAGATAATTGGGTTGTTATTATTTAGAAAGAGACTAAAGTCCTTAAACTCACTCCCTAAGAGACTAGAGCATGAGTGGTATGAGCAATGACTTGGTCTAATGTAAATCTTTTTAATTTTTATTTGTAATTGACACTTCATTTTGACAAAGGTCATCATGTTGAAATGAGTTATGGCTAAATTAGAGAAAATGAGGTGTTTTCCACCACAGGGGAGACCATCAAAGGTCAAGTCTTCCCCTATCGTGCAAGGATGGAAATCTTCTCTTATCAAGAGTGAAGCAATATGAACATGTGATATTAAACATACAACATTTAGCTAAGGGTTTACTAAATCTTTTAATTATCTTGATTTAATTCCTAGGCTTTATGTGAGGTTATGAATTATTAAAAAATTTAGTTATGAGTTGTAGTTGGGATAGAAAATTTATTTTTTCCTAAGAGCCTAATCGGATCTAGGCCTTACATTAAATCACCATCCATAAAGAAACTATGAAAAGGCATGTCATTTCTATTGCACAATTTAAACATAACAACAAACAATTTTATAAATCTAGCATAAAAGAATAAAAGGCTGGCACGGTCGGGTGCCTCCAAACAACTCGAAAAGAGAAAATGGGTAGCCGAGTTCTACCCTTATACAACCCGATATTTGAAAGAATAATTACAAATTATAAATGATTAAATGTTATGGGGGGTCTTCTTATCTTCATTCTTCATATCTCCTTTATTTCTTCATTTGGATATGCTTTCTTCAAAGGCGTCAAAGGGCTTCCCAAGGAAAAGCCTTCTAGCCACTGCTCATCCTAATCCACCATAACACTAATCCTAATTCCTAATGCAAAATTATATTAAAAATAGGAAAAGTAAATATAACTACACCTGCAAAACAAGTGTTAGCTAAACACAGCATACAACCCAAGCAGTTATATAAATATTTTGGACTTAGCACCCTGTACATGGGTAAGCAAGCCCACCTGTCCTAACTTAGATAATGCTTAAGGGTTTAAGAAACCTGCAAAAGAGAGCATTTATATTTATTTTAAGCACCCCTTAAGCACAATCCCCTGCAGAAAATATAATTAGGATAATCACGACCTATCATCCAGTCTACGTATACACCCTAATATCCAATCAACTACAGTACATCATAAAACCAAACATACATCACTCCATGCACCACCCAAATATAAATCTAGAAATGGTAACTTAATTCAAAAGTGTGTATATTAAGGCTTATGTGGTATGCCTTAACTAGGCTTTGTTATAATTTTTTAAGTATAAAAGTACTTAATTATAAAGAATGGTTTCACTTTAAGTGATTTAATTGATTTGAAAAAATTTTTACTTAAAGTTTTCTTTTGTTAAATTTGGTTTACACCTAACAACTAAGTGTTATAAAGAGAAGAACAGAGATGATTACTCTCTTTTATCCCTACCTTAGGTCACTTCTAAAGCAAATTAGTTAATCAATTCTCTTTAGTGAATGGCTTATTACAAATTTTAAATGACCTCATTCAATAAGAAAGTTATCCTAAGATTATCTAGAGTTAATTACTATCACATGACCCATATTATTCATTTCTTTCCATCATATGTAACATGCACATGATTAAATCCTAAGCATACCTATACATGCAATATATTTAGCATACTTAAATGATGGATGTAAATATGTACTTTTAGAATTTAGATGTTTCATTTGATTGAATCATTTTATCATATTGATTTAAAGTTCTATCTAAATTCTTATATAAAAATACATAAGAATGAAATTAAATAGGTACATGTCATTGTTAAACCAGGGAAGTAAGGTAATCAAATGACCTCCTTGGGGCTAACTAAAGCCTCGTGTTCTTGGCATGTACAAACTATATACCCATTACATTCAAACATATGTAAGCTTATACACATGAATATAAGAAAGAAAGCTTTAAACCATGTGATCAATTGATTCCATCATTTGAACAAATATGAATGCATGTCTTTCTTAGTAGAAAAGGGGTCTTCATTCATTTGCTAAGTGCACACACAAGTGTATAAAAGTTTTAAGTGGATAATTCACCATTGTTAAACTAGGGGAGTGAGGTCAGCGCTACATAAAGCCTTACATCCCTGGAATGTATAAACTAGATGTACCCACTACTCTTAAATACACATGAATGTACAAACAACTACAATAATGCAAAAATCATGCTAAGGTTATATTTTTGAAATATTTATGCATATGGAACAAAGTCTTATCTAAATTATAGTATTGAAGTATGTAAGAATGAAATCAAATGGAGTATGTGTCATTATTAAACAAGGGAAGTGAGGTAATCAAATGACCTCTTTGGGGCTAACTAAAGCCTCATATTCCCGAGATGTCCAAGCTATATACCCATTAACATTCTTACTCACATAATTCAACATGAATGAAGGAAAAGAAACTTCACTTCATACACTTAAGCTATAATCACATACATCACCTATGTATTTATGACTATCATTCATTTATAAGTTTTGAAAAATATATTTGGATTTAATAATGATAATAGCCACACATATATTAATTTAAATCAACACATGCAAGAGTGACATAAAGGAAAACCATTTGATTTTAATTAATTTTCCAAGAGATGAATGCATGAATCAAGAAACATGCAACATTTTATATAATTGGAAAGAAATAAAGGGATAGAAGCACATGATTTCATTCAATCCAATTAACTCTTAAGGACAATCATATTAAAAGCTCATTTAAAATAAACCAAAATTTCTTAATGTCATTTTTAATTTCATGTTTGATTTGATTTAAGCTTTGTGAAAAAAGTTTGCTAATCCTACCAAATTTAATTGATTATCCTTTGAAATGAAATGGGCTTAAGGGGGAAAAGGTTAGGAAAGAGGTCCCAACCTAATTCCATAAGCCCTATCATTCAAATAAACATGATTTTGTATGATTTGATTTTCAATTTAACTAATAAAGCCAATAATTAGTTAATTAATCCTTAATTAGTATTTTGGTTGAAGAAGAGAAGGAAATTTAAGGGAAAGATTTCTAATTAATTTCAAATAGTGATTTTGGGGTCTAAATTACTTCTCTTAAATCCAAACTCCATGTCTAAATATGTTCTTGAGATGAAATGCAATATTTGAGGAATGATGTACTATCTTAAGAGATAGAAGTCACCATCCTACAATGGACCTAATCATTCTAATAAGGACTCCTAAGGACTATGGGTCTTTGTATGTACCAAAATTCTTCCCCATTCTTGTAGTTTAGTTAAGTTCCCTATGGAGGCAAGCCCCCATAGTTACATCTTAAGGAACGAGATTCCTTAAGAATACTCTCGATTAAGATAAATGATCGTTGTCTCCAAAGATCTCAAAGATAGGACTATCAATCAGTTGATTTATTTTTAGAAGATCAAGTAGGATTGATCAAGAGGAGGGAGTTATTATCAAAACTAAAAGAAGATAAGTAGGGGAAACTTGTGATATCAAGAAGCCTAGTAAGCATCCAAAACTATCCTATGGTTGTGCTTTATATTATTGAAATTGAGGAGAATTATTTGTTTGAGTTGAATTTTTGTTAGATATTTAGGCTTATAACTCCACGATACAAGACCATAGAAATGCCTAAGAGATGAGGATTTATGCTCGTAGCCCATAAAGGGAAGTAGCAACCTCTGAACCTAAATCTATGGAGCTTTGGTGAGGGCCGAAGCACGATCTAAATCTAAGGTGAAAATGGGTATTTGGTTTACCTCCATATGAGAGGATAAATTATGGGACTGTTTGGACTTACAACTGCCTGGGGGTGGCCACCAACTAACTCCTCCTATGATTTTAAATACATGTAGGCAAGTCTTATTCTTTTGAAAGATAGCTAAGCTGTTGTTTATTTAGAAAGAGACTAAGTCCTTAAACACACTCCCTAAGAGACTAGATCATGTAGGACATGAAAAAATGACTTAATCTAATGCAAAATTTTATTATATTTTATTTTCATTTTTGGACAATTCATTTGACACATGCTATGGGATTCATATGCCTAATGCATGAAAAGTTGGTTATGGGCCAAAATCAGTAAGAAGGAAGTGTGTTTCCACCATGACTCTGAAAGGTCAAGCCAAGTTCCCTAGCAATGGTGGAAGCCCTCCATAAGCAAGAGTGAAGCTAGATACTTTTTATGCTATAATGTGAAACATACAACATCTAGCTAAGGGGTTGCTAAATCTTTTATCTTATTTTATAACCTAGGCTTTATGTGAGGTTATGAGTTATTAATTTTAATTTTGAGTTAATTAATTGGATAGAAAATTTATTTTTTTTCTAAGAGCCTAATTGCATCCAGGCCATTCATCAAAGCAAAGAAGAAACTAGGAAAGCATGGCATCTTAATGAACAAGCTAAACAAACATCAAACTAATTTATAAAGCTAGTGCAAAAGAATAAAAGGACTTTACTGGCCGGGTTCCACCGCACAAACTTGAAAAAAAATTAGGTTGTCGAGCTCTACCCTTACACAACCTGAATTACAGATGAATTAATTACAATAAAAAAAGGAATTCATGTTATGGGGGTCTTCATTCTTCACTTCTTCTTTCGTCTTTCTTCTTTCTTCTTTTCTTTCTTCTTTCTTCTTTCTTCTTTCTTCTTTCTTCTTTCTTCATTCTTCATTCTTCTTTCTTCTTTCTTCTTTTGGTTGGTTAGAATATGGTTGCTCCAAAGGCTTCACATGGTACATAAGACATAGTCTTATGACCAATGTTCAGCCTAATCCCTCATAACATTCATTCCAAATCCTAATTGCAAAAATTACATTAAAAAAGGAAAGCAAATCAAACTAAAACCTGTAAAATAGAGATTAGCTAAAAAAATCACACAATCCCAAGCATGTATATGAATAAATTGGACTTAGCACCCCACACATGGGTAACTAAGTCCACCTAGCCTATTTTGGATTATGCTTAGGGGTATAAGCAACCTGCATAGCAAAAGCATTTATATTTTTATTACAGTGTCCCCTAAGTACAATCTCTTGTAGAAGATATGGTTAGACTAAGATCACCCTACCATTCAGTCTACGCACATACACCCTAATATCCAGACTAAAACATCATATCACAAAATAAAATCAGACATCAAACCATGCACCACCTTAACATAGGACTAGAAATGGTGACTTAGCCTAATGTGTGTACCATTTAAGGTTTGTGTGGTATGTCTTAGCAAGAATTTAAGGTTAAGATTTTCTAAGTGTGAAAGGGTTCAACTTAGAGGAGGTTCCTTTTAAGTGATTTAGTTGATTTGTTAATTTCATTTTATGATTTGATTTGGTTTCAATGAACCTACACTTAATTATTTAGTGTTGTAAAGAGAAGAGAAGAGAAGAGACCTTTTCTTTCATCCTTACCTTAAGTAATTTTTAAGATAGATTCATTAGTGATTTTTCTTTAATGAATGTTTTATTATGTATTTTAATTAATCCTAAGTTTATATTTGCTCTAAATAAACCCATTGAAATAAGAAAGGCCTTTTAAGATTAATTAAAGTGAATTAATATCACAAAACACACAACTCTTTATTTCTTTCCAACATGTGTATCATCCATATGAATGTATCCTAAGCATAGCTATACATGTAATGCAAATATTTACCACACCTTAATGATGAATGCTAAGAGATATTGTTTAAGAAAATTTGGATATTTCATGAATGCATAATTTTGTTAAATAGAAAAGAGAGGGATTCTTTTATCCATTAATCAAATGCACATTTACATATATGAAAGAAATAAGTGAGTATGGTGTCATTGTTTTATACACCAGGGGTGTAAGGTAGAAATACTTTACTTAAAGCCTCTAACCAGGATGTCCGTAATATATCACTTTTCTTAAATACATGTGTATATACCAAAGCAAATGAATGGAAAAAGAATCATGCAAAAAAAGTTTATGTTTGTTCGTTTGATTTTAGTTATTTTATTTATATGTGCAATGTGAAGATCCTTCTTAAATGATAACATAGGAATGAATAGGAATAGATTTAAGCAAGTGTTGTGTTCTTTTCAAATGAACAATACACTTCGCAAATCCTACTTAAAAAATTATGTTTAAAAGCGAAGAAAAGGAAAAGTCGCATAATGCACATCTTATGTTATACTCACATGCAAGCTTATAAATAATTATAAGTAGAATACCCTTCATTTATAATGTTTGATTTATAAGTTTTGAAAGTAATTTGATTTAGTAGTGATAATAGCCACTCATATTCTTGCTTTAGCCAAAGCATGCAATTTGACATAAAAAAAAATATTTCATTTTATTTTTATTTTTTTTAAAGACATGAATGCATGATTTCAAATGACAAACCACATTTAGCATGCTAGAAAAGTTACAAAGTGATAAGCATGTAACTTCATTCACCCTAATTAATTCCTAAAGACAATCCTATGAAATAGAATCAGTTAAAGTGAATCAAAGTTGTTTAAAACAATTTTGTTCTTGTTTTGAGTTTGATTTAGAAAATATGAAAAGGGTGTTTGTTAGTCCTAACCCATCTCCCACATATGTTAATCAATTTGGTTTAGTCTTAGAACCATTAGATTGATTTTATGTTTTGTTTAGGTTAAGGTGTAAGTTAGATTCATTAATTACCCCTTACCTATACCACTTTAATATAATTAACCAACTATTTATGAACCAGCATACGATATGCAACCACATGGAATTTAAATCATCAATGCACCCTAAGAAAGAAAGGACCTAATGCAATCACAATTATTGATTAATTAAGCTTAAAGGATTTAATTAAGTACTTTCATAACCTTCTCACACATGTGAGTTGGAAATGATTTCCTTAAGCTTACTTAGGTTATTGAACACTGGAGTATCTACCCAAGAAATATAATTATGGCATTCTAGAATGATTTCATTTTGAATTTTGATTAATTGAATTTATTAATGAAGAGATTAGGCCATTAATTACAACTTGATTAAATGTTTTCCAAATGGAGTGAACTTAGGGAGAAGAGATTGGAAAAGGAATCCTAATCTCATTCCCTATGTCCCTTCAATATTTCATAGGGATTAGCAAGCCCCATTAATGGATTCACCACTGTTTAGTAGATTAATTAATAACTTAATTAATTAAGGGAGTGATTAGGAATGAATTAAGCAATTATCCTAATTAAACCATTAATAAATTCCAAGAAATTTAGGGAAGGTAGAATTCATCCCACTAAACATACCTGAGAAGTTTGAAATTAATTAATCAAATATTTAAGGAGTAATTAATATAATTATATTCCCAATAAAACCCATATTGAGTGAAATATACTATTAAAAATTAATCAAAATTAAGTTTATATTATTCTTCCTTTAATTATCTTTAAAATGAAGTTGAGTTTGCATTTTTTTTTGGATTTGTCTACATTTGGTTATGAATATTTAAAGTTTCTATGATTAATAGGTCATTAAATCCCTTAATTATATAACTAATCCTATCGGCACAATGTGGCGATGCGATGCTTTCCACATGGGACAGGATTGGTTAGTTATTTAAATTTCCATCGTGACTACACTTTCTTGGACCGTCAATCAAGATCGACGGTGAGATCAACTGCGGTTTCCAAAGGATTAATCATCCAATATAATCGGATTAATCAGGGAGGTTGAAACAAAGCTTCTCTAAGCCTTTAAAGCTCCCCTATTTCTATTTTGGTTTTGCTCAAAAAATAAGGTAAAATCAATTCCAACCTCAAATCAAATTAACCTTACACAAACCATGGACCTCTCCAAGTCCGCCAAATCATTAAACCCTTCCAAAACTTCCATCCTTCTTCCTCCAGAAACACCTGATAGCCTCATCGGCGGTATTGCCCGAAACCTTAGCCTTAGAAAAATTTGCTTGGTCTTTTTTGAAGAAAATTATCACCTATTGGATCTTGACCATTGGATGTGCATCCCCCCTCCTTCCGAAGGTGTGGGATCATTTTGTTCCCAATCTGAGCTCGAGTGAGCTCGAATTGCATGGGGAGAGATGAACGATGTTTGTCTCTTGTCACTCGCAAAGGAGAAGGATCACACACCGTCCGTTCCACATGATTGGAACGGACAGCTGTGATTAGATCACGATAGATTCCTTTTGATTTAAGCCTAAACTGTGGGATTAATCTCAGTTGTCCGATCTTAGATTAGACGGCCTATAAATAAAGCACGTCCACCGCCGGCTGACTTAGCAGACTGATGTGACAACTTAAATAATCTATCCCCTCGAGCCACATGGAAAGCACACCGCATCAGGCGCTACATGGCCTGACAAGATTAGAGGGTTTATTAATCCTAATTAATCTGATTTTAATGTTAAAATTTCCAAAAAATTCATTACTAATTATAGAAAAATCTAAAAAATGCAAACCTAGGTTCATTTTAAAGATAATTCATAGAATAATAATAAAAAATTAAAATTAATTATTTTTAAATAGTGATTTTAACTCAATTTAGATTTTATTAGCAATTTAATTAAGCTAATTACTCTCTAATTAATCAAGAAATTAACTCTAAATTTTTTGAGATTAATTAGTAGGCTGACCTCTACTTCTCATGATTTTCTTGGAATTTTATTGCTTGATTAATTAGGAGAATTGCATGTTTCATCCCTAATCATTTTTAATTAATTAAATAATTAATTAGCATGTTAAACAAGGATAAATTCATTAATTAAGCTTGCTAATCATCATTAAATGATGAATGGACCTAGGGAATGAGATTAGGACTTCTTTTCCAATCCTTTCCCCTAAGTCTATTTTATTTGGATAAACACTTAATTAAGTTGTAATTAATTAATAGCTTAATCACCCTATTAATTAATTCAATTAATCAAACTCAAAACCAAGTCATTCCATAATTTAATCACTTAATTCTTAGGTAAATCCTTAGGTTATGATGAGCTCTCAACCCCTCCATCTCAGACATAGGACTCCTCTTTGACTTTAAGAGATCCTTAGTCTTAAGACACATCTACTGATTAGGTGGACACTCAACCTAACCCTAGAGACTTAGAAGAGATAGCCATAGGAATAGGTCATGTTTTAAGGGTGTTAGAAAAATTTGTCTACCCTATAGCTTGAACCAACTCCTTACTTCCTTCCTTCAAGTCAAATTCAAATCAACTCCAAACTCATATCAACTTCAACTCCAAATCAAACCTTGAATCAATTTCAATGGATTTTCTCAAATCAAGAATCAATTCCAAATAATCGAAACCCATGACTGAAATCTAAATTTAAATTCCAAAAATCTTTCCTAAGCCCTTTGATTCCCTCTTAAGGACTTAGCCTAAATCAAATCTAAATCAATTTAGATTCATGACATTTTATCACAACCCATTTATATTCTCATTTATATTCACATATATAAATGAAATAAAAATTTAAATCAATCAAACTAAACCCAAAATTCAAACCCAAATTCACAAATCTTTCCTAAGTCACTTTGATTCTCTCTTAAGGACTTGGAGTAGATCATGTTAAAATCAATTTAAATCCTTGAAATTTTCTCATAACCCATTTATGTTTTCATTTATATTCACATATATAAATGAAATATAAATTCAAACAACCAAAATCAACTCCAAAAATCAAACTCAAATTTAATCAAAATCCAACCTAAGCCTTTCAAGTAAAATTCTTGAACCTAGCCAGATCAAACTCAAATCAAGCCAAACCCTTGATTTTTCTTCGTGATTCTATCAATCCTTCAATCATGAATCCAAATATAAACATAAACACCAATCATCAAACCAAAACTAAATTCAAAAAATCAAACCCAAGTCAAACTCATGTTCACCCTTTGAACATGATATTTTCAAATGAATCAAAACCTATTTGACTCCAAATCTCTTACAAATGGATTTATATTTCAATCATAAATCCATATATGAGTTCAACCAAACTTGAATCAAGCCTTGATCAAGCCATCTAAACCCAATTGACTCACTTGACCCAAAGTGGCCAATTTGACCTACATGAACCAAAATTCAATTCAATCCAAATCAAAATAAATTAAGCTAATCCAAACTTCATGTCATGTTTGTTTGATCATTATTGGTTAATCAAGTGTCATGAATTGGGTTAAACCAAGTCAACCTAGCCTATTGACCAAGTCAACCCTTTAACCCACATGAACCCAAACTAGCCAAATTATAACCTAAACCAAATTAATTATAACCAATGACTCAAGCTCACTCCAAATTGATTATTGAACTTGACCAAAGCCTTAATTAAACCCAATTTGACCAATTGGCCAACTAGACCCAACCTAGCCTAATTGACCATAAACCCAACTTGACCTAAAAGGTCAAATCAAGCTAAAATCAAATATAAACCAAATTGATTAGAAATAAAGATACCAATCTATTTCAAAAGATCAACCAAACCCAAACTAAGCCATGATTCAAGCCAATTGGTCAATTGGGTCAAATTGGTCAGCTTAGCCCAAATTGACCTAAAGGATCAAATTGGCCAAAATCTAAATTAAATCAAATTAATTAAAACCAATTGAACCAATAAACACCAAATAGTCATTTGAACTTGACCCAACTGGTTTGACCCAATTTGATCAATCAGTCATCTAACCCATTTTGACCCAATTTGACCCAAATGGGTCAAATTAACCCAAATTAAACCAAATGAACTTCAAATGACATCAATTTTGGTCCAACTTACTTTTGAATCATTTCAAATCTGCCCAAATCAAATTCAATATCAAATGATCACTTTGCCTTTGGGTCAAGGGCATTCCATGAGAAATACACTTTTCCAAGTGGTCATTTCTCTTCCTTGGCCACATGGCACTCATCTATTGATCCATATAGGCACTAAGGACACAGATGTTTTGATCCAAGGAGTGGTTGGGGCATCAATGACTCATGGGGAGGAGAAATCACCTCACCTCCCTCATTGGAACACTTGACATGAAGGACACTCACCTCCCCTTGGCTAGGACACCCACCTGTCCTTCATGGCAACTTTCAAGCCTTAGCCAACCATAGGGAGCCACCTAGTATGATTATCTTCTATTCCCAATCACCCCAAGCCAAATGACATGAGTTTAGAACCAAAATTTTAAACAAAAAGTATATTTTAGTTCATTTTCGTTCACTTTTCAATCTAAGGCTTTAGTGGCTGAAGGAAACCCCCATTTTCCTCATTCTCCTCCTCCTAGAGCTCCCAAAGTCGTTAGCAATCACTCCCACTTTATTTTGGAGAGAAATACTTCAAAACTAAGTGGATTTTGAGAAATGATGAAGAGGATCTAAGCTCAGTCCAAGGCTTCTTCCCTCACTCAACAACGTGCTCGAGTCACCACTGCCGCCAAAATCATCCCCGGTGAGGTAACCTTCAAAAATCATAGTCGGCCTTAGGATCCCTCATTTTATGATGGTTTTTGTGCGATTTTTTGGAATCTACCAAAGATAATCCCGCAATTTTACTTTAAATCAACCCAATTAAAAAATAAAATTTTTTTAATGCGAATCGATGCGAAAATAAGTCCATTTGGGCAAATTTTCACTTAAAAATCCTATTTTTTTTTATTAAAAGGCCTCGAAATTGTGTTCATCACCTGGCTACAATATCCGATCCACCGATTCGAGATCGGATGACTCAGATCACATGTGGATCGTGATCCGTCAAATTGCTGATCTGATGACCACCGTTCCAGTGATTGGTTGGCTTAGATCACACGCCAATTGCGATCCGCCTAGATTCGACCGATCTGGGATCGATTTATGATCGAACGGTCCAAAGTGAGCCGCGGGTCGCTCTCTGTGGGTTGACCGATCATTTCCTGCACAATGGGTGATGCAGCATCCAATCATGCAGTACCATGTGGTGTGCGCATTCCATGCGGCACTGCACGTCCAATCGCGTGGTGCCACGTGGTGTCGCGTTGCCACGTTAGCACCGTGCGGATTTTCAAATTTAAATCATTTGAAACTTTAAAAATTCATATAAAATAAAATACTTAACCAAAAATGACAAAAAAATAGCGCGTTGGATTCATCTTTCTGAGAGGAATCCAAAAAATCCAAAATCTCTAAATTTCACTAAATATTTTGGGCTTAATTTGAGTTTTAGTAAAAATCAAATTTCTTTAATTAAACAAAAAATACATCAAATTAAGTTGAAATTTTCAGAGATTAAAACTGATGTTAAAATACATCTACCATAAAATTGTCAAGTCAAAATAACCTTTGGATTAAAATATATTAAATTTTGAGTGTCAAATGATTTATTTTAATAAAATAAATTAGCAGAATTCATAAAAATCACTTAAATCAATTGAAACTTCCTAAATTCATAACTAATTGTAAACAAATCCAAAAAAAATACAAACTAAATTCACTTTAAAGATAATTCAGAGGAGAATCCAATAAAATTATTTTTAATTAAATTGAGATAGTATATTTTTCTTAATTAGGGTTTATTTGAAAACATAATAACCCTCATTATTTCCTAATGACTTTATTAATTAATTCTAAACTTCTCAGTCATGTTTAATGGGATGAATTTTATCATCCCTAATTTTATTAGAATTTATTAATGAGTTAATCAAGAAAATTAATTAATGAACCATTAATCACTCTCTTAA
Organism: Cymbidium sinense; assembly: GCA_021442155.1. Taxonomy (NCBI): domain Eukaryota; kingdom Viridiplantae; phylum Streptophyta; class Magnoliopsida; order Asparagales; family Orchidaceae; genus Cymbidium; species Cymbidium sinense. The sequence continues at coordinate 40,011,067 of CM038224.1, forward strand.
TGTAATTAAGCCCAAGTGGTTTAAGAAATTAAACTTTTTTTTAAGTGATTAGGAAGTTTATGGAATAAAATTTTCCAATTATCCTCAATATTAATGTAATCAAATCAAATTCTCAAAATTAATCCAAAATAATCAATGATACTTTGTTCAATAATCTAAGTAAACTTAAGGAAATCATACCTAACCCATATGTGTGGGAAGGGTTATGAAAGTACTTAAATTAAACCATTAGCTTAATTAATTATTAATTGTGAGCCAATTGCATTAGGTACCTTTCTTTCCTAGGATACATTGCTAGTTTAAGTTCCTTCTGGTTTTATGTCATACATTGGCTCATAATTATTTGATTAAATATGTTAAAGTGGTATAAGGAAGGGGTAATTAATGAACTTAATCTACTCCTTAACCTAATTAAAGCATAAAATTAATCTAATCACCTAAAAATTAAACAAAAACAATACACACATGTGGGAATGGGTAAGGACCATCAAACCTTCTCACACTTTCCTAATTCAAATCAAACTCAAAACAAAATGAAAGTCTCTTTAAACAACTTTTGATTCTCTTTAAATAATCTTACTTCATAAGATTATCTTTAAGAATTAATTAGAGTGAATGAAAGTACATGCTTACCTCACTTTATTTTTTTTCTAGCATGCTAAATGTGTATGTCATATGAGTTTCATACATCCATGTTTTTCAAAAGTCAAATTCAAAATGAAATATTTTCTTTATGCCAAATTGTATGTTTTAGCTCAAGTAAAAAATATGAGTGGATATTATCACTATTAAATTCAAAACTATTTCGGAATCTATAAATCAAATACCTAAAACTAAAAGTGAGCTACTTATAGTTTATATATAAGTTTGCATGTGAATATAAATATGTGTCTTATGCTTGCTTCCTTTCTTTCCTCTTAATATGGATTTGAATAAGATTTGTAAAGTGTATAGTTCTTTTAAAAGAACATAACACTTGCTTAAATATATTCTTATCCTCTTCCATGTTATCACTTAAGAAAGATCCTTACATTCACACATGTAAATTGTGTATCCAAGTCGAAACATAAGTACAAACTTTTGCATCTTTCTTTTCCATTCATTTCTTTTGTACATATGCTTGTATTTAAGTGGTACATTAGTCTGGACAACCCCAGGGTTGCGAGACTTTAAGTAGCTCTAAGTAGGTCTTGTACCTGACACTCCTGGTTAACAATGGCGTCTTACTCACTTATGCCTTTCATACATACATGTGTGCATATGAAAAGTGGATAAGAAAATCTCTTTTCTATGTAATGAAAATCATGCATCATAAAGTATTCAAATTTTCTTAAGTAACCCACTTAGCATTCTCTTTCCATGCATTTCTTTTTGTACATGCACATGTAATTAAGAAAAGTAGTATATTAGTTCAGATAACCCTGTGGTTGTGAGGCTTTAAGTAGCCCTAAGTAAGTCTTGTGCCTTACACCCCTGGTTAACAATGGCGTCGTACTCACTTATATCTTTTATACTTGTAAATGTGCATATGAAAAATGGATAAAAGAATCACTCTCTTCTATTTAACAAAATCATGCATACATGAAACATTCCAAGTTTCCTTAAGCAACCTCTCTTAGCATTCATTATTAAGGTGTGCTAAATACTTGCATCGCATGTATAGATATACTTAAGATTCATTCATGTGCATGATACACATGTAAAAAAGAAATAAAATATTGTGTGTTTTGTGACAGTAATTCACCTCACTTAATCTTGAAATGTCTTTCTTTTTGAATAGGTTTGTTTAGAAAAAAAATCTAAACTTAGGATTAATTAAAATGCATAATAAAACATTAACTAAACAAAACTAAACATAAATCCACTTTAGAAATTACCTAAGGTAGGGAAGGAAAGAGAAGTTCTCTTTTCTTTTCCCTCTCTTTAAAACTTAGTAATTAATTGTAGGATTCATTTAAACTAAATCAAAATATAAATTAAAATCAACTCAAATCAACTAAATAACTTAAATGAGACCACCCATCTAAGTTGAACCTTTGCAAACTAAGAAAATCCTAACCTTAAAGCCTAGCTAAGCATACCACACAAACCTTACATGGCACGCACATTAGGCTAAGTCATCACTTCTAGTCCTATGTTAGGGTGGTGCATGATTTGATGTTTACTTTTATTTTTTTATGTGATATTTTAGTCTGGATGTTAGGGTGTATGTGTGTAAAATGAATGGTAGGATGATTTAGTCCAATCATTGTCTTATGCAGAGGATTGTGCTTAAGGGGTGTTGTAATAAAAAATATAATTGCTTTTGTTGTGCAGGTTGCTTATACTCTTAAGCATAATTCAAAATAGGCCAAGTGGACTTGGTTTCCCACGTGTGGTGTGCTAAGTCCAACTTGTTAATATACATGCTCGGGATTTGTGTGATTTGATTAGCTAATCTCTATTTTGCAGGTCTTAGTTAGATTTACTTTTTTCCTTTTCATGTACCTTTGCAATTAGGATTTTGGAATGATTGTTATAGGGATTAGGATGAGCATTGGTTATAAGGCTATGCCTTATGTACCATATGAAACTTTTGGAGCATCCACCTTCCAACCACCCAAAAGAAGGAACCAAAAAAGAAGAAAGAAAAGAAGAAGAATGAAGAAATAAAGCTTGAAGACCCCCATAACAATGAATTCCTTACTTAATTGTATTTAATTCATTTGTAATCTAGGTTATGTAAGGGTAGAGCTCAGCTACCCAATTTATTTTTGAGTTTGTACGGTGGTGCCTGACCACACTTGGCCTTTTATTCTTTCATGTTAACTTTATAAAAATATTTGATATTTTGTTTAGCTTATGCATTAAGATGGCATATTTTCCTAGTTTCTTCCTTATTTTGATGCATGGCCTGGATGACGATTAGGCTCTTAGGAAAAAATAAATCTTCTACTAAATTAATCAATTCAAAATTAAAATAAATAACTCATAACATCATTTAAATCCTAAGTTAAAATCAAGATAAATGAATTAGCAACCCCTTAGCTAGATGAGCATTTCTTTTCAAACATCATGCATAAAAGTATATTATTTCACTCTTGAATGGAGGGCTTCCACATTTGCCAAAGAAACTTGGCTTGACCTTTGAGAGCCATGGTGGAAACACACCTCCTCCCTTCTCGCTAATTTTGGGCAATAATCTTACTTCTCATGCATTAGGCATATGAATCCTATAAGCCTGAGTCAAATGATTATCCAAAAATGAAAATAACATGTAATATGATTTGCATTAGATTTAGGTCATTTGAAGCATTCCCTTTACATCACTAGTCTCTTGAATGAGTTTAAGGACTTAGTCTCTTTCTAAATAAATAACAACCTAGTTATCTTGCATAAAGCATATGACTTGCCTACATTAATTTAAAATCATAGGAGATGTTAGTTGGCAGCCACCCCCGGGTGGTGGTAAGTCCAATAGTCGTGTGGTTTGTCCTTTCTTATGGAGGCAAACTAAATACCCATTTTCGCCTTAGATTTAGGTCATGCTTTTAGCTCTTTCCAAAGCTCCCTAGATTTAGGTTCTAAGGTTGCTTCTCCCTTTTATGGGCCATAAGTATAAATCCTCACCTCTTAGGCATTTCCATGACCCTGCTTCTTAGAATTATAAGCCCTTAACTTCTAATAAAAATTCAACTCAAATAAATAATTCCCCTCAATTTCAAAAATGTAAACCCAACCATAGGATAGTTTGGGATGTTTACTAGGCTTCCTAGTATCCTAAACATCCCATACTCACCTCCATTTGGCTTCGATAAGAACTCCCTCCTCTTGATTGATCCCACTTGATTTATCAAAAATAAACTAATCGATTGATAGTCCTACCTATTGAAATCTTTGGAGACAATGATCTTTTAACTTTATCGAGAGTATTCTTAAGGAATCTCATTCATTAAAATGTAATTAACTATGGGGGCTTGCCTCATAGGGAACTTAACGAACCCAGTTTATAATAAATCCTACTTTCCTTTTCCATGTAAAGTAGGGGAAGAATCTCTGGTACATATGTAGACCCATTATCCTTAGGAGTCCTTATTGTGGTGATTAGGTCCATTGTATAGTGGTGACATCTATCTCAATGTCATACCTGATCACCCTAATAAGAACATCTACGGATCTACGTGGTGTCCAACCAAAAGGTGTATATTTATGTTTTCATTTATCCTCTCCAAAAGGATAGATGAAGGCAGCAATATTTTTACCACAGATTTTTCTAATGACTCCATTGGGGATGGTTCCTCTCTCCATCTTTGGTAAATTATCATTGTTTTCAAATATTGATAGTGGGTTTGTACTTTGGTATGAATCCGAGACTATCATTCTTTTCATTGACACTTAACTTATTTCATTCTTAAGTTGAGTTAACCAACATCTTTAAGTTTTAGGACCTCACTCCATGTTGGTCTTAAAACTCCCATTAGGTTCTCCAATGGGTAAAAATAAAAAGATCTAAATTAAAAGGAAAATGTTTAAAGACTTCCTCCTTATCATTTTTATGATAAGGAAAGGTTCAATCTAAAATAATAAAGACAAAATAAAATTTTCATAAAAATCTTGCTTTTTCAAAAAGCACTCTCTCAAAAAAATGCACATAATAAAATATTTTTCACAAAAATTTTTTGAAATCACTCTCATTTAATAATTCTCATAATTTTTACATGTAGGAACTTTCAAAAGTAAAACTAACAATCTTTTCCAAAAGCACAAATGAACATCTTCCTTCAATTCATTTTGATGAAGATTTCATTTTCAAAATAAAATAAACAATCATCTTTCCAAACAAAATCAAAATCAAAATCAAAAATAAAACTTTCAAAAAGCACACATGAACCTTTCCATTAAATACACCCACACCTATTGAATGGAAATTTTATTTACAAACAAAACTAAATTTTTCTAAAGCACATATGAACATCTTCATTCAATATACCCAAATTTATTGAATGAAGATTTCATTCTCAAATAAAAATAATCATTTGGAAATCCCACTTAAATATATCCCACATATGATTAAGTAGGAATTCTCTCTTTCAAAAAAAAAGCAATAATCACACACAAAATAAAAATTTTTACATTTACAAAAATAAGATTGATTTCCATCCTTACATATCCAAATTTGTTGAATGGAAGTCTTCTTTTCAAAAGAAAAAAATATCAAAACTTAACAATCATATTTTTAAAATTTTCAAAACACATTTGGAACTTCATTTTGCATACTCAAATTTGCTAAGTGAAGTCTCCAAATCCAAAATCAAAATTTTCAAACATTTGG